>JAJLZR010000003.1:0-510901 GCA_030572315.1 [Candida] glucosophila | reverse complement strand
CGGAGTAGAGAAAGAAGACGCACGCATCGAGTGTTTCTGCAGAACCAGCCGTTCTGCAGAAGGTCTGCAGTGACGCGAAGACGACGACGTTTGAGATTTAGGGTTCTTGGGGGGAGAAGGACGTTTTTGAGTCACGTTACGCGAGTAGCCGTTAGCAAAGTAAGGTGACAGCCTCTCCTTCTTACGTAGACGTGACAACTGAGTGAGGGCTTTTTTGAAATATGGAAAAAAAATGGCTCCTGACTTGTCGATGTCCTTAAGCTTAAGAAAATCTTTTTTGTTGGTGGGTAGCGATGATGCCATATCAATAAGAGTTGAATCGTTCACAACCTGGCTGGAATTATGATAACCTAGCTGTGTCATCACCTGATACCTGATTTTATTCAATTCCTCGTACGCCTCCTCGGTGCTCTTGTCAGAGTTGGACAGAGGAGAGGAATTCTTAATGGAAGCTGCACTTACAAATGATTGAAAACGGAACCAGGACAAGTCCGTAGATACATCGGAAGTGTCCTGTGTACTAGTACAACTATCCCCAGTAAACTTCTGTTGGTTCTCATTAAACTGTAGAGAGATCTTTTTTTTGTTTTCAAGAACCGATTTAGCCGCGGGGCCTAGTTTAACATAGTTGGAAGCAAAACCTGCCCTCATTCTTTGATACTCAATAAGACATCTTTCGCTAAGCAAGTGGAAAAATATTCTCTCAACATCGGTTTTATCTAGCTGTTTACCCTTCCCATGGTATGGATTAAGATTATGGCCTGCCTTAGTTATCTTGCTATTGTTAGAGCCTTTGAAAACATCCTGACAATGGAGCACGGTCACATTATCCTGTTCTATAGATTCAACAAGTCTAATTGCATCTTTAGCAAAGTTTGTAACATCCTTTTTTACAACTTTTATACCGCTAGAATTCATACAGTTATCACACTTCTTATTACAATTAAGAGGATTGAACTCTTCATTGAAGTAATGCAAAACCTGCTTTCGTCGACAGTCAACTGTATTTTCGCAGTATTGCACAACTTGACGCAACTTTGCCAAGTGATTTTCCTTAGCTTCCCTATCCAATTCGTTATCCCTCTGAATCATATTCTGCAACGTGCGGGCATCCTTGTAGGAATAAAACAATATACAATCAGAATCCTTACCATCTCTTCCAGCTCTACCTGTTTCTTGATAATATCCTTCTAGCGTTCTCGGAATAAACATATGAATTACGAAGCGCACATCGGCTTTATCAATACCCATACCAAAAGCTATAGTAGCACAAATTATCTGGATCTGGTTCAGCTGCCACTGGCTCTGAGTATGATACCGTTCTTCTGAGGTCATTCCCGCATGATAGAAAGATGTTTTCAAACCATACTGATTGAGTTTCTGAGAAGTTTGCTCACAGGACTGCTTAGAGTGACAATAAATTATACCGGTCTGATTTTTTTGTCTCGTGACTATGTAATCTTTTATCCATTCAAGGAAGTTGGAACCTTTCCACTTTATCTCATAAAACAAATTAAACCTATTAAAACTTTGCTTTAGTAAAATAGGATCGTCCATTTGTAAATGATGGACTATATCCATTCTAACTTTCTCATTTGCAGTAGCTGTTAACGCCATTAATGGAATCGAAGGAAAATTGATTTTGAAAAAACTCATACCATTGTAATCAGGGCGGAAATCATGCCCCCAGGAACTAACACAATGGGCTTCATCTACCACTACTCGAGCAAAAAGCTGGGAGTCGTAAAGTCTTTTTATTATTTTTTGAACTTGCTGCGAAGCGTTCACCATTTCTGGGGATAAATAAACTAAATCATAGTATCCGTTGCGAAATAAATCCAATGAATGCTTCCTCTCAGAACTGGAACCCTTCGAACTTATCATACCTGCTCGAATATTTTTCGCTAATAGATGATGTATTTGATCTTGCATCAAAGATATTAAGGGGGAAATAACAATGGTTGTCCCTTTAGTTTTCCCGCCGTTTATTAACGCCGGTAATTGATAGCAAAGAGACTTTCCCCCACCTGTAGGCATAAGAACAAAAACATCTCTTCCACTCAAAGTTGCCGAAATCGCTTCTAGCTGATTGGGTCGAAAGATAGACAATTTAAAAACGGACTGCAATTTGGAAAAAACCTCATGAATAAATGGATCCGCTCCAGGGGGGATATTATCTATTGGAGGCCTGTGTGTATCTAAAATGTGTATGAGCTCATCGTCGTCACTAAAACCTGGATCGCTCTCAATGAGTGATGTATCTGGACCATTAGATTTTTTCTGCTTATTTTCAGAAGGTATAGAAAGTGCTTGTTCTTCTCTAGTGTAGTTATTCCTAATGTCATTATTTCTTAAAGCATCAGCAGAAGGACTACCATTTGCTTCCTCTTCTGAACTTATCTCGATTATATCTTCAATATTATTTAGCTCTCTTTCGTGGTTTAGTTGCGTAGTAAAGTCTTCAACTTCTTCGACGTCGTCATTATCATCACTTTTTTCATCCGCTTTTGATTTCAGTTCTGAAATTGAAGGGTTATCATAATGGATCCCATAGGCCTCCGCAGTGTCTGAACTTAATCGAATTTCATCTACTAAATTATCATCTTCAACAGTGTCCAAGTCACTACTGGAGTCATCGTGATTGTTCCTGTTGGTCTGAGTATCCACAAATGTTCCATCGAAAGACTCTTCGCAATTATCTACAAAGCTTGATAAACTCTGCTCCTCTTCTTTTTCATGTGGAGGGGTATAAAGACCCTCCATTAATTCACTCCCAAAATCATCTTCATCCTCTACATCTACCTGAGCACTACTTTGTGGTTCTTGAAGATCCCGCAAATCATCTTTCCTGCTGTCCTGAATAACCCGCCTCGCTTCCTCAATATTTTCCTCATTTTTGTCGACATTTCCTCCCACATTATGACTTTCACTATATTGCGAAGATACTGCTACATTTTCTAATGAGATTCTATCAGAGTCAAAATTGGTAACTTGCTCACTGAATTCAGCATCACCCAGAGGTTGCCCGATCTCGGGGCTCCTAGAGTGATCCCCATGCAAAAAAACTAGCCTTTTACGTAGACCTGCTTGCGTAGTGTTGATTCTTTCTAACTTTGGCGCTAACTTTGTTTGAAGGTAAAGCTTTTTCTTATCAAGTGAAAGAGATGTCGATTCGATTATTTTAAAGCGATGCATAAGTAAGCCGATCTTGGACTCACAAAGACGAATATATTCTTGCTGTAGAAAAAACTGACCTTCGTCAATTTTTCTCTTTTTTGAACAAGCAATCCTTTCCGCGACATCCTGATTGTTAACTTCTACCCCCTTTGCTGCTGTATCATCTCCATGCCCCCGACGTTTCCTACCGTTAACCGAGTTTTCAGACTGCCCAGAATCCTTAGTCGCTTCTTGTTTTCCATTGTTCTTTTTTCCTTGCTGTCCTGGTGGCCTTTGTACAGATAAATCTTGTCCGCCTTCTCGGTCTTCTGTAGCATCTCTCCGAGGAAAACTGCTTCTTCCAGTTCCTAAGCTTACATTTTCTCTCTCTGTTGGCAGAATGCCAGTATTCATCGCCTTAGACTTTGTCACATCCGTTTTCTCAACTTCACGCTTCATAAACCTATCTACAGTCACAGGCGACGGTATTTGGGGATATGCATTGCAGACCCATTTCAAGTGGTCTGCTAAATTAGATATCATTAACCATCTATCTCTCTGTTAGATCCTTTGGTTTAACGTATTGGAGGCATCCAGACTTACACGCTCTCAGAGGTAAACATCGCGACGACTTTGTCAAATATGTCTACGCACGACTTTCATATCTGGAAACCATTACTAACGATTTTAAGTGAAAAGTGCGATACATCCACGTATCTCTGAAACCACAAGGGTATCTTCGAAAACAACTACTGCCTGCGGGTGCTGTCACTTGAAATATACCATATGCATTTAATATTTTGTTGGGACCTCACTTTGTGTTATCAATAATTAGACATTACAAAAAAAAAAAAAAAAAAAGCTTCTCCTCACCTAGTCTGCAGAAAGCCTGTATATTGTCTTCGTGAGAGCTCGCAAGGAAAAAAAGAGATTATGTGTTACAGCCATAGTGTAATGGTTGGTGGGGTAGAACAATCACGTCTTGAAAGACTTCCCAATTGAGCTTACTCAGTAATTTTTTTTCTCCGCATGTTAGAAGAAAGGAAGTAACAATGTCGTTGTAAAGCAGTAGTAGAACTCATATCGTAAGAAAATCTAATCTAAGAACTACAATGTTACAAAGTAGAGAGCATGATTATTCGATAGTTGTATTAGATAGTCACCTGCTACAATACCAGATATCAGGCAAACCGAATAAGGCATCCAGGTAACGTGATTTACATTCGAGGTACTATTATAACATGAATTTCTATATCGATTCGAGAAATTATAGTCTCCTGATGTTTTTTTTTTTTTTTTTTTTTTTTTTTTTTTTTTTTTTTTTTTTTTTTTTTGGTGCTAACTTTTTCACTAGCCTGCGAGTGCTACAGTTACTTAAAAATAGCTAAACAAGGATTTTACTGTAGCGAAATGTGTAGGAATGAACTTCCAAAAAAAAAAAAAAAAATATCATGAACAATCAGGAGACTCCAGCAAATCATATTTATATAGCCCGAAGTAGCATATATACATATATACATATATAAAGGTAGTAGGAATTTAGTTCGCGATATTAGAAACAAGTAAAGATAGAGACATTATGTCAGTGACAGAAGGAAGTGCGAATATGTTTAATCCTTTGTTCGAAGAGGTCCCCCACGAAAGATTTAAACAAGAGGTTGCGACGAAGAGTAGCCACTTTCCAAACTTTGGCAATGGAGAAGCAATACCAAATGGATTCAGTGATACCATGCAATGGAAGCGTGACTATAGTAATGAGTTGCTTCCAGACTTATGGGAAAGGTCTACCACAGATACATTGAACTCGTTGAGAAGATTTTCGGTGTTTTCGAACGAGTGGTCGCCTCAGCAAGGCTCTCCTAGAGAAAGTTTGACATCGTTGTCGCCTGTATTTTCTCCTTCGTTATCTACTAGTGTTGATACTAATTACGTAGTGCCCAACAAGTTAGCGGATTTTGGACTACAACCTAAAGAAGCGAATTTTGGAACTACATTACCAACTAAAAATAATAATTATAATAGTGTATTTTCCGGCATTGGTGCTACTTGGGAGGACCGTGCTGCTGTGTTAGAAGAAAAGGCAGAAAGACTGTTTGTCTCATGTTTGCCACAGGATGATTTCCGGCCATGTTGCTGCAGATTTCTGATTCCAGGAGAAAAAGCTAGCCAGGCGATAGAGACACCAAGAAGTCCTGTAATGCAAAGAGCGTCTGAGCCTTGCGCGCAGTTTGTAGCTCCCCGCTTTGAAAAGGATCATAGTAGAAGGTCGTCTCTTTGGGAGAAAAAAAGTTCAAGTGTTAACACAAATTTGTACAAGACTGAGATGTGTGCATCGTACTCAAATACAGGCTCTTGCCCTTATGATAGCAAATGTCAGTTTGCTCATGGACAACATGAATTAAAGCCGGTTGAAAGGCCACCAAATTGGAGGTCAAAGCCTTGCATTAACTGGATAAAAAACAGGTCCTGTCGTTATGGACAGAGATGCTGCTTCAGACATGACGAGTAGAATAATAAAGACTTACTAGGGTCACAAAGATTAATTTTTCATTGTCTACAGGCTTGACTTCGTCATGTAAGAAAGCGGCTAATTATGAATGTTACGATATATAACGCAATATTTATTTTTTAGTATTAGCGCACAAAGCTTTTTTCATAAAGCCACTTATCATTACGATAAACGTAGGACAGGCGTGAATAAATACCAACTACATTAGAAAATTCTACAGACTTTCGTAGTCGATAAGATTCGATCTCACACCTATTTGCTAAATTCACCTATATACGACCAACTACCAGTCTCAGTAATTTTTTAGCACAATCAATAGGTGGTGAAAGCCTGTGCTTTTCCACAGCGCCCTCCTAAAAAGGAGAGATAAATGCTGCAACGGCCATTTTTGCATTCTTCATCGACTGTAATAGTTGATGAAGAACTCAATAGAAAGAAATGAAACCCTTATATATAGAAAAAGCCGTGCATCCGGGTAATCAGTAAAAAGCTTCTAAATTGAACTGATACACGATGCACCATGAATTTTTCACTGTAGCGTACAGCTTGAGTGAATCGTGACAGCTTACGTTGAAAGAGAATGGATGTTGACGGAGTTTATTTGGAAGAATTTTCGAGCAACATCGATCAAGAAATTTTTGACTCATTGTTGACTCGGAGAATATCTGCTTTACAAGAAATTCAAAAACTTTGTAGAAAAGCAGTAGATGATCCTGCATTGGTTAAAATTTCAGACTCTGTGTTAGAAACGTACAGGTATTATCAGGATCCAGACTCCAGGAATGAGCTGTTGAAAACATTGGAAGCGTACATTTATTCGGACAATACGTACTTGTCCCGCTTTACTGATTTTGTATATTCAAAGGCATTACAGGAAAGCAAAACAGCATTGGCTGGTGTTATCTCTTTGCTGGGATGGCTAAATAGTTTCAGATCTATCGCAGTCGAGCTAAATGTCGACAATAGTGATGTGATCAGAAAAATATGTACAGCGCAAGCTCAGCTAGTGGACAGTTGTCTTGAGAAAATACTCAGTGAGAAGAAGAAACAGCATACTAGGAGGCTTTACAATTCGGTTAGGTCAAACACTAAAAACTCAATTAAAAAGGCATTTTTTTCATCAAATGGATCAGTAAAAGTGGTCGACGACTACATAGCAGCATTGTTAACACCAGATTATAAAGTAAAGACTTCTGCTGTACTTTGTCTCCTAGGACTTTTGACTGAGACTGCGCAGGAACTTAGTCCAACCTTTCCTTCTTTAGTAAGTCATTTATCTGACTTTTCAAAAAAATCAAAGATTTTAGATTACTACAGTAATGAAGCCTTGTTGGCAAGGATACCCTTACCCGATTATTCATTAATTCTCTTTGGCTCTTATATTGAGTGTTGCGTCAACAAGGTCGATTTTAAGGATATTTTGTTACCATCGATTGACAAAGCCACCTTGAAATCGTCAGAAAATTCATTTGGACATACATTGCCGTATCTTTTTCAGAGCATCAATGTTTCGGAAGAACTTGGGGATGTAATTGTCTCTTCTAAGTTTCTTTCGAATGCCTTAAATGCGTTAAAGTCCTCCAAAGAAAATGTCCGCCAAGGTGCTTTCGAAGCAATGAGACTGGTTATTCGTAGAAATATGCATAAATCAGGGGAGCAAACATGGGCACGATTAAGACAAGAATTTTTAAAGTCACTTAAGGCCGCACCAAACGTTGATGTAAAATATCATATAATAAAATGTTTGTCTTTCCTTGGCGCTAATGATATTTCGGTCTCGTTGGGTGTTTTGGAAGATCTTTCTCCAATAATCGCGAAGGAACAAAATGAACACACTATGGCCGCTTTAGCTAATTCCTACGCATCACATTTCTTTAAATTATTGAGAAATGAAAACATTGCAGAATATGCTGACTTGTCGAAATTTATCCAGCAGATAAAAGCTGGACTTGATGATAATAGACCCTTAAGAAGAGTTTGGTTCACAGAGATAGGACAGGCATTACATGATAGTGCTCTCTATGTTAGGAAAGAATTGTTCGCTAGGTTTTATGATATTATTTTACCAACCTTATTGAAGAATATGAATGAATGTAAGCAGTCGCCCTTACCGAGTGCAACAAACAGGATTGTGGTGTGTGCCTACGTCTCTGTATTTATTATCGCCGTTGGGAAAAAATATTTTGGTGACGACCATGAGGCTAGGGAAAAAGCATTGGGTTTATTTGAACCTGAAAACGACAAACCTACTATTTTGGCTGATGAAAGAATATTTTCTAAAATATCTTCTTCTGTTGATATGATGTGGCTATTGAGGGCGATCGCTGAAAGTTCAGTTTTTTTCGTGGATATGGATCAGAATATCCGAATCCGACATATGAGAGCGTGGTTATACATTGTAATGTCAAAGCATGTCTCTCCGGAAACTCGTATTGAATCATTCACGCTTTTGGGTTTGAAGATAAATGCTAATCCAGATACAATGAGCTTAATTTTAATCAATTCGATTTACCTGATGTTATTGGAGCATGAGCGTGATGAGCAAAATGCGCATGATTATGATTTAAAAGGTTTAAGTCATGTGTTATCTATTGTTACACAACTATCTGATGCTAAGATACTGCAACGTAATGCCAAAGAGCTTCTTATTGTTGCGAATCATAAAGGAATTGGTGTTAAAAATGGGTGGATAGGTTTATGTCAACGCGCTAATATCGACATTGGTGCATTGATACGCGATAATTCAGACAAACTTTTTGAATCAGTGGTTCATTATCTTAATAATAACTATGACGGTGGTATGTTCGAGGCAGCCATATTTGCTTTAGGAATTCTCACCTTTGTAAATCCTGAAGTGAATTCACTAAAAGTATTAGATTTACTAAAAATATATCTTGATCGAGAGAACATTATCCAAATTGACGATAACATGATACAAATTTGGAAATGCACGAAGGACGAACTAGTTCTTAAGGCTCTTGACAGCAAAAAGAGCGATAAAGTAGATAGAAACACCAAAGACTATGAAATAAATAAGTGGGAAGAGCAAATCAGGCAAGAACTTAGTACCAAAGGTGATAGGTTGTCGAAATTGACAAAAGAAGAGAGAACTGCAATGAACGAAAAATTGGAAGAATTTTTAAGTATTCAAAGTAAAGTTCAGAAGGTTGTAAGAGATATCAATCTCGGTTTACGTATTATCAACAAATTGGTGGACGATGGAACTAAATTTGAAAATGGCGCTAACACATGGTACCCTCGTGCTATCGACTTGGTGCTAGGGCTTCTTGAAGTTAAAAACCTTTACTCTTTAGTCAACGGTGTTGGAACAGACACTTATTTGCATATGTCAGATATAATCTCAAACAGGTTGGGTCTCATGAAAAAAGCTATAGGAGTTGCAACATTTCGTATTTCTGATGTAGAAAATTTGAGAGAAAACTTTTTGGAGGAACCTCTTTTGGAACTTGAAGGCAGAATCTTATTCAGGATGAAGATATTGTCGGATCAAACGCCGTTAGACAGCTTAACTGTTGCGTATTCTTTACCGTTTTTAAGAAGAGTACTTGAGGTTGGAAGGGAAACTAGTAAAAGGAATGTGAATAAGCCTAAGAAGACTTCTGAGTTCAGTGACGAAGACCCGGAAGAGGAAAATCTTTTACTTGCCCTTGATATACTTTCCGCGCATGCAGATACATTTGAAGACAAGAATATTTCGAGAATAACCATTTTAAAGGTTTTAATTTCTTTGATGAAGTTGCCCTCTAAAGCGAGAACAGCCAGAGACAGCTTTTTGACTATTTGTCAACATGTATCTGTGAATGTGTCTTCTGAAGATTTGCAGTTATTATTTGGTGAATTACTTTTTGCTGATGTCTTCGTGAAAACAGCCATATTGGAGTCTTTTGATTCTGAATTTGACTTATCATCCGAAGTCAAGTATACAGGTATTATGTGGATCGCAGTTAATGATAGTGATTCACACGCTGCACGTTTGGCAGCAACCGTTTGGGAAGATAATGACTTTAAGTTGCTGACCGATACGCCATTTGATTTATTAGCTTTCATTGACAATGATGATTCCGGTATGAGGATAGCAATTTCAAAAGCGATTGCACTGTCTACCAGAATATTATTAAATGGTGAAAATGATATCGGTGACTTTTTTGAGAAGGTTTTCGATAGGTTAGTTTCGGAGTTCAATGAAAAGAAGAATCCACCACCCCCTGCACTTGATCGATTCGGATTGCCAATCACGAGCGCCGGAGACCAAAAGGATCCTTGGCAAGCAAGGTCTACAATAGCAACAACATTTAAGTTTATGGCTCCTTTGTTTACTAGACTGTCAATAGAAAAATTCTTCCATTTATTGATAGAGGGACAAGCTCTCGGTGATAAAGAAGACACAGTAAGCCAAGAGTTAAAAGATGCTGGCGTTGAAGTCATTAAGGTACATACGCTAGAGAATTTTGCAAACGTGATACCAGTGTTGGAAGCATGTCTTGCTAAGCAAGATATTGGATCAGCATATCTGGATCAAATCAGGGAAGCAGTAATTATACTTTATGGCACTGCTGCACGCCACTTTTCGGAAAGTGATAGCCGTCTTGACATGGTCATCAAGCGAATGATAGTAACGCTCGACACTCCTTCTGAATACGTGCAATTAGCTATCTCTGATTGTCTTGCTCCACTAGTTTCTTTGTGTCGTCCTATGTTGAACGGATACTTTGATTTTTTGTTCGAAAAGCTCTTCTGCGGAGAAAAAATGGCTGTTAGACGTGGAGCTGCCTATGGTGTTGCAGGACTTGTGAAGGGAGCTGGAATTAAAGCCTTATCTGAATATAATTTAATGAGAACTTTAATAAGTGCAGCAGATGACCTGAAGGACATAAAGAAAAGAGAAGGAGTATCGTTTGCTTTCGAGTGTTTATCCCATAGCTTAGGTCATTATTTTGAACCATACGTTATCGAGGTCTTACCCATAATTTTAAAATTCCTCGGTGATCCATCACCTGAGGTTCGTGAAGCAACAGACTATGCCGCCCGACAAATAATGAAGAATACCACTAGTTTCGGGGTTAGAAAATTAATTCCGTTGACTGTTTCAAATTTGGATGAGTCTGCATGGCGTTCCAAGAAGGGGTCGGTGGAATTATTAGGGTCAATGGCTTATTTGGATCCAACACAATTATCGGCATCCTTGTCTATAATTGTACCAGAGATAGTTGGGGTTCTCAATGATACACATAAGGAAGTACGAAAAGCGGCTGATCAGTCGTTGAAGAGATTTGGAGAAGTAATTCGAAATCCCGAAATTCAAAATATAGTTCCCAGCTTACTTAATGCTATTGGAGATCCAACAAAATACACCGACGAGGCATTGGATAATTTGATACGTACTAAATTTGTTCACTATATTGATGGTCCTTCATTGGCTCTTATCATCCATGTTATTCATAGAGGTATGAGAGATAGGTCCGCTTCTACGAAAAAGAAGGCCTGTCAAATTGTGGGTAATATGGCTATTTTGGTTGACAGTAGAGATCTTAGACCATATTTGCCCACCCTTGTTTCCGAATTGGAAGTTGCAATGGTTGATCCTGTGCCGGCAACTCGATCGACGGCGGCCAGGGCTCTCGGATCATTGGTAGAAAAATTAGGAGAAGGTGAATTCCCAGATTTGATACCTCGCTTATTGGATACCTTACAAGATGAGTCCAGAACTGGTGACCGTCTTGGGTCGGCACAAGCGCTTTCTGAAGTTATCTGCGGACTTGGAATTGAAAAGCTTGATGAAATGCTTCCGACTATTCTAACGTATACCTCATCACTGCGCTCAAGTATACGTGCTAGTTTTATGCCTTTGTTATTATTTTTACCCGTATGTTTTGGTACGCAGTTTTCACCTTACTTGAACCGTATAATTCCCCCTATTTTGGCAGGCTTGGCCGACACAGACGAAAGTATCAGAGACACTTCCTTGAGAGCCGGCCGATTAATAGTCAAGAACTACGCTAAGAAAGCAGTTGATTTCTTATTACCTGAATTGGAGAATGGCATGTCTGATTTGAATTACCGTATCCGCCTTTCGTCTACAGAACTTTGCGGTGACTTGTTGTTTCAAATCACGGGTATTTCCGGAAAACACGATCTTTCGACAATTTCCGAAAATGCCGGTGAGGTTAATAGAAACCTTCTTGATGCTCTTGGTAAGGAGCGCCGTGATGAGGTCTTATCTTTGTTGTTTATTTGTCGCTCCGATGTATCAGGTGTTGTTCGTAATGCATCTGTTGATATTTGGAAGGCTTTGGTAGCGAATACACCAAAGACAGTGAAGGAGATTTTAGATACATTAGTCCATATTTTAGTTCGTCGTTTGGCATCGACGGAGGAAATCCAGAGAACTATTGCCGCTCATGCTTTAGGTGATATGGTTAGACGAGTTGGTGCAAATGCTCTTAGTCAAGTGTTACCAACCTTGAACAATTCTTTTATATCCAGTGATAGCGACACAAAGCAGGGAATATGTGTTGCCTTAACAGAGCTTATAAAATCTACGCAGTATGACGACTTAGTTGGTTCACAAAGCTTATTCATCGAAACTGTTCGTAATGCTCTTACCGATGTGGACCCTAATGTGAATGAAGCCGCATCGCAAGCTTTTGATGCTTTAGAAAATGCACTTGGAAAAGTTGTCATTGACGAGATTATGCCTTCTATTATGCACTCTTTAGACATTGAAAAATCAGAAAGTGCATTAATTGCTTTAAGGGATATTGTATCAAGGAAGCTGGAGACTATATTCCCAATGGTATTGCATAAAGTAATTTACTCACCAATGGATGGGTTTAAAGCTAAGGTCATTGCGACAGTAGCGGGTTCGTCCGGGAAGGTATTGTACAGATATTTGTCTGTCCTCCTTAATATGTTTGTTGATGCAGTTATCAATTCAGAGGATGGTCCAGAATCTACAACAAACGAAATAAATGAGTCTTTTGACAGTTTATTATTAGCGGTCAATGATGAAGAGGGTGTTCATCCTTTGATGCAACAACTTTTGTCTTTATCTAAACATGAAGACATGAAAAAAAGAGAGGTCATCTATTCAAGATTTGGTAACTTCTTTGCTCATACTAGTCTTGATTTTTCTGTTTATATACAAGATATTGTTTCCCAATTTGTACTTACTCTTGGTGAAAAGTCAGAAAAACTCGTCAAAGGGGCATTCGATGCTTTATCCGCTTTGATTATGAAGCGTAATAAAGAATCATTGGAGAAGTTGGTCAAACCGGCGCGTCAATCATTAAATATTTCAGGTGTGAAAGGAGAGTATTTGCCAGGATTTTGTTTACCAAAAGGTCCAAGCTGCGTTTTGCCAATATTTTTACATGGTATAATGTATGGTAATAGTGAGCAAAAGGAACTTTCGGCTGGTGGTATTGCCGACATAGTTGACAAGACCCCTCCAGAAAACTTAAGACCATTTGCTACCACTATTACTGGTCCCTTAATTCGTGTTATTGGTGAAAAAGTTAGTCCTAATATCAAAAGCGCCATCTTGTATGCTTTGACGAATTTGCTTTCTCGCATACCCCAATTTTTACGTCCTTTTATTCCCCAATTGCAAAGAACTTTTGTGAGATCGCTTTCAGATAGCCAGGATGATAATTTGCGTCATAGGGCAGTCATTGCTTTGGGTAAATTAATTGAACATCAACCTAGGGTAGACTCTTTAGTAACTGAATTAGTAACAGGGGCCAAGAGTACCAGCGACAGAGGAATTAGAACAGCAATGTTGAAAGGAATATATGAAGTCGTGGAGAAGGGTGGTAAGAATTTAAGCGAAACATCTAAGTATTCGATTTTATCCCTTATTGAGGAAGGTATCTCTGATGTTGATGACAGGTCTGCCACCTCATATGCCAAATTGGTTGGTTCCTTGGCCCAGATTTTGTCACCTGAAGAGGCTTGCTCAATAATTAAGTCAAAAATTTTAGGAAGCGGAAAAGAAGACTCTTTCGATAGTCAAAGATTTGGTATTTTGGCCATTAACTCTTTTCTCAAGGAGGCACCATTCCACATTTTTCATTCTACTTTGTCACATCCGATTATTAAGTATGTATTACGTTGTGCAGAAGGTAGTAATGCTTATCTCAGTGACAACGCGACTCTGGCAATTGGGAAATTGCTTTTGTTGTTCAATGAAAAGAAATCACCTTACTCGAAAGAATCAGAGAGTAATAAACCTTTTGTTTTCGATGAAGATACAATGACGAATATAATCGTTCAATTATCTAAAAATTGCCTTCAACCGCAGTCTGCCTCTCCAGATACGAGAAGATTGTCGCTTGTCGTCTTAAGAACGGTCTCTCGATACAAGCATCGAGACATCATTTATAACTATTTGGACGTAGTTGCTCCGTCTGTTTTCTCATGTATTAGGGATCCTATAATTCCTATCCGTCTAGCAGCGGAAAAAGCCTACCTAGCGATCTTTCAATTGGTCGAAGATGAAAAGATGAATGAATTTAACCTCTGGTTCGAAGGGAAAACCGAGATTAGTAATGTTCTCGGTGCCAAAATTGTACCTCGCTCTATCGGTGATTATACAAGGAGAGTTGCTGCCAGACTTGCCTCAGTTGAAAGAGAGCGACTTCAGGCAGGTGGTGACATTGAGGATGTTTTCTCTGATAGAATCGAAGATGAGAAAGAAATTTGGGCAGTTGGTGGAGTTGAAATAACAGAAAATGATTCTACTTTGTAAGTCAATAAAGCAAAATAAAGAACAATAGGTTAACAATAGGCTAAAAATTGCGAAATATTCCTATTCACTATCCATGACTCACTCTATTATATATTTCTTTTAAAAAATATTTAGAGAATATAATTGCCTTGTTCTAAATGTGAATAAAGCGAACAAAACATTATTCCGGATTATGATCTGCAGGAAAATCTATCATCAAGCTCCGTAATGGTGGAAGACCTTGTTCTTTCAATGGGGGTGAACAAGGGGTACTCTCAAGCGTGCTATCGCCAGCACTAGGTTCAGAATGTGCATTATTCGTCATCACAAGCAAATTAGACAAGTTCGTAGAACTATTATTTGCTGACATTATTGGAGTTGCCGTAGTAGATAAATCAAGAACCGGAGAATTAGGCAAGGTAAAAGCTCTTTCAGAATCGGGTGAATTAGGTCTTGACTTTTTCAATCTCTGTTTAAAGTACTCCATATCAGCATCCTGAAACGTTCGGGGTGTAGGTGAATACATCTGACCTGCCCTATACAATGAATGGAGTTTATGCGAATTAGATTCAATATTAGATGACGGAAAAGAATTAGCTGAATTTATAGCAGCAGAAGAATTTGAATTTGCGTTAGATAACTGCACAAGATTATTGATTGATTTAGAGCTTTTACTGATTCCCTTATTCCCAAGTTTTTGTACACTTGAACCTGAAAAAGGAATATTCTTACCACTGTGAAAATACTCCGTTAGCGATGGCGACGACTTTGTATTCAAATGTCTCAATTCTTCCAGAGCTGCGCTTGCTAAAATGTCTATATTTACGCGATTCATCTTGCTGTTTTCCCTTCCAAGCAGAGGCCTAAAATTATGTGCTCCTTCCAGGTATCCTTTCTCAAGCTTTGGCCTAAATGTCTTATTGCTGTTGGCACCAGTTATTTCAGAGAGCTCCGATCGTCCACTCAAAGTCTTAGGCATTTCTAGGGCGCTATCTGACGGCGGAACTAATATTTCGCTGTCGTTTGGCTCTAGCCTATGCTTTACCTCCATCTGCGGTGTCGTTGGTATTATGCCTGAACCTTCTAGATTTCCATTTCCCGTACTTTGTGCTTCCCTTTGTTTGGCTTTATGAAGGTTTTTGTTGCATCTCGAGTTGGGGTTAGTGTGGATGCGTAGATGTCTGGTAAGTTCGTCCGACCTGCTGAATTTTTTGGCACATCCTGGAAAAGTACAACTATGCGGCTTTTCCCCTGTATGGGTTCTGACGTGCCTTGTTTGATGTTCTAATCTATGAAATGCTTTTTCGCACATCGGACATTTATAAGGTCTTCTCGATGGGTCCTTTTTTTGTTCTTGTCCTTTCTGCATTATGACTGACTCTTTTGTCTTTCGCTTCAATCAAAACTCTATCCTAAAATCCTTAAACAATATTCCCTTATCTTTCTCTAGTATTTAATCCAATAAAAATTATTCTTACCTTTTTCCGATACAAAACTTAATCAACCTTCTTCTGATTATCTTCTCCCCTCACTTCGTACTACTTTTGTTGGTTAAAAATTACAATACCTCCTCCTAAAAAAAATTTAGTACCGGAAAAGCAGAAAAAAAAATTGGGGTTAACATTGCTTACATAATTCTTTCCTTTTCTTTTTTTAAAGTCCATCGATAAAAATGCCCGCGTAAAGATGCGACAATAGTATGATTCCATGCACGTCGGAAAAACTAGAGAGAACCCCACGCCACCCCCCATATTTATCTTAAAGGTTTTTTTTGCTCCGTGTGGTAGTTGGTCATGCGATTAGCCCTTTCGCATTGGCTACAATCTTACCGGAAAAAAAGTATAGTAGCTAACTAGAGGAGGGGTATGGATTGTAATCATCCGAAAGGTGGGGTTTAGATGGAAAGCGCATTAGAATTTAATCCGTTTTGATATTTTAAGACTATTCGTGTGATTACTAAAATTGCGGTTCTATAGAACGTTGAGTTATTTTGAGAGCTTAGTCGCATGTGAAGGACTTCCCTATGAGGAAAGATGCCTTGGATGTAAAGTTTGATGGATAGCGGTTAAGTAGACTCAATATGAAGCTAAGTAAATGAAGAAAACGACAGGTGGTAGAATGATAGATGATAACTAGAGCATTCATTAGTGGCTTATCAGTGGGGTTTTCCGCCGCACCTCGGCTTGTTCATTCCATTTGTCCGACGCGAAAAGCTTTTTTCATCATCGAAATCACTTTTCGATATTTCGCACGTGCACCTGACGGGAAGGTCTTCTTTTCCACACTTTTCCCTTCTAAGAATAAAAATAAATTGGTGACAGCTTCAATTTTTTTTTTTTTTTTCTGTTATTTACAACAAGAGAAGATGTATAATGAAAAATAAAGATCGTAGGAGCTTTGTTTCTTGAAATAAGAGGAAATAATATGACATTCAGATAAGTATATGTTATATTTTCAGGTGGACAATTTACCGCCAGATCATCGAACATCCTTGGCTCTTTTTTTTTTTTTTTTTTTTTTTTTTGTGTCGTTTATAGTTGCAGCCAACTGGTCATTTTGAAGCTATTTGAAAAGCTGAATTGTGCACGCCCTTCTATTTTGCAACCAATGCAATGAGATCTCTCGCATATAAAAAGCAGCGGTTTTTGATCGTCCTGAATGGAAGCCATTATCTTAATTGAGTCCAATATTGAGAGAGCTATTAGGAGTGGATAAAAAGAATTTAGAAAAGCTAATAAGCTGGCAGTGGAGGTAAACTAAAGTAGCTAAGTTTTCAAAAGATACAGGAGGTTAAGGAATAAGTTCTTTTCAGTCTTCAAGAATTTCTTTTTTATATATTAGTAGCAAGTATGCTGAAGAAAAGTACAAATCAGGGAAACAATTCTTCCAACTTGGAGAGAAATGCTTACAAAAACAAAAAGTTTACAAAAGGGGAGCAATCAAACAGTCTTGATTTCTTTGACCCTTTAGTAACGAACAAAAAGAAAGTAAGCGCCGGGAGTGGCGCTTCGAATAATGGTACGGACTGCAAATCTCAGTGTAGGGATACCAAAATGAATCAAAGCTATTCCTCTGTAGCTTCAAGTCAAGGTGCCATTAAAGGTGTGAGAAGTTCTGAAGAACAAAATAGCGCTGAAGCTAATGAATGCAATCCTGATGACCCTGACAAGGAAAATAGGGATCCCCAAAGTCATAATACTGTATCGGGAAATGATAGAGTAGTCAGAGGGCGTCCTTCTAGCTGTGTATTCGTTGCAAGTCTATGCTCCAGTAAGACGGATGATGAGTTATGTCTTTCTGTGACAAACGAATTTAGCAAGTGGGGTAAACTTGCCACTGTCAAGGTACTCAGGGATCTTTTAAATAGACCTTACGCCTTTGTTCAATACACAAATGATGAAGATGCTAAACTTGCTATATCAAAGGGCCATAATTCGGTTTTAGATGGTCGTAATTTAAGATGCGAAGCAGCTAAAGTTAACAGAACTATTTTCGTTGCATTCAAGTATTTAAAAAATGAAAAAGTAGTCAACGAGGCTTTTGGAAAATATGGGGAAATCGAGCAAATTGCTGCTTGCGACGAATTTGGAAATTACAAGAATAAGATGAAACTAGAATCTGAGAGTTCTAGATTCTGGTTTTGCAAGTATGCATTCAGAGATGATGCAATCAAGGCCTTCGCTAACTTGAGTGAAAACCCTTCGTTACTTGTGCAATGGGCGCAAAATATCGATGACAATCCCAACGATACTTCAAGAAACTCCGAGTATTCTACTAAAAAAACATTGGCTGATGGTAAGCAGAAGTTCGATAAGTTCTCCGTATTCGTCGGTCAACTAAAGTCTACTACAACGGAAAAAGAATTAGTAGATCGCTTCAAAAAACATGGCAACGTAGTTGAATGCACCCTTCTTAAAAAACCTACAAATACATTTGGATTCATTAAATTTGAAAGTGAATCGAGTGCTGCGAGTGCAGTCGAAGTTGAGAACCACTCCATGTTTAAAGATAAAACTATGCATGTGCAGTATCGTGAAATTCAAGGTCAAGCTAAACCCCCTAAGTCTGCCCCTATTTCCAATCAAGGGATACCACTAGCTCCTCCCCCAATCAATTTGAATAAAAAAAATACTCAAAATTCTAAAGCGTTCTCGCCATGTTTGCAAAAAGAGTCTCTGTATCACCATTTTCCAGTTTACTCTATTCCCTTTACAATTCCCCCTCAAAAAAAACCTAAGGAATTTCCAGCAAATGTTCATTTCAGATCAAGAGGTTTAATGAATCCTAACTCTCAAGCAATGTCTATGAGTATACCAAGTAATCCAAATAGGAAAAAAGTTCCAAAGTTTGATGAATTTTACGAAAAAATGGATCATAAAAGATCACCTACCCCCCCTGAGAGTATGCAAACCTATGACTCGCGTACATTGAACAGAAGTACATGCTCTCCGTCCAGCGGGTTAAATAGCGAAAGAACAGAGCTTGTTAAATCGGTTGGTTACAGCTCAGGAACATGCGTTGCTGAAGGAGGCCCAACTAAAGGAAGTAAACCAGAGAATAAGATGAAGAATGTGCCATATTTTTACTATGTTCCTACAAACGAGCTTGCGTACCCTTCAAGCCCAAATTACTTTAGTCCTTATCAATGCCTTGTGCCCTACGACTCTTCTCAAGACTTGCATTTACCGAATAATTACGGCATGCCATTTCCTATATATTATCCTGCAGGCGGTCAACCATATTCCCAAGGAGAACCATTTGCTCCTTCACAATAGGAATCACACTCCGCCCGTCTCTTTCCTCTTGTTTTTCTTTTTTTTTTTTTTTTTTTTTAGCTCTTATCTCTCATTCTTCTTTTGTGTGTTTCTTTTTCTTTCCTTAAATTTCTAATTTTTTTTGGGTTTACTTATGGTTTTTAGATTGCACTGCATTTTTATCAAAATTTTTTGAGATTACGAATTTCCTCATACAAAATTAAGAAAACTTGCGATCACAAAATTGCAATTGTAGTTTATAAATTACTTTGATTTATGGATGAGATTTATAAATTACGAAAATCTTTAGCTGAGCAAGATCAAGCCAATGAATCATTAAGAAGACATGACGACATTTTCCTTAGTCCTGATAAGGATATAATTTACAAGTTAGATAATAAATCAAATATTTCTGGGGAGAGTCCTTGGAGGAATGACCCACAATATTTTACAGATGTTTACGTTTCCACACTAGCTTTAATGAAAATGACGGTACATGCATCTTTAGGAAATTCTACAGAAGTTATGGGGATGATGACAGGAAAAATTCGGGGTAGAAGCATTATAGTGATGGACGCTTACGCATTGCCAGTGGAAGGCACTGAAACAAGAGTGAACGCACAAACAGAGGGCTATGAGTACATGGTACAATATTTGGATAATTCTAGACGAGTGGGTAGGGAAGAAAATATTATTGGCTGGTATCATTCACATCCTGATTACGGTTGTTGGTTATCGGGAATCGACATCGCAACTCAATCCTTGAATCAGAAATTCCAAGATCCATACTTAGCAATCGTTATTGACCCCAAAAAAACACTAAAACAAGGAAGAGTGGAGATCGGAGCTTTCAGGACGTATCCTGAAGATTGTGTTAAAACAGGCCGTTTTAAGGATGACAATAACAAAGAGCGAGGTGGTAAAGAGCAAATGTTTGGGGCTTACTCGTGTCAATATTACCCATTGAATATTGCAATCTTCAGCAGTAGTTTTGACGACGATGTTCTCGATTCACTTCTCGAAAAATCATGGATGGATGGATTGTGTCAACGTACTACTATGGATCAGAGGCAGGATGATTTGACAAACAGCATTAATCATTTACTAGACAAGGCTTCTATCCAAGAAAAAAAAAGGATCTTTTTTTCCAATTCATCTTTTTTCACTAAGTTTAATTATTTATTTGGACAATTGCTATCAAGAAGGGAGCTCAATATCTTAGATAGTTCGGAGTCAGAAAGGGTTGAGTTATCCCTGGAGCACTCGAAAATGAGAAAGGAACCACCTAACCATGCACATGTTGAGAACAGTTTTCAAGGTGATTCTAATAATCACTCTACCGATGACGTGACCTCATTACAAAGTTCAATAAATACTTGCACCGACAACAATGACGAATTTTGCCGGGAAATAGATGAGGATAAAGATGATATGAATGACGATGAAACGAATGATACTGCTAGTGTCGGACACTTTACTAATGAAAATCAAAACGCGCTCAATTTTTCATTATCAGAAAAGCAAAAGAGATCCGTAAATCAGGGATCTAAACCCCAAAATAATTTTGTTCCTTTGAAGAAGCATCGTAGTGAGTGGGAAAAAAACGGTAAGCTTTCGCGTAATTTCACTGAAGAGCGCCTTAAGAGTATGTCATATGTGAGTACAGATATAGCAAAGTCATGCTTGCAGGATATACTGCACCAAGAGGCAAAGTATATGCTTCTTTTGAATAATAATTAATGGTGTATCCATTATATTTTATGTGTTTAGACGGTTATTTGACTTTTTTCGTTTCTTTTTTTTTTTTTTTTTCTCGTTTTTGTGTTATTTTTGGTTCATCACTTCGTAGGTCCCAATGGATGAGAAAAAGCTAAGAATTGAAAACAAGGCTTGATACAGATAAGGGGCAAATGTCGACCAACTCCAATTTGTTGTCTGGTTCTCTCGGTCCGTTTATTGATAGAGTTTTATCTAACCCATTATCATTTGTTCCTGGTCAGCGCAATGTAGAAGATTTTCCAACTAAACCGGAAAATTGTGTTTTATTGACTAAGAAGGAAAAGGAAAAATCGAACTCAGAGAAGTCAGATAATGATCAGAGTGAAACAAAGAAAAATATAGAAAAACCATCTAGACCGTCGACTATGGCAGAAGCCGTCGCTGCGTATACTGGTAAGAAATATCTAAGTAAAGCTGAGAAAAATAGCAGTAGAAAGAAGAGCATTTTACCCCAAAAAAGACAGATAGACTCCGAAGAGGAAGATTTGGGAGAGGATATAGACATTCAGGTGCCTGGAGAGAAAGGACAAACGATTGAAAGCGGGATCGATGATGTTTCAAAAAAAGATACAGACTCGCCCTCCGATTCTAACTATGAGTCGGCTTCAGAGTATCATCCTCTGGTATCTTCTGATACTGTGAGCAAGAGCAAAAATTTCTCTTTATCTCTGAATGAAGGAAGTGATTCTTCACAAAACACACAAACTCTCGACAAGTCTAGGCGCAAGAATGGTGTTCTTCCTAGCCCGAGAGATGATAAAGAGGAGAAGGATAATAGTACTAGTAATAATATTAATAACACCAATAATGATGACAATGATGATGATGACGATGATGATGATGATGATAGCTTTCATGAATTCGGTTCTGAGGAAAGTAATGATGGAGATTCTGAGGAGTCATCAGCAGAAGAAGAGGATTTCAATGAGCTCAGTAACGATCTTCGTCGTGACTTGTACCCAAAAACCGAGAACTCTGCTGCGGACCCACCTTCCTCACACATACAAGCTGAACTGGGTGCCAAAGAAGAGAAATCCGAAGAAGGATACTCTACACAATCAAATATAGTAAAAGAAGGTAAGAAAGGACAGTCTTTAAACCAAAAGGATGTTGAATCCTCTCCTCTGCCTCAATTTTATGCCATCAATGAATTATATGATAGTCGAGGAACGAATAACTCTGACAGAATATATAAGAATTGGAGGCAACTTTCTGGACTCAAACCGGCTGGATTGTTAAATCATGGTGTAACTTGCTATATGAATTCTGCAATCCAGGCTTTGTTACATGTTCCAGCGATACTGCATTATTTGAATGATGTGTGCACAGGAAAGCATAAAGACACCATCAAGAGTAAGTCGGTGACCGTTTCTTTGGCAGAGTTATCTAGAAAAATGTGGGGCCTAGACAATGACAATAAAAGACCTAAGTATGTGAATCCTAAAAAAGTCATTCAGAGATTACATGACATCAACTGCATGATGAGTGAGTGGGAGCAAGAAGATTCACATGAATATTACATGTCGTTGATTTCTCGTTTGCAAGAAGATTCCACACCTAAGGGGGCTAAGCTCAACCTGTCAATTATATACGATATATTGGGAGGTTTGTTGAGACAATTAGTAACCTGCAAGAACTGTGGAAATGTCTCCGAAACTAAGCAAGAATTCTATGATGTTTCGTTGGGTTTGAATAAGAAGAAACATAAAGATTCCTCCGAATCAGTCAATAATCTGAAATATACTATAGAAAAATCTCTTAAAGATTTCTTTTCTAATGAACTAATAAAGTTTGATGGGAAGGACAAATCAAGTGGCTATTATTGCGAGAAGTGCAGAAAGAGAACGAATGCATACAAAAGGAGCACAATTGATCGCTCTCCAGAAACACTAACTGTGCATTTGAAAAGATTTAAATTTGACGGAGTTTCTTCTTCGAAGGTTAAACAATCTATTTCTTATCCAAAATTTTTAGATTTAACAGAATTCACTAGCGATAAGACTTTTACAAGGTATCAACTTATTTCCGTCATAGTACATGAAGGTAGGTCAATACTGTCGGGACACTATATTGCCCACTGCCTGCAACCTGACAACACTTGGGCAACCTATGATGATGAATTCGTAAACAGAATTGACGAATACCAAGCTTTGCGAGATCCATCTGCCTACGTGCTAGTATATACAAAATTAACTCCAAAGTCAGCAAAAAGAGAGGCTAATTCTGACTACAACTTGCCAAATCCGAAGAAACAAAAGACACAAAATTTTTAACTCTGAACAGTGGCGCATTAAAATGTGTAGAATTTTATCCAGCCATATATTTAAAAGAAACCTTGAAACCATAATTCTTGAATAAATCTAACCCAACTTAACAAACAATGCGATGATATGTATTTATCTAAGTTTGTGCCCACATTGAAATAATATGAACCGTATGCTCGAATATAGGAAAAAGCCCAGAAAGAGTTTCCACTTTGACTCTAAATGAATACCATGACCCGATCCCCCTGGTTAACAAATTATTAGTACAAAAAGAAGAGAAATAAAAAGAAAAAGAAAAAAGTGCTGATATCCTGTTCAAAAAAAAAAAAAAAAAAAAAAAAGAATTTGAGCCAATTTCCGTATAATTTAAAGCCTTCCTGGTACAGAAACAGCCTCCTGCTCTGAATTAGGACTTTTGAATTTAAAAAGTCCCTCAGGAACAGGAGAACAGTCCATCAATGAAGATGTCGAATTTGATTCACCGGAGTACCTTCTCCGTTGGTTATTAATTCTAGCTTTTTCCAACAACGTAGCAGTAGAAGAATTATTAGGTATCACCTTTATCACGCTTTCTTCGAGTACGAATTTGCCTTCTTTGTAGGATTGCGCAGTCAGATACGCTTTCTTGTAGCTCCAACCAAGGGGACTTTGACACTGGTGGCATCGCACCTTATTCGTTAAATAAAGCCCGGTCCTCATATTAGATTTTTCCAACACCGGATCTGGCTGGTAATTTATTAGCTTATCAACCAAGTAAGCTGATCCCGTAGTGCTGGTAAAGTTATCCGATAGAATGAGATGGGACAAGCACAAGTGGGACGAGCAATTTTTACATATCAAGATTTGGGTGTCAGAAGACTCATAGTTATAGTTGTCGAAAAAGTTGGTATATTTTAAACCCATCTTTCCTAATGATCCCTAGAAATTACCCTAGATACTGATATCTCTTCGTCAATATAAAAAAAAAAAACCACCTATTCCAAGACTTTTAGTTTTACTAGACTCGATATTGACTATCAATAAAGCCGATAAACAACTCTTCTTTCTCTTTTCACCTTTCAATCCCTTACCATATACCAATAAACTTTTGTTCTTGTTAATTTAACTCTTCTCATATCAAGGAGTTACCTGATTATATAATTTCCCTGTTAACCGGTTCCTGTGTGTCAGATAGGGAAATTTGTGATCCTTACAGAAGAGTTGCGGCAAGCCAAAAGGCGGGTATAAATAAACTTGGAACAGCCGAGGAAGGGCATCTACAGGATGAAGGGGTAGTCTATAAGACGAACGGATAGTCCAGTGAGCTTTAGCGACAATAGGACCCTTAAAAAATTAAATAGAAAAGATGGAGCACGATGAAGGAGATTACAAATTTATAGGTAAATTTATGAGTAGATTCACTATATACAGAATTACCATTTATAATATGGAAGAACACGGAAATTAAGCGGCTCACGATTAAGAGGGGTGTTTGGCTTAGCCGCTAAGATTTTTTGTTGCTTCTCCCAGGCGATCCTTTTTAGGGTAAGATCAGTCTTCAATATAGTTTTAAGATGTACATAACGATGGTTGATTATGCCAGCTCTACCTCTGGATTTTGGATCGGCTCGCTTGCGCCAGTCACCATCAGAACCAACCCAGAGGGCGTGTATATACAAAGAGGAGGGGTCGAGCAGTAGCAGCTGACCCTGTTCTAACCCCTTTTTCAATAGTTTTTCTAACTCAGTTGCCATTTTCTTGGGATTGAAATGTAACTGGTTTATGGCATTTTTTACTCGAAACCCTCTCACAAACCGGTTCACAAGGGTTGCTTTTTTCATGGAAGATTTTATTCTGTAGCTTTGTAAATATATTGAGGGCTCCATAATCTCGATTTCCTCGGGCGTCAATACTAATTTGTACAACTTATTGTTCTCTGCGTCTCTTAATATTTGGTTATTCTTGAAAAAGCCGTTTTGTTGGACGTTCATATTGAACAACTTTCTTTTCAAAGGGTTGATATATTTGTCGCTGCTAATTTGCTCTTTCTTGACTTCCTCAAGATAATAATTCTGCAACTCCTGATCGGATCTTGGTATAATGTCTTGGATGGAGGTCTCATGAGTCTCTGGCTTTGCTGCTGTCTTTGCATCATCACCTCCTTTGGTGATCTCACCAAAGAAATTACCATTATATCTAGTATTTGTGGACAGTAACCATCTTCTTGGAAAACCACAGAACGCACTACAGAGTGCCCTAGACCGGATGCTGCCACTCAATGACCACGGTATCATCTTTTCGTTTGATTCTTAAAACATCAATACTTGAACTCTGAAAAAATCAGCAGCGATTTTATGGTAGGTACACACCCTCGTCCTCGCTTGTCTTTCTTCCCTACGACGGATATCCTACAACAGTAGCCAACTTATATATGATTCTATTAACTTTTATTGTATTTAGCCTCATTATATAAAGCACTTACCAAGATGCTCTCAATATTCAAGGTATAGTACGGATTTTGCAAGTTATTTGAAAATTTTCGGAGACATAAAAGAAAGAGGACCGCTTTGAAACAAATACACTTACTTCTAGTGGTCTCATTCAATCATCGTAGCCCTTTAAATTGTGGTCTCTTTCTCTAGTAGGCAAAGGATAAACCCTTGGGATAGGTTCGTGATCAGCATATATGTATTTTCTTCTTAAAGGAGTCAACAATAACAAAACTGGAGAAATAGCACCAAAAGCAACAGCCCAATAGAAATGGGGCTTAGTATGAGCATGATAGCGTAACCACTAATGAGTGTTAGTAATTTCTATCCATTTATTATTTCGGTTATAGATAGCTCTTGGTCAGCAAGTAGTTCAAAAGCCTGAGATCAAACAGGAAACTAGAAAGCCCCATTGAGCCCAAAATAAATTACATACTCTAATAGGTTGCTTGTAATATATTGGGTAGTCACCCCAGACTTGTTCGCTCATTTTTGCTCAACTTCTTCCAAGCTTACTGAGTAATGAAACACTTAGTATTCTTCGAACATGTTTTATTGGACATCTACACGGGACTGTATATAATATAGAATAAAATAATAATTAAAAAAAAAAAAATAAAATACTCTACACAACATCATACAGTATTATTAGTTTCTCTTCTTGGCGCCTTTGTTCGGTTTCTTAGTCGAACTTCCCGAAGCTGAGGAAGAGTCGTCGTAATTGTCTCCGGTGGGTTGTGAGTCATTAGGTGACTCTTCATTTTTTTTTTGCGCATTTAAATAGGCTGTTTGTATCTTCTTCTCATACCAGAGCGCGTAGTAAAGCCCACCTTGAAATACTAAGACTCCTAGCAACAGTAAAAAGATCATAAATTCGGACGCTGCCATAACATTTATGCCCGTTTTCATATCCACATCTCCCCAAGCGCCGGTCAAAACGCTTCCAAGCCCTGTCCTCAAATTGGTCAAGTATATAAGTACAGCAAATAAGAAAAGAGCAAGCGATCCATATTCAAAGTATTTGGTATCCTCTGTGGGCTTATATAATTTGATGAAGCACCCAAGAAAGCCCAAAGCGAGTATACCATGTAAAATATAATGCACATAATTTGGGGTTATCGCCCAAATGCTATAATGCTTTAACGAATCCTGAAAAAAAGAGTCCTCAGTTTCACGCCCCCAGAGTGTACGAACATCATAAGGCAAATTTCCATATATGGCCCCTAAAGCGAAACAGGTTGATCCAACAATGAGCAGTGTGCCCACTGGAACAAGATCTTGATATGGCATCTTATAACTACAATTCTTTCATTTCAGCTTCTTTCAATAAGAAAAAAACCACGTGATATATCTACAACCTTCCCCTTGTGTTACCCCTATGTACCTCACCGGAAACATGTAGTTAATAGGTGGGACTTGTAGCTTTGCGGACATAACGTGGAGTTAACAACCATTGCAACGACTTTACAATAGGAAGGTTGCGCAAGATCTTCTATAATTGGTATTTACATTACAAGAAAATCACACCACTGCTTGAAAAATTTCATGTCACATGACTGTTATTTGTTTTCCCGTATCATTTCGACAGATAAAATGAAAATATCACTAATCCTCTTGTAGAATACTTGTCAATGAAGAGTGTAAAATCGGTAGTGGTTGGGGATGGAGGAATTGGGAAAACAAGTCTCTTGATATCTTTCACTACCAATACGTTCCCGGAGGACTATATTCCCACAGTTTTTGATAACTATTCTGCTTCTATAATGATAGAGGGCCAACCAATAAAACTTGGATTATGGGACACGGCTGGTCAAGCTGAATATGATAGATTAAGGCCACTAAGTTATCCTCAAACTGATGTGTTCTTGTGCTGCTTTTCTGTGGTAGAACCTTCTTCCTTCGAAAATGTCAGGGTGAAGTGGATACCAGAAATACACCATCATTCACCCAGTAACATTGTGGTAATCCTAGTGGGTACCAAGACTGATTTGCGTGGAGATCCACATATGTTGGATAGCCTTACTGCGAGAAAGGAAACTCCAGTAAGTGAAGAGAAAGCTGTTAAGTTGGCAAAAAATTTAAATTTGGCAAAATATTTAGAATGTTCAGCAGCCAGTCAGGAAGGTGTGAAGGAAGTTTTCGAGAGCGCAGTGCGATTGGCATTGAATCCACCCCAGAACACTGAATATAAGACTGTGTATGATGACAAGTCTAACAACAAAAAAACCTGGAAGGTTAGGAAGGCTAGAAAATGTACCATATTGTGAATGGTCGGAACGAGAACAAAAAAAAAAAAAAAAAAAAAAAAAAAAAAAAAAAAACATACCTAACTTATTTTTAAGATATAATTAGAATGCCAGTAATTTTATAAAAAGTATACAGGTATTCAACCAGTGGGGATTTGACTTAAGTGTACCAAATAAACTTTGCATTGATCATGCTGATAATATTTTGTATGAATCTCGACGTTAAAAGTTCTAGTTAACTAATCCTAATCTAGATGGGTGAATTTCTTGCGAAGAGCTAGCTCCTTCGTTATCACTAGTTTTCATCTTTCCGTTGCTTGAGCTTGTGTTTTCTTGTGCCGTTCTTCTACTTTTCCTTTGATCTTTCAAGTGCTTATTTTTCTCTTTCAATTTCTCTATCCTTGACCTTGAATTTCCACCACCTCCGGCAGTTAACTCAACATTCACTTTTCTATTTTTCAATGTACTATGATGCAACCTTAACGCCACTTCCATTCGGTGTTGAATATTTCGTGACGAAATATCAAACTCTAAAAAGGCAATTCCTTTATCTTTCCTGGTTCTTATAGTATCGGGGTGGGCACCTTGAAAATGGACGGCCAACTCGTCTTCAGTAATACCATAGGGCAAGTTACCAACAAAAAGAATGAACCTTGTTTTGCTGGATTTTTCCTTATTTTTCTTACTTCTTCTATTCTTTTTTTTTACTGAAGGCGACTCATGTTTTACAGTAATTTCCTTATCCTCTTTCTCATCTTCCATTCTTTCAGAATTTTCAATGTCATTATTGAACTCCTCAACACCTTTTTCCTTGTCAGAGGTCAATTTCTTATTGATTTCACCACCTTCTTTATCATCTTGATCGAGCTTTCCTTTAAATTTTAAAGCCTTCTTTTGTTTTTTAGTAAGCTTTTGCGAATCTGACATGTTCTCTTCTACTAACTGGGTCGTAATTACTTTGCTTGCGAGATAAATGTTAACACTCGTACACGTGACACGATGCCCATCATTTGGATATATCCAAGGTGCAATGTGTTCCTTAAGTTGACCTTGCACTTTCAAAGATTCACCTAAATGCCTATAGGAGATAAAAATATAAAAATAAATCTTAGTTTAGGAAGACTCGGTAGTGATACTACTGACACCAGGTCGAGGCTGCCCGAGAGAAGAGAAAAAGAAAAAGAAAGTAAAACATACCGAGATAGATCGCCAATTACCGCACCAAAACCCGTGAAACAAAAGGAGGATAACGTTAACGACACGGGGCACACGAAGACAGGTTATCTTAGGAACTTGACAGACGAACGTATACCTCGATATACAAATAAAGATGAAATTAGCTCGGAACAGGAAAAGGCTGAAACGGAAGAACATTCTGAAGCACATTCTGAAAAGGAACTGGATAACACAGAGGTTGATCGAGAAATTGCACAGATAATGGGATTCAGTGGTTTTGGGTCAACAAATGGAAACCACGTACAAGGTGCTAAAGGTGGTGGTACTAAAATAGAAAATACGTCCCAATATAGAAGATACATGAATCGAAAAAAAGGCTTTAATAGACCACTATCACCTACCCGTTGAAAATAAAATTAAACCTATTTATTGAAGATGGATTTTGTTACTAACTGATATTCTTAATGTGTTCCTGGTACAATTGTTCGTACTTATCTCTTAATTCGGAATATGCCTTAGATATCTTGGCAAGTTTGTCATCTTGGTCTGAAGGTATATTTGGAAGGCCGGATTGTGCAACTCTCACTTGCGACTCCACCTCTGAGAGGTTTTTAAATTCCATTTCTTCCTGCGCTTTAGTTTCTAACCATTGACTAAAATCGGGGTTCTCAGGTATAGTGCCCGGTATCTCCATATATAATTGATGGGTCATCGCATCTTCATTTACCAATATTCTCTTTAACGGAGGTATCAATCTGTGTCTTTTATCTGCTTTTATGGAATATTCTTCTGACTCCTTGAACATCGCATTCGGGTATATGTTGACTTCAATAAATGAGATAGGTGCATTCAAATTAGTAAAACTCTTGATTATTTGTTTTGTCACCACATCTGAAACGTAAACTCTTCCAACAGAATCTCCCGAAACTATACAACTTCCATCCAAGGAAATAGCTAGTCTTTTGACTGACGCAGTTTCTGAATTACTGGCCAGATTCGCTCCTTGTTGCAGCTGATGATGGACAAATGTGTCTTGTAATTCTGGGTCATGTCCCACAGGAATAACTTTTCCACATCCAAGAACGTTTTCTAGCGCTGCCGTAGATTTATTTACACGATAGAAATGGATGATTCGTATGGTACCATTGTTCAAGCCCACGTAACATGCTCTTTTTGCTGGATCTTCTGTTATGGACTCAATAGGGTGAGATAAAACAAATGTAGTTAGAAGCTGTTGGGTCATAACATCGTAAATTCTTAATGTACCATCGTTGGACGCTGTGCAAATACGGAGGTCGTTTAACACACCAGCTTCCGATATTATTATGTCATTAATAGGAAGAACATGATCTGAAAATAACGCAAAGGGTTTACCACCAATTCCATCCGAATCCATGCCATTATTATATATACTGATTAAGTCAATTACGTTCCACACCACACACCTAGCGTCTTTTCCTCCTGAGACGAGGAAACCCCCGCCTCTTGAAAACTTGACCACGCTAACCGCTTGATAATGAACATCCTTCACACAAAGAAGATTTCCCGTTGCAAGTTCCCAAATGTATATTCTTCCTGCTTCAGTGCCCCCGGCAAGAAGCCAAGGTGTGCGAAAATTTGGAACCTTGTACTTGTCGCCATTGGTAGGATGCCTAGCAAGGGCTAAACATGTCATCTTTTCTGGAACTGCCATCGTCTGATCCGGCATCTCTTTACCCCAGCTATATACATTAATGATTGCTTTATGGGGTGATGCAACAAATAATTTTTCACCAACGCCTACACCAGTGATCGCCGCTCCATTTTGGGGACAATCGGCCTGTTTGAATCCTGCTAGTTGTCGTGACCCATGGATTGAGCTTAATAAACCTAATGAATCTTTTGAATGCTTGTCTGAAGCAATTCCTTCGCTTATATAGACCACCAGTTCCTCCATTGTATCTATTGTAAGAGTGAACAGGCTTGAAATATATATATATATATATATATTTTTTTTTTTTTTTTTATGATGAGGATGATTGTGTGTGCACCGCGCGTAAATCTTCAACATTATTCAACTGTAGTAGGAAATTCAGCTACAGGCAAACAAATCGATAATTAAGTTAGAAAATGCCATTAAATTACTTGGGAGCCCTTGCACTTCAAGGACCTGAGAATGTTGCCGGCTGGCATACCATAAAGACATACGGGCCAATTGTATTATTGTTGGCAGGGACAAAATATTTTTTTGGAGGAGCTAAAAATACTTGGGAGAGAGATTTACATGGTAAGGTATACATAATAACGGGGGCCACGTCTGGAATGGGAGCAAGAATTGCATATGAATTAGCCACGAAAGGTGCGCAGATTATTTTGTTAGTCAGAAGTACACGGGATGCATGGCTTATAGGTTTTGTGGAAGATCTAAGAGCGACAACGAATAACTTCATGATATATGCTGAAGAATGTGATCTTGAATCTCTTTATTCAGTAAGAAAATTTGCTACTAAGTGGCTAGATAGCAAGCTGCCCCGCAGATTGGATGGTGTAATTTGCTGTGCCGCAGAATGTATGCCGGCAGGAAGAGATCGCATGGTCACGGAAGACGGAGTAGAAAAGCATATAGGAGTTAATTACTTAGGAAACTTTCATTTGCTAACTCTTATTGCACCTTCATTGAGGTCTCAGCCGCCCGACAGAGATGTAAGGGTAATAATACCAACTTGTCTTTCGCAAGCTACAGCAGATCTCGATTTGAACGACATACTTTGGACGAATAGAAGATACCCCCGGAACCAGCTGTATAAGATTTTTGGGACTTCTAAGTTAATGCTTGGAATGTTTGCTGGAGAGTTCCAAAGAAGACTAAGCAAGTATGAACGCAAGGATAAGGTACCCTGTAACGTACGCTTGCATATGGTGAACCCGGGTTTGATGCGAACGCCTTCGACCAGACGTTTTCTTTCTCTCGGAAGTATTATGGGGCTTTTATTATATGTACTCCTTTATCCATTAATTCTTTTGTTACTCAAAAGTCCTTTCGAAGGTGCCCAGTCGATTTTTTTTGCTTTGGCTGCGCCCCTTACTAGTGCTCCTCCAGGGAGCTATATTCAAGAATGTAGGGTTATAAAGCCATCTCGGAAAGAACTTACCGACGAAGCTCTTCAAGAAAAACTCTTCTCAGAGACAGAGAAAACTATTGAATCCTTGGAGAAGAATTCTGCTATACAGAGAAAGAAAAAAGAGCAAGAAGAAGCCAAGAAAAATAAATCTAACCAGAAGGATTCAAAAAAGGGAAAGAACAATAATCAGCCAAAGGATGAAAAGACAAAGCCCGAGAATGTAAACGATTTGGATTCAAACCTTGAGTCAATTAGAAGTCTGTTGGGAATACAGCAAACTCTGAATAAAGATGAAATACCATTGTTTCCTAGCTGAAAATTTTTGCTAAAGAAATTAAGAAAAAGAACTTCAAGGAGAGCACAAGCAAAGAACATATTCTTCGTCAAGTAAATAGCTAGTAGCTTTAAATGTTCCTTTCTTTTTTTTATTAATTTTTTTTTTTAAATCGGGTAGTGTAAGTACCATTTGCTTTGCTAGATCACGTGCTTATCAAAACGTTATCGGCCAGTGACGTGATGATCAAATAGAGTCTTGTCGTATTAAAACATTTCTGCCATAGCGTTTTATTTAGTACGGGGGGTTAAAGTTCTCAGCATTTTTCATTCAAAAGAGAGAAGTATATTCACTTAGTGAATATTCTGTTTTGCATCGGGTTTATTTGTTTTGGCTATTTGTAAATTACAAATTTCGGTTATTTAGAATCCTCCTACAAGAAAGTTTTGTGCCCCCATGGAAACTCAAACAACAAGGAAAGAGCTCGCAGACAAGCAGCCTGTGAGTTCCCTTACAAAGCTCTTGAACCAAATGCATACCGAAGATTATACGAATGATACAAGCTCACCGAATAAAACAATAATAGAAGGGGTCACAGCAAGAGAAGGACCACGACAATATGGCTCTAGGGATAATGCTTTGGATAAGCAAAATAGTGCTGAGGCAGGAATCGGACTTGATGAGGTTACTGAAGAAGAAAAGAGAGAAGCTAAATTGAGTAATGTCTTCAGTAAGGAAACGCCGGATCGGACACAATCTATTCAGATCCCACTGGCACTGTTGGACAAACAGCCTTTTAGAACAAGTGCGAGCAGTGCGTCTTTGAACAGAGAGATGCCAATAAAGCCACCTTTTGGACGTAGTCCGCGAACGCTTAGATCAAATTCAATCTCTCGGACACAATCCTACTTTGCTAATTATGGAGGACCTACAAATGAAAGCTTGTCTTCTTCTATTCCTTTCAAGGCTCCGGGTTTAAGGCCCCAACATACCTCTGCGAGTGTCGGTGGTGGTACACAGACAGGGATGAGCATTCCAAGAACAAATTCTTCCAGCTATTTGAATGAAAAAGATAACCTGGTCTCAGAGACAATGCATATTCCAAACTTACCTAATGGGCAACCAATATCTTCAGTACAAATTCAGTCCCCGCAGGTACACTCCTCCTCTATCGATTCACGTTTTGTAATATCGAAACAAAAAGTGGCACAAGCACAAGCACAAGCACATGCTCAAATGTCGGCTTCTTTGGGGTCGTCTGGACGTTCACAGACGGGCTTATCATCTCTTTTTAATTCGAGGAATAAGAATTATAATCGGAAGCAATCAACTGACATTGGATCGTTGTACAACAACGCATATAATTCTTCTTATCAAGAATCTCACGTGACTACACCTGGTTCTCCGTCATCTATATCATCCGGCGATTCCTTTGGTTCGCAGGCTAATTCTAATGTTTCGAGACATAATTCAATGGCAAATTTAAAGAGATTTTTTAAGAAAAGTACACCTACACAAGGTTCACAGGTGTCGAACTTATCGGCATCATTAAGAGTTAACGCTAATGACCAAACGCGATCTAGCGAGACTTCATCACCTTCGACTCCAACGTTTCAAGTTGGGTCTTTTAATAACCTGATTTCAGAGAGTAATCATTCTACTCTGTCTTCATTTAACGCGTCAACTCCTTTTAGCGAAAGCCCTATAACGTTACAAAGTCGGTTAAGTCAAGAGAGAAAAAGAGATCTGGAATCTGCAAATCAACAGTTACCTTTTTCTAAAAGATACTTTAAATATGCTGACAATTTGGGCTCAGGTTCTGGCGGATCCGTGAAGTTAGTAAAGAGATTTTCAGACAAAAAGACTTTTGCCGTAAAGGAATTTAGAGTTAAGAATCAAAATGAAACAAAAAGAGAGTACGTCAAAAAGATTACTAGTGAGTACTGTATTGGGTCTACCTTGAAGCATCCAAATATAATTGAGACCATTGAAATTTGCTACGAAAATGAGAGAGTATTTCAAGTGATGGAATATTGTGATTATGATTTATTTGCAATTGTTATGTCGAACAAAATGTCTCGAGGCGAGATAAATTGTTGTTTCAAACAAATTATGTCTGCAATTCACTATTTGCATTCCATTGGTTTAGCTCATAGAGATTTGAAGCTTGATAACTGTGTGGTGGACATGAATGGTATTGTTAAATTGATCGATTTTGGCTCTTCGGTAGTATTTTCGTATCCCCTTTCCAAGAACTTGATTGAAGCTCATGGAATAGTGGGGTCGGATCCATACTTGGCCCCAGAGGTCTGCGTCTTCCATAAATATGATCCAAGGCCTGTCGACATATGGTCTGTTGCTATCATATATTGTTGTATGATGCTTAAGAAGTTTCCTTGGAGAGTTCCAAAGTTGAATGACGAAAGCTTCAAACTATTCGCGACTAGAGGGAAAGTCTCATCTCTTACGGAAGTTCTCAAAGACACCCCAGAAGATCGCTTAAAAAGGGGTTTTTATGAGGACTTTTCAACAACTACGTCGGATCCTGGATCTTCTAATACTCCAGGAGATCAAAAAAATGGGCAGGCGCATACTTCTGCTGAAAGTGGTCCTAAGAGATTGTTGTTTGCATTACCTGAAGATTGTAGACACTTAATTTCTAGAATGGTGGATTTAGCACCTGCCTGTCGAATTACGATAGAACAATGTTTTGAGGAGGAGTGGTTCAAGTCGATAGAAATGTGCTCTGTTACCGACACCCTTGAAAGCAACGGTTCTGTGAGCACAGAATTTGAGAAAGCTTTCAATCATAGGCATACTCATGTCGATCAGTCGAAAGCTCATATTTCTTCTTATGAGAAAAAGAAAAAATAGAACGTTTCTTCACTGTACAATTTATATTCATTTACAATAAGTATAGACTGAAATTTTTAGATGTTAAAACTATCACCATGTCATAACTTGATTTTCTTTGCTGTGTAATTATAATGCTAACTATTTACAGTTCACGACTATTTTCTAGGGAACCACTTTTACACCTACCACCTCGGCCGTCAGGATAATTGCACCACATATTGCTTTCATATCAACGTCCTTATGTCTCTCATCAGTCTTTTTGATTTTGGCTATTTCGTACACATGTTTTAACGAGATTTCTCCCACAGAATCGTGCGTAGGATTGTCAGCGCCCTTCTGAGCATTTGCTGCTTTGAGCAAAAGCCAAGAAGTTGGTGGTGACTTCATTTCAAAAGTAAATGATCTATCTGGTCTCACCGTCAATGAGCATGGGATTGGTGTCCCCGGTTGAAGATTAGCTGTTCGAGCATTAAACTCTTTACAGAAATCCATAGCCTTTACTCCCTTAGAACCTAATGCTGGACCTACCGGAGGAGCTGGTGCTGCTTGCGCCGCTCCTACGATAAGCTTAACCATAATATTCTTGGCCGACATTGTCTTACTCCGGCTCTACAGGAACGTTTTTTCACCAGGAACTATTGTTTGAAAATATTTTTGGTCTCAGTCAACTTTGATATTGGTGATTGCACTATGCCGCTATGATCATTAAAGCACTGAGCTATTAGAAGCTTGAGTTTTAGAAAAGCATATAAGAGGAAATCGAAGCCAATGGGATGTCAAATTTTGATTCCAATCAGCTGAGCTTTTCAAAAATAGCTTTCAATATTTATGGCGGCTTAAATTCTGGCTCTACACCAGAAGCTAAAGCTTTACCAAACACAAAGTATCGGGAAAATACTAGGGAACGATTTATTAACGAAATAGTTGGAAGACCTAAAATTTTGTATAATTGCGAGAAAGATGTCTCTTGCATCACCGAACTCAACTATTCGTTGAAAAATGTAGTTGCAAATTACGATGATGATCCTAGTTGCCATATTGTGCTTGGAGGTAAGAATTACTTGAGACTATTGGCATTAAATAGTGAGCAAACATTAGTTCTTAAGGAAGTTGATATTCTCGAGCAAATAGGCAAGAGCTATAGGAAATTTTTGCAAGGAGGAAGATTAAGCAATGTGAGCTGCTTAAAGGCCCGTCATGATATTATAGCTTGCGAATTGAGTACAGGTCAATTTGCAGTTTGCAAAATTCAAAATAGCGGAAAGGCAAATCTCATGCATGTGTATGCTGACCACAAAAGACCGATTAACTCTATTGACTTTGTCCCCGTGCTGTCTGGCTTTAATGATACTTCACCTTTTCAGATTATTTCCGGGTCACAGGACGGTACAATTAAGTTGTGGGATATGAGGTCTTCGTCAGTCAAGCCGGCGTTGACTATTAAATCGGGATCGCATACGGAACCAGTACGAGCCTGTGAAGTTTCCCCTCATTCTACTGTCAGGAACAAGCTTAATATATTATCCGTGCATGACTCTGGCGCTTTGTATAAGCATGATGTGAGATCTCCGCTGGGAACGGGGTCCCTTAGCGTCGCTGCTGAAAGAAAATGGAACTTTCACACAGGACCTGCATTGTCATTAGATATACATCCCGAGGCTGAGTTTGTCATGACCGGCGGGAGAGATAAGAAAATATGTGTATTCGATTATAGTGAGGCAGCATCCCTGGCTAATAAGTTAAATCCAGATATTATATTGAATTCGTTTGGTCCCGTACTGAAAGTTCGATGGTGTCCATACGATAACAATGAAAGTGGGAAAATTGAACTGACCTTGGAGAGCGAGGGTTTTAATGGAGACGACAAAAGTGTTTTTGAAAAGGATATTAACAGTTCTTTGCCGCATTCAAGCAAACTGAGTAGTCTATACAATTACAATATTGCATGTCTGTTCTTGCATGAGGATCCCACAATAGCTATGTACGACTTGAAGCGCAAACATATTCCGAAGTATATTCTACAAAGCCAAACAAACAAGCCTTTTCAAAACTTCATATGGGCTGACAATCCTGTTAAGTTGAAAACTCTTTGGACAATTACGAAAGATAATCTTTTCGCTTCTTACACACTTGATGCATGCGAAGCGGACGATTACATTTATCTGCCTTTAGATAATTTACCAAAGGTAGCAATGGCTTGGAACTATGGGATGGATACTTTATGCTTTGTGGCTCAGGAGAAGGAAGAATATGAATCCACTTTTCAACAGGATTACCAGTCTAATCAAACAGAATGTCAATTGAGTACAGGTGACAAGGAATCAGCTTTACCAGGGGAAAAAACTAGCCATGCAAGTAGTTTTGTTGAAAGCTCAGGTGAAAATGGTGCGAGACGTTTTTTTATACCAGGCGAGGAGCAGCACTCTGTGTATGATTATCAATCAGGAGTAGGAAGCATACCCGTGGCATCCAATTCCAATTTGTCAACTTCCTCAAGCCTCTTGTCTTCTTACGCAAGACCTAATATTTTCAGATCTATGACTGCAGGCTCATTTGCTTCTTTTACAAAACGACTTCTGTCAAAGAGATTTGACGGTGATAGTGAAAGTGACATTGCATTCCAAGGGCAATCTTCGAAGTTTCCCGGTAGACACTTTTCAGAATCGGCACAGAAGTCGCCTTTCTCTAATAATTCGGCGACAACAAATGCTAAAGAAAAGAAAAACGCGCTCGTATCTTACGCTTCACCCTATGTGTTTACGTTAGACATGGGGTTTCCGAGAAGTAATGAGCACACATTTAAATTATTAGCCAGTAATTATCTCATATTCGTGCCAGACGGTTTTAGCTTGACCAATGTTTGTCTTTACAATGCTAATGTTGCGGCAATGGCTAATAGATTTAGGGAAAGCCAAACCTGGAAAATAGTTGCTATAAGTGTAGAGGATTCCAATAGTTGGTCAGCAGGAAAAGGCGACAACGCCCAATTTCCTGCTGTCTCAGAAAATGACAATGAACGAAAGTCAAGCATCTCAGAGACGGATAATTTGGTTGGATCATATAACACTATGTCTACGTTGACAACCAATAATGGGAGACTGTCTTCATTTGGGCAAGGAAACAGTTTTGATTCTGCTTTAGTAATTAAAGAGAAACAAGGTTTTAAAATGTCGCAACTCCCTGAAGCATGGGATGAGGGGGAAAATAGCGCTTCTGCTATAGAGGAAGGAGAAACTACTCAAAAAAACGAGGATCCTATCGAGCTTGTTTCTCAGGAGGTGAGTAGTCACGGTTACAATAACTTGAAAAAAACTGAAGGGGACCCAAGCAACCCCTCGCCAATGACCAAAACGGGAGAATCAACCCCCGCTAACGGAGAATTTAGTAGGAAAACGAATCTACCATTGCGGAGGCCTCATAATAGGCAAAGTGAGAACTTTCGCAAATTAGATAATGAGAAAGTAATTAGCAGCTCAGAGATGTCAAGTCATCGTAGGTATTCTCCTTTTAGTGCCTTCGGTAGCCCAGCTTCTCCCACTTCTTTGAAACAAACACCAATGTCCCCGGAAAGCCGAAATATGTCCTCGAACAATGTAACGACCAACAGAGTTCAACAAGGCCGCTACAATGTGATTGGTCTTGACCAAAATTCTCCAAGTAATGCGGTTGATCCTGTGCGTGGTTTTCGCACTCAGCCAGGAAAAACTGAGAAAGACGACTCTGCTGCAAGAGAATTTGACAAAGACGAGTCTTTATATAATGAGAGATCCGGAAAAGGGAAGGAGTCGTTTTCCTCGCCTAATAATAAGAAGACTTCTAAGTCTGCCTTGTCCAATGTCCTAGGAAAAACCGCTTCTAAGGATGAGAATCCTTTAAACAAGCCATGGTCATTAAACAATTTGTTGCGGGAAGTTTTGAACTACTCTGTTGTGGAAGGAGAAATAATATTTTGCGCTACTTTAACGATCTTGTTTTATGATTATACCAAAGGTAACGGCTATTGCATTTTCACACGGGAGCAATGTCTTGATTGGATTTCGCTCTACATAGAACTATTACAAAAACGAAAATTGTTTTCAAATGCGATTAATGTTATTAATAATGTACCGGATGATTTGAAAGATGATATAGTGAATCTCACTATCAAAGATGTTGACTTACAATTCAAGTGCAGTTGGTGCTACTCTGCCTTGAACAATGAGAGTTCGATGAAGAGAGCGAAAAAAGTGGGTCATACAGAAAATTGGTTCTGCGACAACTGTAAACGAAGACAAATGAATTGTATATATTGCAATGAACCATGCCTAGGACTAAACGTGGTTATCAGCTTACACTGTGGTCACAGAGGTCATTTTGGCTGTCTCAGAGAATGGTTCGTCGAGGAAGAAAATATAGAATGTCCTGGTGGCTGTGATTATACTATTTTTTAATTAATGGATATATTAAAAAGGTCTATTATGAATTAAGAGTCTATATCAATATAATGTCACCAATTTCTAGGTATCTTTTTACCAAGAAGTACTTAACAACGTAGACGCCACCTTCCACTAGTTCGAGTTCTTCATCGACGCCAACATTTATTACGATAGAGTCCTTCGTAATAACTTTAATAAACACATGTCTGTTCACGCCCGGTTCCTCAATCATAGATTGTCCACCACTGGTATCATCCAATAACATCAAAAACTTGGGAAATTTCTTCAAAAAACAGTTATTATATAGTTGAGTCATGATTTTAAAATGTTGGTGTACGTAGTCTCTTTCTTTATCTGACATGAATGATGGCTGCACGCTAGTGTCTTCATTCAGTAGCTTATTTATGTAGTATATTGCATGCTTGTCAATTTTTGCCAATCTAGTTCTTAAATATAGTCGTACCAAATAATTGACCCGTTCTAAGTCTGTTTCTATTATCATTAACTGTAATTTAAAATCATTACTTATAAGTCCCGATTCCATATTAGAATCTCCATATTCATGCGAATCTAATAAAAACATTTGTTGGTTCGAAACTCGTTTAAGCACTTCATCTACAAGTTCATACTGGTACGGTAATAACTCTGGTGCCATTCGTTCATTTACCATCGTTGTTACGAGCTGCTGATAGATAGTTCCTTCCTTCAAAGACCTACTGCTTTTGCTTGCACTAATTCCTGCCACATGTTCAGCCGATTTAGAGTCCTCAAACTCTCGCAAGATGTTACTAATATCTTCTCTTCTTCTTTCGCTCATCCTAGCTTGCTGTAGGCCTCTTTTTTTGTCTGAAGAATGAGTTTTCAATCAGCTATAGCAGATCGCGTAATACTATACACACACACACATATATATAGATATATATATGATTATTATGTGTCGTACATAGATATCAAAGGTATCGATGGATTATATTAATGGACATACAGGCAATTCTAGAGCAGAAACGTCAGAAATTATTTGAATTACGCCAAAGGAGGCTTAATAAGACTACAGATGTAGACAGCGAGTCCATAGTGAAAGAATTTGGGGGACAGAGGCACGATGATGGAGAGGTGAATGAAAAACCCAAGGCAAAAAAAGTAAGCATTGCAGTACAAGTTGACGCGATTGAGGACAACAATGCGCAAATTAACCTAGCCAATATCAAAAGCAGTAAAGAAAAGGATGACTTTGAAGAAAAGGAAGTCACTACATATGACAAAGGCGTACAAGCAACTATATGGGAGGAGAAGAGTAACGAAGAAAAAGAAGATGCACAATCATTAGAGGTGATTCAAAGGCAATTAGGTGAAGAGAACGAGGAAAATAACGAAGAGTGCGAGAAAGAGGTAATTGTTAACGAGAGGGAGTTAAATTTGACTTTACAAGATTCACTCAAATTAGTGAATAAAGTGATTGCCCTGGAGGAACTAACGCAGGGTTTATTAACTGACATTTCAGAGAAGCTTGAATTGAATCCGCAGGCGGGTGAAGAAAAAACATTAGACAAGGTCGATGTGTTTAACAGGCAGAAGAAGATTCATTCCTATGGTGAAAGATCTACGATAGCGCTCGATATATTTTCCTCGTCCTCGAACTTGTTGCTTGTGTCGTACTCTTCACCTGTGTCAAAACAGGGTAATGATACGGTTTTCTCAAGTGCGGATACGATAAGCTCTCCTGGACTTGTTATTGTGTATAATGTAGAGGGAGTAGAGGCCTTCCCCGAATTTTATCTTTGCTGCAATTCCCAAGTCAATATAGCAAGGTTTGACAAGCATAATTCTAAGCGAATCTTTGGGGGACTTCAGGATGGTAATATAGTTGCATGGGATTTGCTGAGAAAGAGCGGGAAAAATGTACCTTTTGTGCCTGCATTGACAACACCCACTATAATTCAACTTACATCAAGATTGCCTTACAAAAGCGATGTGACATACGTTCCACATTTGGGTTGCATAGTAGACCTTATTCAACTTGTTTTGGATGGTAACAGCTGCCTCTTATCTGTTTCTTCTGATGGTATAATTAACCTTTGGTCTTCGAATTTACTTGCATCACCCAAGATTGATTCGTTAAATTTAAAAGATCAACCAAAAACCTCTGGAATAGCAGCTAATAATGAGATGGTGTCCGTGAAATGTGCTTTGTGGCTTAACGAGAAATTTAAAGTGACAAGCGGTTTTGCTAAAGAAAGTCAATCATTCCAGTACTCGTTTCATTTCGTGAACAATATCCTATTCGGGACAGACAATGGCCAAGTGTTGACCATTGATTATGAACGCGAAGACCGACTGTCCATCTCTTTCTTGAAAAAATCATATCCTGAGGTTGAAGATAACCTCGTTACAGCTGCAATCACCCGAATGGATGAGATAAAAATAAATAATGTGCAACATATTATTGCTATAGGAATGGATTGGAAAATAACTATCTGGAACTTAATTTCCAGGAAGCTTGCATTTTCGATACCGATAAATTATTTGGCAGTAGACTTAAAAGCCCATACAGGAAATTCAAGTCAATTTATAATTCTTGGAGTTGAAGCTACTAGTAATTGTGTGAATACTATGCTAGAAATTTGGAATTTGAAGTATAAGTCGATGCAACCAATATTCAGGGATTGTATATTCTCTTCATCAGGGAAAGACAAGACCTATATCTATGGTAAAACCTTATGTATAGATGATAAAAGTCAAAAAATAGTGGCAGGATTACTGAACGGGGAGATACTAATTTACAGTATAGATCAGGACAAGTTAGGGCTTTGCTTGCAAGAAACTACAAATAGCATGGAGAGTTACTTTAATAATCTTATAAATTAGATCCCGAGTTTTTAAAAATTCTATATTACAAGTACATAGTGTGTTCAACGTCTAAGGATTAAAGAAATTTATGGAAAAGATCGTCTCTGTAGCCTATATTTATATCACCACCCAAGGCAAATTGGTTGGAGCCTTGATTAAGGGAAATGCAGTCACCAGACGCTAAGACTAATAACTCAAAGAAACATTTTGCAGCTTCTTTTTTCTTGTCTACCTTCACTTGACTTTCACCTTGACTAACAGTGCCTAATGGGAAATGATCTCTCCCATCTTCTCGAAGCGATAAATCCTTCTCAATAAGTCTATCAAAAGAGGTATTTACAGAGTCATTACTCGAAAGTTCCCTAAGATGCGAAGCAACCTGAATAGAAGATTCATTTTCAGTAAGTTGAATTTCCTCAACTGGTTCAGAAATAGGTAAAGGAGATATTTCCTCTTGATTTATGCCTTCGTCAATTCCAGAAAAACTTAAATCCAAATCCAAGGGAAGTTCCGTCTCGTTTCCATCTTCGTCATTGTTATCATTTGATTCTTCTTCTGGTCTAGTATTTTCGCTAGCATCAGAATCTAAGAGCCTCCGTCTTTTAATGACACTGTTTCTTGGCACTGCCAGCTCATATATAAGACCAAGCCGCACGTCTTCATGGAGTGTTTTAGGAGTGAAATTGATAGATAAATTGTTCATTTGCATTTGCTGGTTAAATTTCAATTGTTGAATCAGTATACCATGTTCAACTTCTTCGAACAGATCAACGATCACTCTACGCTTCGTTGTTTTGACAACACCGGTGTCAGTAATGCCAACGAGCCTTTTTCGCTCTCTTGGTTGAGGAATCGGTTCCGGTTCTTGCGCTTGTTCGTGTTGGGATAATTCATGGGTGGGATCGTTTTCTTGATCGATTGTCTCCAACGGATTTTCAAAATCAAAATCCATGTTGCCGCCATCTTGGTTTTCCAATTCTTTTCCTAGGTCGAGATCCGATTGATCCGCTTCCTCTAACGGACCCCTGGGCGCGTCACGTCCGATTTCAATGGACCTATCCAATTCATTCTCATCTCTCTGGTCTAAATCGAAATCAAGTTCTATATCTTCATCGTTATTATGGGTAGCCAACATAGAAGAGTCACGGTAACGAGGAATCTCAATAGATTGATCCATATCCACACTGCGATCGTTAACGGAATTAACACCAGATACTTGGCCAAAGAGAGTATTTGCTTGGCTACTTACCGGGTCCTCATCGAAATTTAAGTCATGCTGGTACAACAAATCAAACTCAGTAACGCGATCTTTTAACGTCACACTCGACAAGTCCGAAAGCATGATTTTCTGAGGCGCCGCGGTCACGGTACTTCTATTTGACCCTTGTCCTACATTAACCCCACTGTTGTATTTAAAGGCGTTTTTGAGCTTAAAAAGAACCTCATTCACGTCATCAAGCAAGTACTTTGTCTTCCTCGAATATATTCTTACAACACCAAGAATCAAGTGTCCTGACACCCTAAGTGTTATTGCTGCTCCATTCATACCTTCTGCATCCTCCTCATCTGTTGTCTTCAGTTGGTGTATGCCTTGATTCATGATTAGCTCTGACGTTCGTACCAAGTCTGCTCCCAAGAGTTGATGTTTGCTGAGCTTTTTATCATAGTTGGCCGCTAACCATACATGCGCCAATGGCCCTTGTCTTGTCAATACATTCTCCATACTCATGGTATGATCACTTTGGCCTTTATCTCCTTTTCAAACCTGCGATTCCTTTAGCTTTATCACCATAGTGCTCCTATGCTCTTAATGTCTAACCCGTAGTATTGTTTACGCGATGCTCATACGCGCTAATCTCGTGTTTTTGTGCGATATCATATGAGATGTTTTGTGTAATTTTGGTTTGTGTAATTTTGGCTTTTCTTTTCATGATTTTGTGTTCTTTCGTCTCTCCAAGTATGGATATAGCACTTTTATGATATGGGTAAGCAAAGGCGATGAACTTGGAGCAAAAGTTGAATGGATCCTTGAATGAAGTGCTCAAGACAAGTGGTTATATATTCGAATTTATTACCAACAGAAAAACACAAAGCAATGCAATCACGACCAGCAATAATCAACTAATTCCTCCCAATATAGTAGCGCAGGTCAGTAACAGCCTAAGCCATTTTGACGATATCTTAGATGATGCGGTCTCGAAACTTAATGATTCGAAGTGGTGTGTTGAAAATATGTTAGAGGACAAGCAGAAGCAAGAGGCAATCAAAATTAAGGAGACAAAAGAGCGAAAAGCAATTGAGGAAAAGCAGCGAATGGCAGAAGCTGAAGCTGAACGAATAAGGGACGCAGAAGCGAACGCAAGGAACCAAGAGCAGCAACGTAGAGAGAAAATAGAACAAGAAAGACGGGAGCGCGAACAGCAAGAGCAAGAGATGAGACGAAAGGAGCAGGAAAAGCAAGAGCAAGAGAGAGTTCGGCAGCAGCAGCAGCAGCAGCAGCAGCAGCAAGTCACGAATGCAGACTTTGGGAACCCTGATAGTCTCGACAATTTCTTATCCCCAGATTTTAATTTGGGTCTTGACAACATCTCCTCAGTAGATAAGATGGACGAGGAAATACCGAACCCAACGGACATACTTGCTCTCAAATACGGAAATGAACCCTCCTACGATGCTGTCACTGGTGACAGAGGGATTGATTTTAATAATGGTGCAAGCAATCTCTACGGAAAAGACGACATGCTTTTCGATGGCCTCAATACGCCCTTTCTGAGACAGGATATCGGCGACAGTAATACTGCTACTGGCAACACTGGCCAAGAGGAGGAGGAATTTGATATTGACAATTTTTTGGACCAGTTTGAAGGAACTTAGCTTTTAGTAGTAACATAGACTTATGTAGCCATCCTTGTAATTTTAATACCTTTTTTACACTTATTACCTAATTAAGTAATCTAGGTTAAAAGCCAATGAGGGTCCAAATTTTCAATAGACCGAACATCTTAGTCCTACCCGCAAGAAGTTTTATTGACGCTTTTGTTAATAGAACAGAATTGACAGAGGTGATCGATGTTTAGACAAACTCTTCGTCAAATAAGCAGACAGTCTGCACAAATCGCCAGGACTTATGCCACTGATGCGGCTGCATCAGATGCGTTGAAGTTGTCCTTAGCTTTACCACACGCTACCTTACACTCGGAGAGTGAAGTGGAGCAGGTCAATTTGCCTTCGGTAAACGGTAATTTGGGTATCTTGTCTAACCATATACCTATAGTGGAACAGTTGAAGCCAGGATTATTGGAAATCATTTCTAAGGGTGGTGAAACTGAGCTGTATTTTGTCAGTGGTGGTTTTGCTACCGTACAACCTGGCAATAAGCTCACTATCAGTGCCATTGAGGCTTTTAAGCCTGAACAATTTGATAGTCAAGCTGTTAAGGACTTGACTGCTGATGCACAAAAGAGAGCTGCCTCTTCCGATGAAAAGGCAGCTGCTGAAGCCAGTCTCGAGTTAGAGGTCTTAGAGGCTTTGCTGCACGTTGCCAAATAAGCCTATAACTTAGAATACTGACAACTAGGTCTTACAATTTTATTATGCTATTGACCATTACCCAAGATAGTATATAGTTCATGATGATAAATGGAACTGAAAGATAGCTTAGCAATAAATGCTTTAGTAACAAGAAATTTAAACTAGTACCATTTGTAATAACTCTCTGACTATTAGCTATTCTTTTTGCTCCTGTAAAATAGTTAATGGCTCATGAGCTTAAACTTGAACACTCATAAGCTTAAAGTGAGGGGATTGAGGTGCGATCGACGTTCGCAGGTCCCACAATTCGATGAAATTTTTCAAGGTTAACCCTACCTAGTATCTAAAGAAAAAATACATCTTGCTACAATAATAAAAAATGACACTGAATCCTTGCTTGTTGTTAAACAAAGTGGATGATATCAGCTATGGCGCTGTCGACGTACCCAAAATTAGTGACCCCCACGAAGTCCTTGTTGAAGTTAAAAAAACAGGAATTTGCAGATCTGATATCCATTATTATACTCATGGAGGGATCGGAAGATTTAAGTTAGTAAATCCAATGGTTCTTGGTCATGAATCATCTGGGGTGGTAACTTCCGTAGGCTCGAACGTTACCAGCTTGAAACCGGGCGACCGAGTTGCAATTGAGCCGGGCATGCCATCCCGCTACAGTGAAGAGTACAAGAGTGGACATTATAATTTATGTCCACATATGGAATTTGCTGCCACGCCTAACCCAGATCCAAATGGGAAAAATCCAGCCGGAACTCTATGCAAATACTTCAAGTCAGCGGAGGACTTCTTGGTCAAGTTACCAGAGTACGTATCGCTCGAGCTAGGGGCTCTCGTAGAGCCAATGGCGGGAGGAGTACATGCCCTGCAACTCAGTTCTATCCGCTTCGGTGATAATGTTGTTGTATTTGGGGCAGGCCCAGTGGGATTGTTAGCAGCATCCGTGGCCAAAAAGTTCGGTGCTCAGAGAGTGATGCTGGTTGACATTAGCGACGAGAAGCTCCAATTAGCAAAAGATATCGGAGCAGTTACCCATACCTTTAATTCAAAGAAAGGAGGTACATCCGATTTGATAGCAGCGTTTGATAATGTTCTTCCAGATAAGTCTCTCGAGTGTTCGGGCGCACCACAATGCATCAACTTGTCTTTAGAGGTCCTTAAGCCAGGGGGATACCACGTGCAAGTTGGAAGTAGTCCTGAAACCTTCAATATTTCTTTCAATCATCTCAACACCAAAGAAGTCACTATCTTTGGGTCCTTCAGATATGCTTACAATGATTACAAGACTGCTGTGAAGATCTTAGACAATAATTACAAAAATGGAAAAGATAATGCTGAAATTGACTTTGAAAGATTGATCACACATCGCTTTAAATTTGACGACGCTGTTCTGGCTTACAATCTCGTTAGAGATAGTGATAAATGTGTCAAGTGTATAATTGATGGGCCTGTATAATCTTTAGTTAAACTGTATGCACACCAAAAAAATTTTGGAATATATGACCACAGCATATTTGTAAAAGTGAGAGTAGTTATAAACTTTACTAGAAGAGGATGGCCTTGACACCAAAAGAAGCTTTCAAAAAACTTCCTCAAAAGCTTCATAATTTTTTCATCAAGTTTCCTCCCGTGCCATTTCTGGAATATGCTTCCCTGCCATCTACAATACATGATCCCAAAATGAATCCTTTTTTGCCCAACAAGAATCCAGAAACCGGCAATTGGCAGGGCCCTAAGTACTCATTAAGAAGGTCTGCTGACTTGTTTAAGATGGCAAGAAAGTTTGGTATTGAGTCATTGCTTCCTCCAATCCCTCATAAAAAATTTTATGAGGACAAGTACATCAATAAGAATTGGATGAAAGGGGTATTGTCGCCTAAGAAGCATAAGTGGGAGAGAGTTTTACCCGAAAAATTACAGGAGAGAAAAGAAGCTATCGAAAAAATGGATGAGACTATCGCTGCGCATAGACCTTCTTATAAGAAGCAACTCAAAAAGAAAGAAGAAAGACAGAAAACATTCTGGTGAGCGCGAAGGACGTAATTTCATTAGAATACTTGTAAATATTCGTTTTAAGTAAATAATACTGCAAATGAAAAGACATTTTCCCTATGTTTACAAGCTCATCTTGATTTTTTAAAAACCTCGGGCCTTACTAAACCTAGATCCTCCTCGACCTGCCCCTTTTCCTTTCCTTATTTTTCCTGGACCTCCGTCCGCTCTTTTAGTTCCTGGACCTGCTCCTTGTCCTTTCATTTTTACGACACTCCTATCGAGTACTGTATCAAGATTGAGGTCATCGGGTAGTATAATCTGTCTCACTTGATTTCCTCTGATATTCATGAATTGTAAGAGCTGCGGATCCATATGTGGTTCAACTAATTTGATATTCTTCATAGAGATGTTCATCAGTGGTGTACAGGATAGTATCTGTCCATTTACAGAACTTCCATTTTTGAGCTCCACCGTAATTGGTTGACTCGTAGCATGAGGAACGTTCATTAAAAATCTAACCAACTTCATAGTGTGTATAACCCACTTTATTTTTTCAGCTTGCCTTCCTGAACTTACTACGTTGTCCTTCTCTTTCGCCGGTCAAACGTTATACTTGTACCCCTGGCTTCAAGTCTCAAGTTTACCGCGATGCCGCTTTTTTTCTAAGCAACATGTGCTCAAATTTACGCATACCATAAGATCACCGAATTTTTAGCTTATATCGACAGCCACATCGAACAAGGATAGCATTCGCTGTCGTACAGACTCTATCTTATCTAAAAAAAAAAATGTCACAGCAGGCTACACTTTCTGACAGTATGAGGAGAATACCTCCTGTAACGAGGTTTTTCTTGATATCGCCCGTGATTGTATGTCTTGCAATTTCCTTAAACCTAGTTGATGTATCACAGTTAGTATGCAACTTGTCCATTTTACAATACAGCTTAAACGTGGGTATGCAAAAGGTATCGACTTCCAGGCCTATTGAGAAGATTGTGGTGATAGGGTCCTTGATTTTAGAAAGCGGTCGCTTTTTTATGTGTTTCTTATTGCCGCTGGGAATTCTTACAAGACAACCTTTTCAAATACTCGTCGATTTATTTTTCTTCTACAATTTTTCCAACAACCTAGAGAACATTTCCGGGAAGTTTCATGGCAACAGTCCAGATTATGTATGGTATTTTGTCATAACAGGCTTTTTCATGGTATCGCAGTCATTAATATATAATGCCTTAGTCGACCCTTACCACTTTCCCATGCACCATCAAATGATGCTTTCCTGCATTACATATACTTATTCGAGACATCTGAAAAACTCCTTGATCAATATTTGGGGTTTTTTCACCATCAAAGCATATTACCTTCCCTTGTTTAATTTATTTTTCAAGTTGATAAGCGGCTATTCTGCCTTTATAGACTCTGTTATTGGAATATCTAGTGGTTATCTTTATCAATGTATCCAGTCGGGTACATTACCTATTTACAATTTGTTCCATACAAACTATCCCCATATTTTGGGCGTCCAAGGTAGCGGGCGAAGAGTTGGAAGCATTCATTCTCCAGGCCTTGCCAACGACTCTTCGCTGTCTCCTATCTGGATAGAGGATTCTGTTTTTGATTTGGGCCATTTGAAGGCTCCTTTTTGGTTATACAGATTGTTGAACTATCCTACAAATAATACTGTTAGAACGACGGCCTTTCTGCGTCGTATCGTCCCTGCAAGTCAATTCAGATCCGCCACATCTTCCACTCATGTGTCAGGAACATCAAGTGGTTATTCATGGTTTGGTGGTTCAAATAATACTGCTTTTAAGGGTAAAGGTTATAGGCTTGGATCATAAGTCAACGACATGAGTTTAGAAAATAATTATCAGTACTGCATGTAGTTATTTAGGGATAGGATATTAAGAAAAGTGAACAGTATAAAAGGGCATGGCACCAAGTAAAACAAAACTAAAGTGGCATGGCACCGAGAGAAGCGGAAAGGTCTATGTCTGATCAGGATGTTGGTGACTTTGCATATAGGGGGAGACAAGGTAGTCAGATGTCTCCCCGTTTTGGTGCACTGTCATCGTCTAAAACTAGGAAACAAAGAAGAAAAACACCTAATAAAGACAAGCAGACAAGTCGTAAAAGTAGCAAGCTAATTTTTTCTGTTGATGACAATATCGACGATGTACCTGAAAAAAAAGAAAGTGTGCTGGAAAATAAGCCCGTGGATAGCGACTATTTGAAGGGGTATAATGAAGCTGTTAAACAGTTGTATCAAAAACAAAATAAAAGAAGTCCAGCTAGTATATCATACGAGAGAGAGAACCCCAGGGTAACATCCTCTAACAGCTCGCGTATGTATAGTGATGGAAATATCAAAAGGCCTAACATAGAGGCAAACATCAGAAATAGCATTATTTCAGCGGAAGAAAATATTAGGCGACTTGAGGAATTACAAAATAGGGATAATGGCGAAGATGATGAGCAAAATGATGACGATGAGAATAATGAGGATGGAAAAGGAGACGACGATCAATCTGTGAAATCTTCTACTAGTACGAGTACTTTTGAGTCCCTTAATCTTAAGGATAGACAGACTGCCATCAATACTACGCACCCATTCGGTATTAAGATTTGGAAGCCTTCGTTATATAAGAAAAATCGTTCGGTTGCAGCGAGGGCTGAAGAAGACATCCACGATTATGAATATCACACGCCAAAGTATAGGTTGCATTGGGGTGTTGGACTTTGCAACATGATATGGGCGATGACCTTTGGTCTCATATTATATGTAGTTTGCCTCACCGGTGCGGTCACATTGCTACTTTTCACCTGTTTCGGAGCGAGTAGACATCTGAGAGTTTACGTGAAATTTCTTTATAGACTAGGAAAATTCTTTTTTTATCCCTTCGGTAAATTCGTTTTGTTAAACAAGGACGAGAACTATCTTCTCGAAGATGAGAATGAAGGAAGGACGATAACGGAGTACCAGAGATGGAGAGACGAGGAAGAAGGGAGGCTCTTTTTTGCTCCACCAAGACGGCATACCAATGCAAATAACGAAAACAGATATTTATTTAAAGATCATTTGGGGCGACCAATAAATGCTGCATATGATACCTTCGATGACGATGGAGATTTCGAAGAAAATGAGACTAACGACACAAAGAAACGTTTTTTCGGTAGAGGAAATTGGTCGTTTGGTCGACTTCTTTTTTTCATCTATTTCTACTTTATATTGCAACCATTAGCAATGCTTATAGGGGCAATTTGTTGGTTGTTTGTGTTTACGATACCCATGAGTAACCTTTCCGCTGTTTTATGTGACCATATAAGAAGGCACCCCGTGGCATTGAGGTTCGAAAAGGAATCGGACTACTATAGGTCTAAAAACAATGATGAAAGGGCAGCTTATATGGATCAACAGCTGATAGTTTTATGCACGTACAGGTCTTGCGGTTTTCATTATTATAAATATACCATTGACGGGACGAATATTTTCTTTATAAATATGCTTACGGCCGTATTCTTTGTTATCTTTGATTACTATGCTTTGAATGTGAAGTTTGGTATTGATTTATGGTTCACAAACTCAACTTTTATATTTTGTGCATGTTTATTTTCTATTATTCCGTTGGCATATTTTATTGGTCACGCAGTCGCATCGATATCAGCCCAGTCATCGATGGGCCTTGGTGCAGTAATAAATGCATTTTTTTCAACTATTGTCGAGGTTTATTTGTATTGCATCGCATTGAGTCAATCGAAGAGCAAGTTGGTCGAGGGTTCCTTAATCGGATCGATACTAGGAGGTGTATTATTACTACCAGGCTTGTCCATGTGTGGTGGTGCTTTGAAGCGAAAAACACAAAGATATAATCCACACTCTGCGGGTGTGTCATCCACTATGCTACTCTTTGCCGCAGTTGTGATGTTTGCTCCTTCAATGTTGTATGACTTATATGGTAGTTATGAGCTTGTATGCAAAGAGTGCAGCTCGCACGATTATTCTGATAGCTGTTCTCGCTGTCGTTTTATACAACCTCGACTCGAATTGGACGAACTCTATCTGTTGGTAATAAAACCTTTTTCTTTAATCGTTGTCTTAGCTTTGTTCTCAGCTTATGCCTGCGGTCTATTTTTTACGTTGAGAACACATGCTTCCTTAATTTGGGCAACGAATTCTCAGGAGCAGGCTATAATTGCGAAAAAGGAAGACAATTTGGTTTCGCCTTCAAATAATGTAACTACACATGGCAATCAAAGCACGAATACTCTAAGATTACCTCCTAACGCCTCTGGAACAAAGAGTGATAATAGCAATTTGCGTCAAAGGAAAAAAGTTTCAGGCGGTAAGGGTCATTCAAACGAAAGCTCTAATCTGCTAGATGCGCAACAAGAGCGTCGTCAATCCGAAGAATTAAAAAACAAGAAGCAGAGTGATGATTCTAGTGATTCTTCAAGTCATGTAGCTCCCAATTGGTCTAGAAATAAATCAACAATAATTTTGTTGACAGCGACATTGCTATATGCTGTGATCTCAGAGATTCTTGTTGACACTGTTGACACTGTTCTTTCAAGTTATCCAATCAACCCAAAACTTTTGGGTTTGACTATTTTTGCTTTGGTACCTAATACAACTGAGTTTGTTAATGCTATTTCTTTCGCAATTGGGGGCAATGTTGCATTATCTATGGAGATAGGAAGTGCTTATGTGCTTCAAGTCGTTCTTATCCAAATCCCTTGTCTTGTTGCTTTTTCAATTGTTATGAATTTTGACAAGGTCAGCAAAATGTTCACTTTAGTTTTCCCAAGGTGGGACATAGTTTCCACTCTTATATCGATTTACATTTTCATTTATGTCTATGCAGAAGGCAAATCAAATTACTTTAAAGGTGTTATTTTAATGCTAATTTATTTCGTCGTTTTAGTTGGTTTTTCTTTCAACGAGGTCGTTGAGCACTACTTAGGGTAACTTCATGTCTGCTTCGCATTCAGATTTGTGCATCATAAAACTTCTAAAATCTTTTTAGTTAATATTAAATACTTTTAAAGTAAGAGGATTTGATATGTTGATCTGTACATACGTAGCCTATGTATCTTTTTTTGTGTGGATCAATCGTTAAGAAATCATGGAATAAGTTATTGCGAAAATTTCCAATAATCCGAAAAATCTTGCAAATCCAACATAATAGGGACTTCAGAGATGGCTTCAGAAAAGAGCTACACTATAGTTATAAAGCTCGGATCATCTTCACTTGTTGATGAGGTTACAAAAGAACCCCGAATCGCAAACATAGCCCATATTGTAGAAACAGTGGTTAAGCTTCGTCGAGAAAATCATAGAATTGTTATAGTCTCTTCGGGTGCAATTGCTTTTGGTATGAAAAAAATAGGCATGGATATTAAACCTAAAAGGATTTCAGCTGTGCAAGCTTTAGCTTCTGTTGGCCAAGGAGAGTTAATAGCTTTGTTCGATGGTTTTTTTAAGCAAGTTAATCAACCAATAGGACAAATATTGTTAACAAGGAATGACATTCTGGACTATACCCAATATAAAAATGCCACCAATACAATGAATGAGCTACTTTCCATGGGAATAATTCCCATTGTTAATGAGAATGACACACTTTCTGTTAGAGAGATCAAGTTTGGTGACAACGATACTTTATCAGCGATAACTGCGGGAATGATTCACGCAGATTGTTTATTTTTGATGACAGATGTGGAGTGCTTATATACTGAGAATCCTCGAAACAATCCGGATGCTAAACCCATCTTTATCGTAGAAAATATTAATGATCTAGATGCTACTGTCAAAACAGATGAGTCAACCGCGGGAACTAAAGTAGGGACAGGCGGAATGACAACTAAGATAATTGCGGCAGAATTGGCAAGCAATGCGGGTGTCACGACGATAGTGACATTATCCAGCAAACCTGATGCTATTTTATCGATTGTAAAGAATATACAGTCAATAACGGAAGGAAAATTTTCCTTCCAAGAAAGAAAAGATTTGGTCACCCAGAAGATAGAAAAAAAAGAACTTCCAATGCACACCACTATTTTGGGACTTTCACGAGATGTAAAAATCAGATCGGACAGAAAGTTTTGGATTTTGCACGGTTTGAAGACAAAAGGAAGTATTTGTATAGATACAGGTTGTTTCGAGGCATTGACTAGAAAAAACAGAGCTGGCCTTTTGCCAGCAGGTATTGTTTCAGTCCAAGGATATTTCCACGCTAGTGAATGTGTGTCTATCAAACTAGTCCCTCGTGAAAATGCTACTCCCGAAGAGTATATTGACGTAGGCCGATGCCGAGTAAATTACAGTTCTTCCGAAATAAACCTAATCAAGGGGTCTCATAGCCATGAAATTGAATCAATATTGGGGTTTGGGGATAGCGAATACGTTGCTCATAGAGAAGACCTAGCTTTTTCGCCCCATTTACCTCAGAAGATGCTGACTTCTAACGTAGATAATGATAAGTAGTGCATAAATCGCACCCTGTAGATAGAAAAATAATAGTCTTTATCAATACTAAGTCAAGGTTCACGGTATATGTAACGGCAAGGGAAGCCTCAGCATCAGCATGAGCAAACCAGATGCAGTGGTGAATGAGGGTGAAGAGTCCAAAAGGGTTTATAGGTTTCAACTTGTGTTTGAGAATGCAACAGAAGAAGATGAAAGGATTAGCTGTGTTGAAAAATATAGGTCAAGCATATACGTTGGAACATCAATAGGACGAATCTTGCATTTTCATAATTTTGAAGACACTTCTTTCATGTTGATATCTAAGATGGTGGTATCTAAAAAGAGTGAACCAATTAAGAAAATTGTGATATTGAAGGAAATAGAAAGGGCTTTGATTGTCTGCGACAGAACAGCAACAGCGTTCATCCTTCCCGAATTATCACGAGCAAATTTGGGAAAAATCAGAAATGTGACTGACATAGTGAATGTACAGGGACAATTGCATCAGCATAGCAAGCCAGGAAATGACTTGGATACAACCGAAGAGTATGCTGTAATTCTCTCAAATGAGAGAATTCGGTTAGTTAGAGCAACGAAAGATTCGCTAAAATTAGTAAAAGACATCAATTATAATGATGCTCTCATTTGTGCGTCAAAGAGGATGATTAATTCTTATAATAATGATTTACTCGTAGTAGTCGCAGATGACAAGAACTATGATATGTTAGACATCGGCAAAGCGCGAAAGGTGCCGTTATTACAATATAACTCAACTACAGTCGAAAATGATCCTCGACCTTTGGCTTGCCCATTTGTGGCCTTCGATAGAGACGATGACCCCGAGTTCCTTCTTTTAGTACTGGCAGATGAGAGCACCTCTATGGCAATGTTTATTAATTCAAAGGGTGATGTAACCAGAGGTACGCTTATATTTACCGGCGGGTGCCCACGGAATGGTGTCGTGGCCAAGTGGCCTTATATTTTAGCCATCAGCACGTCGACCACAGGTGACAATAACTTAGTGTTTTATTCATTGGAAACATTAAAAAGTGTTTATGATGAAAATCTTCAGGGAGTGTTAGGGTTTTCTGAACATGAGCGAACAAAAAACGATTTTCATATTGCTCTGTTAGATACAGAAGTTTTGCTAAAAGACGAGGAATTATCAGATTTACTAAGTGAAGTAAACGGTGACGATAAATCGTTACATCGTAAACTGGTACATCACTTCATAAGCAAAGAAGTAATATATAATAGATGTTCTTTATGGGCAGTCTGTGAGGTCGATATTTTGCTACCTTTGACGAATAAACTTATAGCTATTTTCAATGACCCCCTGTCATTAACTGACGAAATATCGGGATTGATGAATGAACTTGATAGCTATTATTATACGATGAAGGATGATAGAAAACTATACGGAACTTATTTAAAAGCGATTTTTTTTCTATTGTTGGATAAAAAGGAAGATTTTGTGAAACTTTCACTTGAGGAGAGGCATAATGGTCAAGGTGACTCCGTATTTGGGGCACTTCTTTTGGATCCTCGATTTTTCATAAGTATTTTGGATAAGCTGTCGGATAAAAATAAAGAACTATTCATTGACTTTAAGACTTATGGAGGCATATGGGGCCTTATGACACCGCTTTCTGCTCACATCCCCCATTCTTATTTGCTTGATTATTTGAGTCGACTCTACGAGACGAAATTGCTTGCAAACTATAATAAGGATGTTGCCCTTATTGAATACTGCCGGAAGAAGATATACTTAGAGAAATTGCGAGAAAGTTCCGCTATTGTAGAGTTTATTAAAGACAAGGATACAGAATCGTGGAAAAAGAAAAACAGTAACAACGCTTTCATAATGAAAAAATTTGAAGAAAATGGGATGTATTTGAGTTTACTTTATACGTACTTGCTAGCTAACGATGTTGCTGACCAAATGACTGAGTCGTTAGTTAATTCTATTTGTTCTTTGAGTATAAAATTACTAAAAGGTGACTATAGGGACTCACTGGCAAGAGTGGAAAATCTAGGCGACGTTGAGGTTAAAAATTTGAAAATAAATTTATTCGACATTGTAACATCACAGTTGGAAAAAAATTTGTTGAGTGATAGAGACTACGTGGGGTATTTACTTGAAATTTTCGGGCTAAATACTAAAAAAGGTTTTGAATACATGAAAGCTCGTGATAAAGCGAAATATAGGGAAGTTGATAGGCAAATTCTAAAAGAACTTGACAAATCCACTTTGGACGCAGATACTTTGGCAAATTTAAAAATAGACATTCTAGAATCTAACTTCATATCGTCTTTAAATGTGACTGATCCTTTATCTCAAGTCGAACTATTGGACGAGCTTATATATGAATTAACCAGTGCGTTACTGTCATCAAAATTTGCTACAGACCAATACAAACACGGTTTTTTAGTTTTGAAGAAAACATTCCAATCAGAGAATAACCTAAACGATTCTATTTGGCCAAAGGTGACATGGATGGATTTTCTTAGTATTCACTTAAAAAAAAGTGACTGTTCTGATTTCATTATTCTTTACCTAAAAATTCTTGAGTTGTTGATTCTACGGTGTGGTAACAAGGTAACGGACAAAACACTGAAATTTGAGGAGTCGATCCTGATGCTTTCTGGAAGTGACTACTTTTCGTATTTGAGAATTGTTATTCCCAACGATGAATCTATCATTGAGTTGCTAAAATATAGAGACTATTCCGCTGCAGAACGCTATGCATTGTACGGTACAATTGGTTTTCCTTCCCGTGGTTTCTACTTTAAAGAACTTTCGAAATTTAGCATGCTTTCAACTGACCAGGTTAAGAAGAATTTAACGATTATTAATGATTTTTACGTGACCCAACAAAACACTTCGTACTCTGCAACTCGTCATTTTCTATCGTCATACGGAACATTTTTCAATCTCAAGGAGGTTTTGGCTATGTTGACCTATCATGTTCCCATAGCATGTGTTGAGGAATACCTATACCAAGTCTTTATGAATAAGGAAATACAAAGGAGGGATTCCTACATCACAAAAGTATTAATAAAAACTGGTACAAAATAAATAAAGAGGCATTCGGTCAATTTGGTCTAATAAAATGGCAGTTACCAAATTAAATAATCCCTAAAAGTAGTAATACATAATCAAGGACTATACCAAAAAGTAGAATAGCGCCTGTTCTAATGTTACCAACAAAAGCATTCCAGCAACTCCTCGCATTATTCAAATCGACATTTTTAATCAGCTTAAATAAATTGTAGAAACCAAGAATACTAAAGAGGTAAAAGCCGGGTCCCATGGAATTCATATATCCTGCAAAATTATAACAAAGAAATTGCAAGGATGAAAGACCGTACAAAATAGGCTTTGTTTTCTCTCCCCATGCTAGTGCCGTAGACTTCACACCAGCATTAATGTCAAATTCTTTGTCCTGGTGAGCATAAATTGTATCGTAACTCATGCACCATAGAAAATTGGAAGCATACAACGGAAGAACAATACTAGGGTACATCGGTGCATATACTGCTGGGAAACCTAGTATGCAACCCCAACTAAATGCAGTAGATAACACGCACTGTGGATAGTAGGTAACTCGCTTGAACAAAGGATATGTAAGTATCAAAGGAACAGACCATAGACCCACATGAACACATTCAAAGGGCAACAGTAATAATACCAGTAAGCCAATTAAACCTTGTATTGTGAGCCAACCTAATGCTTGAGGAATGCTTACTCTTCCGCTAGCTATTGGACGCTCAATAGTGCGAATCACTTTTCTATCAAGCTTACGGTCAAGTATGTCATTGATGGCGCAACCAAAGCTTCTCATCACAAATGCTCCAACGCCAAATAAACAAAATGCACTCAATGTTGTCCCTAATGGAGCTGCAACTGAATATGCACCCATGAAAATTGCCCAACATGACGGCAAGAGTAATAACAATGCACCTACAGGCTTATCAATTCGAGTGAGTTCTGCGAATGGAATCCACTTTTCTGGTAATTTAGCAATCCAGCATAAGCCTTTGCGTCTTGCAATTGCAGCTGATCTCAATTCTTCCACACTATAGTTGGACTCGTATTCCTTTCGTATTTCATTTGCATTTTCCAGGTTAAATCTGACCTTCCCTGTCAGAAAAAAAGATGCCACTAACCGATTGAGCCCAAACACTTTTCTTTGCTTAGGTATCCAAGCTTGAGAGACAATACTCTTGTAAATACAACTTCTATTTACATTAACAAGTAAGCCACCCCCTCCAATAAGTGTCATTAGCTTAGGACCGTATTGCTATATAGTTAATAAAAAGTTGATCAAAAGTCTTTTTTTTAAAAAAAAAAAATTGACTCACTATGTTTAGCCATAAAGAGACGACTTCTACTTGTGTAATGTTCACAAAAATGTGTAAACACCTCGATGATAAAGTAATGGCTTTACACAGTAGGTGCGATTTCCTTTATATCTTTACTTCTTCGATCTATAGCTAATGCTCTTGACCCCACAACAGGCAAATGTTGTAGAAAACCATAAAGAAATTGTATATCAGTAACGTTTGATCACATGTCAACATTGTCGCTTCTAAATGATTCAAAGAGGGAGCTGTTGTTTTGAAGACCCTCGCGCAATATGCGATGACCATCAATTAATGTCTTTAGGAGGTTGTAGTCTTCTGATGTCTCATTGTGATAAATAGACTTTGGGGTGAATATTTGCCTACACATAGGACAAAGACCCCTGGAAGAGTCCTGCTCTAGCCACTTGATAATGCAATGTAAATGGAAATTATGCGAACAATCAGCACCTAGTATAAGCGGACATTCCTCACCAGGGTACTTACAGTTTGGACAAGTACCGTCAAATGGAACACGACATATACCACATAGCTCATCAGCACCACTCTCCAGATGACCACTTTCGTTTAATCTCCAGCGCCAAGCACTTATTCCCTGCCACTCTAATATTCTTACTTTCATGAGCTAATGAACTGGTGAGTGAATATTGCCTAAGTCTACTTCTGATATGCTCTAAGATCAGGAGAGTGTGTATGTGCAAGAATTAATTGTGTCTTCTTTTTGTACTACTAGGCTACTTAGTCTATTTTTTTTGCAAATGTGAATATGTTTAGCATTTTCTATAGATCATACCCTTGAAAATGTCGAAAGAGTTTCCGTCGGGCTGTAGTTCATATGTTTCCTTAGTATCTGTGTCCTGAGCAATTAACAAACCATGGTCAGGGGTAATCCCTTTAATAATACATTTCTTGATCTTTCCATTCCCTTCCCTATCTAAGCTGACAAGCTGAGAACTATGAAACCATCTTTTGTAATACAAAGGCAAAAAAGGCTTGATACCCAGGTGTCTGTAGACGTCGAAAAATAGTCCAAGGGTGAACACTAATTTTGCAAGAAGTACTTCGGGTTGTATAGGCAGCAAAGGCGATAAAGAGCGCATCTTCCTAAGACAATTTAAATGTTCCACAATACGGTTCAAAGATACAGTAGGACCCTCATTTGAAAGGTTTACGCCAATTCCACAAATTAAATTGTACATGCCATTGTATACCTGTGAATTAAGCAAGGTTCCTGATATTTTCACGTATCGTTCTTCGTTGCCTTCGACTGTTTCCGACAGCAACTCGGAATCCTCGAACGAACTAAAATATTCGGGTTTTAAAACATACAAGTCATTAGGCCATTTGATTTTCACAGGTAAGTTTTCGTATCCATAGCATTCACCCAGCTTCTCGGAGCCATACCCCAAGATCAGCTCTATGAGGGCTAAAGAACATAAATATTGCAACGTAGCTAGCGAAGATGATAACTTTTCCTTCGTGGATAATTTTAATACAATTGATAGTGCCATGACTCCTTTAGGGTTGACCCAAATATTTCCTCCGCGACCTTTTCCTGCCACTTGCGTAGTGGCTGTGAAAACGAAGCCATGCGGAAGGCAATCTACAAAATGTGGATTAGCGTCAAGCATAGTGCTTGTAGAGCTAACCACATCGGCATATGCCATCATAGAGCCAAAATTGCCTTTGTAGTCATTTTTATCCCTTAACACTTTTAAACATGAAAAGTACATTGTCATATTGAAGTTAGGTGTTTCCTTGATTCCTGGAAATGAATGATCAGAATGAATCTTCACATGCTTTACTGCGGTATCAGCATCCTTGGAGTTATCAGAATCTTCCTTCAAAACATATTCATGCTCTTCCTCGTCGTTCCAGTGAAAGTGGAAAGTGTCATGATTATCGACCATGACGTTCCGTTCATTGATTACTTCTTGCTCGCGTAGGCGAAGTATAAATTTGGTGGTCATATCCGATGACAAATGCGCCGAAATATGGACCGGAGTAATAAATGGAATTGCCACATTAAGATCAGGGTTGACCTTTAAGTCCAATTTGGAAAGACATTGTCTCATAAAAAGCTTTCTCACGGAATCGTGTGTCTTTAGGGCTTGTAGGATATTTGAATACTCTTGGTTCATACAGTCATAAGAGTATTCGAGATGAGGACCCGATAGTATCACATGTCCTCTTCCGATTTTTGTATATATAACCGCCGCTTTGTCCTCATCTTCAATATCAGTTTCTTCGGTGTAGCGGGCCAAAATCTGAACTGAAGGGTACTTTGAAACCTCCGAAAATAAACAACCCCCGTTATAATACACATAGACATTTTCGGGTAAACCTTGAAGAGCACCTGTATTGACTTTCAATTGCGTTACTCGAGCCCCTTTATGCGAATCATATTGGAAGCCTTTAAATGTACAACCCTTTGCAGTTCCGGGAAAAAAAGCCAATTCTCTGGAACCTGACACCTCATATTCACGATTGCCCACTTCGAATTCGCACCTTCCAGAAGAGTAATAGCCACCAGCACAAATACCCATAAATCGTCCTCCTCTTCTGACAAATTGTTGAATGCGTCGATTGCCTTCCCCATTTAAAGCCATACAATAGGGTATATCGGCACCACCTGGTATCACTAGCATCGAAGTTTTTCCCATCCACGGATCGTGGAGTAATGCTCTTTCTGAAATTGTAGATACAGCATAATACGGAGATAAATGAAATTTCAATGATTCAAGGCAATGTTTTAAGCTTTCAGTTGTAGTACCCTGACCTGAATAGATTAATACATTCATTTTGCTATATTTAATGTTACCCACCTTGATATGGCTTCAATGGGACTCAGGAAAGTTCAACTATTATTGAAAAGTCATGTTGGAGTCATTGTGACTCTTTTTTTTTTTTTTTTTTTTCTTGATTCATTTGACTGATCGTTGTCTCATATCATAATAGTCCTACGTATAGTGGTTAAAAGCTAAATTATCAGAAAAGCATAATACATTTTTGCCTTATGAGAAAACTTTAAAACACATATAGCGTAATTCAGTCCTCGTATGTACAATGGAACCAGTTGGTCAGGAAAATACTGTTCAATTAGACCCCAAAGCAGGTTTTGTGGTGAAATCTAGAATTGTCTCCTCTGATGATCCAGATAGACACGTATTGGGTACAAAAGTGTTCATAAATTTATGTCATGATCGACAGGCGCCTAAGCCTGACCAGGAATTTGATCCAACTATTGTTTTTCCTTTAATCATAGAGAACAAATGGGAGATTCCGATTATAGTTTCAGAGGAAAAGTATGGCCTAGATAAAAAGGGCCAAAGTTCTTGGGTATATGATTGCTGCATAAATACAGAATGCTTTCATTGGTGTCAAGTAAATATAGACCTTCGATCTATTTTGATCGAATGGTGCATTGAGTCGATAGAACTTCTTTTTGGTTTGGTTTTGGATAGACAGTTTTCAATTCCTAAAATGCTTTGTAAGGGTGATTTATCGCGCACAATATTCAAAGAAAGTGATAAAAAGGAGACTAATTATGAAAGAAAACTAAAATCTCTAAAGGAAAACGAGACCTTGGGTGTATTAGAAGAAAAGGCAGTCGATGCAGAAACAGAAGAAGCGAAAAATACAAAGTTACCTGATTTAATGGATATCGATAGAAAAGCACCCTTGAATAGTCAACAGAAGACTCCCCTTATTCAGGAATTGAATGAAATGCAAATTAACGAGGCGAGAACGAAACAGCGACAAATTCAAAAAGCACCTGAATCTAATGCTTCTTTAGAAAAACTCCAATTTTCTTTTTCTTTTCAGAAACTATCCGAAAAGTACAAGCTAGCTGTCATGTTTACAAGTAAACAGATGAGCTCAGTTGAAATGTTTAAACTAGAATTTGTACCCACGAATAACTGTTTGCGTTTCACCATCCGAGATATGCACTATTACTTCGGGAAAACGGCAAACCAGGAGATTGTAAGGCATATGGACGTACCTTTACCAATTAATTTCACTAAACAAGAAAGTGTCAACTTCACTTCCATTTATGCTAAAAGAGAAAATATTGTATATACTTTTTGTTAAATAACCCTTGCATACTCTCCGATGACTTCATATATATAATTTTTTTTTTTTTTTTTCTCTCTTTAATTGTAATAGTCAAGTTAGCATTGAATAGATAAAGTCTTAATAAGTCAATCACTAGTAATTGCTACTGATATATAGAGCACTTTGAATATGCCCACGAGGCCAAGATTTAATAAGAAGAACGCTCAGACTTTTAGTGTTGTGCATAGAGCACATGATGATGCCTTGTATTTTGATAACGATGCAACAAGACATGTTTTAGTACCAACATCAACTTCAAGAAATCAGAACAAGAAGGATGACCAAAATAAAAAAGTTTTTAAGTTGGCAGATTTGGAACAGGATTTTCAGAAAAAGGGAGGAGAGAAGATAAGAGACAACGAGGGTTTAGCAGCACAATATGGTGTCTACTATGATGACACTAGGTATGACTATATGCAACATTTAAAACCGATGGGTAGTGGTGAAGGAGTTTTCATATCTAGCACACAACCGAAAAAGAAAGAACGGTCTATAGAGGAATTTTTTGAAGGACAATTACCTTCAAGAGAGACGATCCAAGTGAGTCATGACGTGGGCGAAAGCATACCCGAGGAATTAAGAGGGTTGAACCCTGATTTGGATCCAAGAATTAGAGAAGCCCTTACAGCATTGGAAGATGAAGCCTATATCGAACAACGTGATGCCACAGAAGGAGCTAATCAAGAGGAAGACAAAGGCGATATATTTCTGGAGTTAATACGGTCTGGACAAGCAAAAGATGAAGATGAGTTTTATGATAATCTAGGTGAGTTGCAAGACGAAGATGATTTTGATGAATGGGACTTAGATAATTATGAAGATGAATTCGATTCTGAAAATGGGTCTGAGCATTTGGAAGTGCAAGATTTTCCTTACAATGAAGGGGAGGCACCTGACGAACTTATAGGAAATCAATTCCAGGCAGTTGATACAAATTGGGAGAAGGATTTTCAAGAATTTAAGAGAAAGACAAAAAATCGTAATAATGATTGGGACTCTGACGATGAGTTTGAAGAGGAAGAGGATGAAGTTCCCGAATTGCCTAACATAGGTAAGGGAGGAAAATCTAATACGAAAATGCGAAAAAAAAAGGGTACAAAGACCGACACGTCCTCATTTTCTATGTCTTCTTCCGCCTTATACCGTACAGAAGGCTTGTCTTTATTGGATGATCGTTATGAGCAAATGTACAATAATTTCGAAAACGAAGATGAAGAGGAGAATTATGAAGAATTCGACATGAAAAAAGAAAGGACCGATTTTGAAAGTATGCTTGATGATTTCATTGACAATTATGAAATAGAAAAGGGTGGTCGTAAATTTGTTAAGAAAAACAAGGAACAGGCAAAACTAAGAGAGGCGGCTGATTCTGTTTCAAACAGTAAACTCGCAAGAAGAAGAAGAGAGAAAAATCAGCCCGAAAATTCCATAGGAAAATTAGGGAACTCCTTTGGTGGTTTAAAAATTTAAATAGTCATTAAATAGGATGTTTTAGTAATAGGTCTCGTATGTTTTCATAGTTCATTTGATTTTTAACGTGATGCCGGCCTACCATGATGACAACACGTGACTTTCCTTGGAAATCTTTTCTATATAGGCGCCCAGGAGAGAGAAAATTGCTTGTAAGTTAGTTGAACACCGTAGGACAGAGGATACCGCGAGTGCGAGTTCTAGGTGAAACTTCGGGTAAACCAACGTAAGCAACTAGCTCCTAAACTTTGGTCCTTTTTTTTTTTTGGTTGCATTTATTAGTGTTTTCTTCATATCAATAGAGGCTGATTACTCCAGTTTAGCATATGGTGAAATGAGTTCGGTATCTCGTGTATATTGTGATGTGTTGGCTGCGAAACCACAGTCCTATTGGGATTACGAAAATGCCAATATTAAGTGGAATTCACAAGAGAACTACGAAGTCGTAAAAAAGTTAGGAAGGGGAAAGTATTCGGAGGTTTTTTCTGGTATAGACCTTAAGACTGGCTCTAATTGTGTAATTAAGGTTCTCAAACCGGTTAAGCGGAAGAAGATTAAGAGAGAAATAACAATCTTGCAAAATTTAGTGGATGGGGACAATATAATTTCTTTATTCGAGGTCGTGAGGGAGCCTGAACTGAAAACCCCGGCATTAATATTTGAGAGTATTAAAAATGTTGATTTCCGTGTATTATATCCCACTTTCTCTGATTATGATATCAGATATTATATGTTCCAGTTATTAAAGGCTTTAGACTACTCTCATTCAATGGGGATTATGCATCGAGATGTCAAACCACACAACGTTATGATTGACCACGAGAAGAGAAAATTACGATTAATCGATTGGGGTTTGGCCGAGTATTATCATCCTGGAACAGAATATAATGTTCGCGTTGCGTCTAGATACTTTAAAGGCCCTGAGTTATTGGTAGATTTCAGACTATATGATTACTCTTTGGATTTATGGTCCTACGGATGTGTTCTTGCGTCAATGGTGTTCAAAAAAGAGCCTTTCTTCCATGGAAAGTCCAATGTCGATCAATTCGTTCAAATTGTTCGGGTACTAGGCTCTGATGACTTGTACAAGTATTTGCTCAAATACAACTTAACTCTAGGTGATGAGTATGATGACTTTGGCTATTACACTAGAAGGCCGTGGAAAAGGTATATAAATGAAGGTAATCAAGATCTTGTTTGTGACGACTTCTTAGATCTTATTGATAAACTACTTAGATACGATCACCAGGAGAGGCTTACAGCGAAGGAAGCAATGGATCATCCTTACTTTGATATAGTAAGGAACTCGCCTAGCAATTAAAGATGTTTTAAGAATACTACTGTTAACAAGATGTCATTATAAATAAGAGGGTAGATAGATGTAGTGATAATATTATGGGATTTTGCTTGAACTTGAAAGTACTAACACGTCCTTTGCTATGGGTACTCTCAATTACAGTAATGTATGAGGTACTGGTAATTTATTCATATGTTGGTTTTTAAAAGCGGGCATATAGAATATTCTAGAATTTTGAATGCATTCTTAAAATTTATGAAACATATTTATTGTAGTCGTCGTACCCATTGATACTTCACTTGAACTTCACGGAAATGGTTGACAACACAAAGCGTTCTGTTGTTTATTTTGATATCATTGCTAATGGAGAGCCGAAAGGCCGCATTGTGTTTAAATTGTTCAACGATGTCGTCCCTCACACTGCGGAGAATTTTAGAGCCCTATGTACTGGAGAGAAAGGTGAGTCCAAAGCGTCAGGCAAATTACTCACTTACGAGGGATCCTCTTTCCACCGTGTAATCAAAGACTTTATGTGTCAGGGTGGTGATTTTACTCACGGAACTGGCGTTGGCGGAGAGTCGATATACGGAGAGAAATTTGAAGATGAGAATTTCGATATAAAACATGACAAGCCCTTCTTGTTGTCCATGGCAAATGCCGGTCCCAACACCAATGGCTCGCAATTCTTTATAACAACTGTAGCTACGCCCCACTTAGACGGGAAGCATGTCGTTTTCGGTGAAGTTATACAGGGCAAATCTATTGTACGCCAACTTGAAAGATGTGAAAAGGATGATAACGACAGGCCCTTGAAGGATTGGAAAATTTCCGATTGTGGAGAGTTGGCTTCAGACTATGTACCTAGCCCAGCCACTGTCAGCGATGGAACTGGTGATATATACGAGGAAGTGATGGCCGATGATGAACATATAGATATCAACAAGCCAGAGTCCGTTTTTGAAGCTATAACGAATTTAAAGAACATTGGCACAAAGTTATTAAAAGAGGGGCATTTACAGAAATCGTTCGAGAAATACAACAAAGCTACGAATTTCCTTGCTGATTACTTCCCTGAAGATTTGTCTGACACATATTTATCAACTTTACATTCTCTTCAAATTTCTTGCCATTTGAATAAGGCATTAGTTGCTTTAAAATTATCCGATGGAAAGAATGCTGTCAGATCAGCATCCGATGCGTTAGATGTCGAAAGTATAGATAATTCTTCTAAAACTAAAGCACTTTATAGAAAAGGCATGGGTTATGTAATTTTGAAAGACGAAGATTCCGCCAAAGAATGCCTTGAAAGTGCCTTGCAATTATCACCAAGTGATCCTGCTATTGCGAAGGGATTAGAGGATGTCAAGAAACAATCGAAAGCCCGTGTAGAAAAGCAGAAGAAAGCTATGTCCAAGTTCTTCTCTTGAGGTTATAGTTATTTAGACGTGCTCATGATTACGCTGAATTTTCAAATATAACTAATATTTGTAAGTAATTTTTATACTGCTTTATTGCCACGCTCGTTGAAAAAAAAAAAAATCAAACCACTTAATTTCGATAAGTTCCTTATACGACCAACCATCAGTCGACCCTACCCTTGAAGGAGAAATACATCAAAGTTAACCTAATTACGAAGCTTATTTGTTGTGTGACGGTGCAAATAAACGTTTGAGTTAGGATTTACGGTTCGGTTGTTCATTCATTTGCATAAAATTGAAACTGCATTAACTACCTTTGTTAAACTTTAATAGAAAGGTAAGGAGAATATATCATAGACAAATTAATCAAGGAAGCAAATCCTTGTGGTAATTTGCAATAAGGAAAAGCTTAAGTCTATAAAAGAAAACTTGTATAATATTTGATCAATAAAAGTAGAAAAGTCAGAAAATTGTCAAAAAAAAAAACTTTAATAAAAGTCTTCTAATCAGAAAGTAATCAAATCAGATGAGTCGGCAATTTAACTACTCGAGTGCTCCACTTGGCTCTGTCAAGGAAGTCCAGTTTGGTCTATTTTCACCGGAAGAAATACGAGCGATATCTGTTGCGAAGATTGAGTACCCAGAGACAATCGATCAGACAACTAAAAGGGCTCGTGAAGGAGGCTTAAATGACCCAAGGTTGGGATCTATTGACCGCAACTTTAAATGCCAAACATGTGGTGAAGATATGACTGAGTGCCCGGGCCATTTTGGACATATCGAGCTTGCTAAGCCAGTTTTCCACATCGGTTTTATATCCAAGATTAAAAAGGTTTGCGAGTCTGTTTGTATGCATTGTGGTAGATTATTACTTGACGAAACGCACCCAGCTATGGCTCAAGCTATTAGAATTAGAGATCCTAAAAGAAGATTTAATGCTGTCTGGGGTCTGTGTAAGTCGAAGATGATATGCGAGACAGAAAATCCTACGAATGAAGAGGAGGGTGCAGCTGGTATGGAGACTTCAGGAAGAGGTGGATGTGGCCATACACAACCAACTATCAGAAGAGATGGTTTAAAACTTTGGGGAACTTGGAAACAGAATAAAAACTACGACGAAAGTGAGCAGCCAGAGAGACGTTTGTTAACTCCAAATGAAATTTTGAATGTTTTTAAACATATTAGTCCAGAAGATTGTTTTAGACTTGGTTTCAATGAGGATTATGCCAGACCGGAGTGGATGTTGGTTACTGTTTTACCTGTGCCACCACCACCCGTGAGACCTTCGATCTCCTTTAACGATACTGCCAGAGGTGAAGATGATTTGACCTTTAAGTTGGCAGACGTCCTTAAAGCTAATATTAATGTTCAACGATTGGAAATAGATGGCTCGCCGCAACACGTTATCAATGAGTTCGAATCTTTATTGCAATTTCATGTGGCTACATACATGGATAATGATATTGCTGGTCAGCCACAGGCTTTGCAGAAGACTGGACGTCCTATAAAATCAATCAGAGCCAGATTGAAGGGTAAGGAAGGTAGATTAAGAGGAAATTTGATGGGTAAACGTGTTGATTTTTCGGCTCGTACTGTCATCTCAGGTGACCCTAATCTTGACTTAGGTCAAGTTGGCGTGCCTGTATCTATTGCCAAGACTTTGTCTTATCCCGAAATAGTAACGCCTTATAACATTCACAAATTAACGGAGTATGTTCGAAATGGACCAAGTGAACACCCAGGGGCAAAATATGTTATTAGAGATACGGGTGACCGAATTGACTTGAGATATAATAAACGTGCTGGTGATATAGCCTTGCAATATGGATGGAAAGTGGAGAGGCATTTAATGGATGATGACCCTGTTCTTTTCAATCGTCAGCCATCGTTACACAAGATGTCTATGATGTGTCATCGGGTTAAGATTATGCCTTACTCTACTTTCAGGCTCAATTTGTCTGTTACGTCACCATATAACGCTGATTTTGATGGTGACGAGATGAATCTACACGTTCCTCAATCGCCAGAGACTAGAGCCGAGATGTCTGAGCTAGCTGCTGTTCCTTTGCAAATTGTTTCTCCACAGTCCAATAAACCTGTCATGGGAATTGTTCAAGATACATTGTGTGGAATTCGAAAGATGACATTGCGTGATACCTTCATTGAGTATGACCAAGTGATGAATATGTTGTATTGGATTCCAAATTGGGATGGTGTTGTACCTCCTCCAGCAATCTTAAAACCCAAACCTTTATGGTCAGGAAAGCAACTATTATCAATGGCAATTCCAAAGGGTATTCATATGCAGAGGTTTGATGATGGAACAACATTGTTAAGTCCTAAAGATAATGGTATCTTGATAGTTGATGGTGAAATTATTTTCGGTGTTGTTGATAAAAAAGCAGTTGGTGCGACTAGTGGAGGCTTGATCCATACGGTTTCTAGAGAGAAAGGGCCATACGTATGTGCTGGGTTGTTTAGTTCTCTTCAAAAGGTCACTAATTATTGGTTATTGCATAATGGCTTTTCCATAGGTATTGGCGATACTATAGCTGATTCAAGGACAATGAAGAATGTTACGACAACAATTGAAGATGCGAAAGAGAAAGTGCAAGAGATTACTCTCGATGCCGAGAAAAACAGACTTGATCCAGAGCCAGGTATGACTTTGAGAGAATCCTTTGAACATAATGTTTCTAGAGTTCTCAACCAGGCTCGTGACACTGCTGGGCGGTCAGCTGAAATGAACTTGAAGGATCAAAATAATGTCAAACAAATGGTTGTTTCCGGATCGAAAGGGTCATTTATTAATATTTCGCAAATGTCCGCTTGTGTTGGACAACAGATTGTTGAAGGAAAAAGAATCCCCTTTGGGTTTGCAGATCGTACTTTGCCACATTTCACTAAAGATGATTATTCACCAGAGTCTAAAGGGTTCGTTGAAAACTCATATCTAAGAGGTTTGACTCCTCAAGAATTTTTCTTTCATGCGATGGCGGGTAGGGAAGGTCTTATTGACACCGCTGTGAAAACTGCAGAGACTGGTTATATTCAGAGGCGTTTGATTAAGGCTTTAGAGGACATCATGGTTCACTACGATGGTACAACAAGGAATTCGTTAGGTGATATTATCCAATTTATTTATGGTGAAGATGGTCTTGATGGAACACAAGTTGAAAGGCAAGCAGTTGACACTATTCCATGGTCTGATGAAGCGTTTGAAAACCGTTATAGAATAGATATTCTTAATATGAATCACCCTATTCGTGAGTCGTTATTAGAATCGGGTAAAGAAATTAGAGGAGACGTGAAACTTCAAAAGGTGTTGGATGAAGAATACAGGCAGTTAGTAGATGACCGTCTTTACTTGCGAAATGTCGTCTTCCCTAATGGGGATTATCAATGGCCATTGCCTGTTAATATTCGTCGTATCATCCAAAATGCACAGCAAATATTTCACAGTGGGCGCTTTACTGCTTCTGATTTGAGGCTTGACGAAATAGTGACTGGCGTGAAAGATTTGTGTAAAAAGTTGCTTGTTATTCGTGGTGAATCCGAAATACTTAAGGAGGCCCAAGGTAATGCAACTTTATTATTCCAGTGTTTGCTCAGATCTAGGTTGGCGTCGCGCCGTGTGATAGAGGAGTATAGATTGAATCGATTATCTTTTGAATGGGTTTTAAATGAAATTGATACACAATTTCAAAAATCTTGTGTTAATCCAGGTGAGATGGTTGGTGTCGTAGCTGCTCAGTCCATTGGTGAGCCCGCAACGCAGATGACTTTGAATACCTTCCATTTTGCCGGTGTCTCATCTAAGAATGTGACATTGGGTGTTCCACGTCTTAAGGAAATTCTTAATGTGGCGAAGAATATCAAGACTCCTGCATTAACAGTTTACTTAGAGGAAGAGATAGCAGCTGACATAGAGAAGGCGAAGGTTGTGCAATCTGCAATTGAACATACGACTTTGAAGAGTGTTACTGCGGCAGCCGAAATTTACTATGATCCAGATCCTAAGACAACTGTGATCGAGGAGGATTACGATACCGTGGAGGCTTATTTTGCCATTCCGGATGAGAAAGTCGAGGAATCATTGGGTAAACAATCGCCATGGCTTCTTAGACTTGAAATTGACCGTGCTAAAATGTTAGACAAACAATTGACTATGTTTCAAGTAGCCGAGAAAATTTCACAGAACTTTGGTGAAGATTTGTTTGTTATATGGTCTGATGATACTGCTGATAAGTTGATCATTCGTTGTCGTGTTGTTCGTGATCCAAAGTCTCTTGATGAGGACGATGAAGTTGAGGAGGATCAAATATTGAAGAGAATAGAAGCTCATATGTTAGATTCTATATCTTTGCGTGGTATTCCTGGTATTACTAGAGTTTTTATGATGCAACATAAGAGAAGTATCCCTAGTGAGACAGGTGAATACAAACAAAGTCAAGAATGGGTTTTGGAGACTGATGGTGTTAACTTGTCTGACGTTATGGCTATTCCTGGCGTCGATGCAACTCGTACGTACTCCAACAATTTTATTGAAATCCTTTCAGTTTTGGGAATAGAGGCTACGAGAACTGCGTTGTTCAAAGAAATTCTCAATGTTATTGCGTTCGATGGGTCTTATGTTAACTATCGTCACATGGCTTTGTTGGTTGATGTGATGACAAATAGAGGTCATTTGATGGCAATTACTCGTCATGGTATTAATAGGTCTGATACAGGTGCATTGATGAGATGTTCTTTCGAGGAAACAGTGGAAATCTTGCTTGAGGCAGCTTCGTCGGCTGAGCTTGATGACTGTAGGGGTATATCTGAGAATATCATCCTTGGACAAACCGCACCTCTTGGTACCGGTTCCTTTGATGTCATGGTCAACGAGAAGATGTTGCAATCGGTACCTTCGAATGTATCGATTACTGGTGAGGCTGATCTTGAAGATGGCGGTGCTACCCCATACAGGGAATATGAAATGGAAGATGATAAAGTACAATTTGCAGAGGGAGGTGGTTTCTCCCCAATTCATACTGCTCCTGTATCAGATGGTTCAGGTGCTCTTACTTCGTACGGTAGGCAACCAACTTCTCCAATGCCAACATCTCCTTTCAGTTACGGTGTCAGTTCTCCAACTTTTGGAGGCTCTACCTCTCCAAGTTATGGAGGAACCTCACCTCAATACAGTCCTACTTCCCCTACTTATTCACCCACATCGCCTTCCTATTCACCCACATCACCAAGTTACTCACCAACATCACCAAGTTACTCACCAACGTCACCAAGTTACTCACCAACATCACCAAGTTACTCACCAACGTCACCAAGTTACTCGCCAACGTCACCAAGTTACTCGCCAACGTCACCAAGTTACTCACCAACGTCACCAAGTTACTCACCAACATCACCAAGTTACTCACCAACGTCACCAAGTTACTCACCTACTTCGCCAAGCTACTCACCTACTTCGCCAAGCTACTCACCTACTTCGCCAAGCTACTCACCAACGTCACCAAGTTACTCACCTACTTCGCCAAGTTACTCACCAACGTCACCAAGTTATTCGCCAACGTCACCAAGTTACTCGCCTACTTCGCCAAGCTATTCACCAACATCACCAAGCTATTCCCCAACATCACCACAATATTCACCAACGTCTCCAAGTTATTCGCCAACATCACCTCAGTATTCACCAACATCACCTCAGTATTCGCCAACATCACCTCAGTATTCGCCAACATCACCTCAGTATTCGCCAACATCACCTCAGTATTCACCAACATCACCCCAATACTCACCAACATCACCATCATACTCGCCTAGGTCACCATCCTATTCTCCTGAATCTAATTCAAAGTATGAGGATGAAAAGAAAAAATAAAAGGAATGATTCCGTGGTATATATGGCATCAATATTAGTGCATGTTATGTCTCTAGTGTTTTATATATTAAGAAATAGTATTTGGTAGTAGTATTTGATTTTCAGTAGTGAGAAACCTGGATTAGTAGTCATCGCAGTATACGAATGAAAAATTAAACTCAGCACTTTTATATATGAGCTCAGAGAATAAAAGAAAAAATAATAGGAGTGTAGGGATTTCTGGCTCGATAAAGGAAAGCAGCAGAAAGAGAAGACAGGTATCCAAACCAATCCTTGATAATCCGTATACTCAATCCAACTTGTGGCCTTTTGTAGAGCCATCAATAGCCCAAAATATATTAGATTTATTAAATATACTCTTGTCCAATGTTGGACATTATAACAGTATTACGAATGCAAAGGCTGGTGGTAACCGAGATTCACTGAAACCGCAGAAACCTTCCATCTGTAATAAGATAACCATAGGATTTAACTCTACTATGGGTGTCTTGGAGAAACAGGCCAAACATGCAAGAACTACAAAAGTAGGGGATAACTCGGCTGAAAAAACAGAAACATCTTTTGAGCAACAGGCAAGTCTGGAAGATGCTTATTTTAAGTACGTCTTCGTTGCAAGGTATGATATTACTCCCCTGTTATTAACCAGCCATTTTCCCATTCTTTCGATTACCTCTTCGAAGTCTGCTTTTGACAGAGTGAAACTTGTGCAGCTACCTCGAGGAAGTATGGAGAAACTTTCTTCTATCTTGTGTTCGAAGAATGTCGGTATAGTAGCACTAGCATCCAACATCGACAATGCAGGACCACTTTACGACCTCATCGACTCAAAAATAGACCATGTGCATGCTCCTTGGCTAGAGAATTTTTTTGCCAATTCCTATAGAGAGTTGTCTTCTCATCACTTTAGGAAGCCTCCTGTGAAGCTTTTGTCCACCAGCTCACCACTCCCTTCAAAGACTAATTCCAAACAAAAGAAAGGATCTACAAATAGCTAATTAACCTTGCATAGCTACAAAAGTGGACTACTTTATATATCACTCGGTACAAATAGTCTAATTTATTGCTAATAAAAAATCACCTGGCAATAAAAATCACTGGCATTAGTTGGAACAATTGTACGCGATGTTTAATGGAACTGAAAAATTAAGTCAATTTTATGTACATACTATATATTTGATTAATACAAAATGACGAAAAACCTTGCCCTTTCACTTGAGTTGCCATGGGTAGAAAAATATAGACCCCATGTGTTGGGTGATATAGTCGGAAATGAAGATACGATAGAAAGATTGAAAATGATAGCACAACACGGAAACATGCCACATATGATTATATCTGGATTGCCAGGTATAGGGAAAACAACATCTATCCATTGCCTTGCCTATGAATTACTAGGCCCACAATTGTATCACCAAGCCACCTTGGAGCTCAATGCATCCGATGATAGAGGTATAGACGTGGTTCGTAATAAGATAAAACAATTTGCTCAGACTAAGATTCAATTACCACAGGGAAAGCATAAGATAATCATCTTGGACGAAGCGGATTCAATGACACCAGGAGCTCAACAAGCTTTAAGGAGAACAATGGAAATTTACTCTAATACGACTAGATTTGCCTTGGCTTGTAACCAGTCTCTGAAAGTCATCGAGCCTATTCAGTCTCGTTGCGCAATATTGCGTTACAGTAAGCTAACAGACGAAGAGCTTTTGGATCGCTTGCTATTTATCACAAAGAGTGAGGGAGTCAAATATAACACTGAAGGTCTACAAGCCTTAATATTCACCGCTGAAGGTGATATGAGGCAAGCTATTAATAATTTGCAGAGTACAGTAGCAGGTTTTAGCTTTGTTAATGATACTAACGTATTCAAAATTGTAGACCAACCCCACCCCTTGGTGATTAAGAAAATGTTAAGTGCTTGTTGTTTAAATAATGAGAGCAATATAGATGAAGCAATTGATTTGCTCGATGACTTATGGGAGAAAGGCTATTCTGCTATAGATATCGTGACACTGGCATTTAGAGTAGCAAAAACTTTGACAGGTATTACCGAACTGAAGCGGTTAGAGGTCATAAAAGAAATAGGACTCACGCACATGAGGGTATTAGAAGGAGTGGGCACTTATTTGCAACTTTGTGGTCTATTTGCTAAGCTCAGTAATCTATAAAATGGCTGTATATATGCAAGTTAACTTTTCTTGTACGCGTCACATAAAGTCTCAAAGTGTTTAATCTGACTTTCCATTATTTGGAGAAACTTTCCATCACTGGTTTCGCTTTTGAGAATATTGACAACCAAAAAGTAATTATGATAGAGAAAAATTTCTTTTTCTGCTGGTGTATTACCAAACTGCTGATTGCTTAGTTTCGTTAGAGTGTTTTCGTAGTCATTACGCAACCTGTTAATCGACGTATATAGAGGTTCACCAGATACGCTTGAGCTGTTTTCTTCGAGCTTGGATTTTGTATCTATGGTTCTCATAAGACCCAGTAGATACTGCGCAAAATGCTGTGTTAAGCTTATGGGAGCCAAGCTGTTATTCTTTTTAGAAAATGTTGAATAAACAATTATGTTCTTCATGGAGTCACAATGCAAGTCAATAATTTTGGTAAAATGTGGCCAAAGTAGTAGCAACAAGGAATTAAGGTGGTCGTCCAAAATGGGAACATGAAACTCATTATGCAATTTCGACTGATAATGTTGCGTAAGTCGGATCATTAAAATGACAGCATAGCTATCACAGGTTCCCACTACTTGACTTGCCAGAGCATTCCCCAATCGGAAAGTTGAATTGCCAGGACCTGGATGTACTCCGCCTCTTACAGCTATACTGGGTTGATGAGAAATAAGCCATTTGACAAATTCGTATCCCATTTTATGAACAGGATCAAATATTAGCCGATACCAATCTTTTGTTCGTGGTTTTTCCCTACTGCCCTCTTCACTCTCTGAAGTCGTTGAAAGCTCAAGCCCTTGAAACTTTTCATTTCCTTCATAGAAAAATTCCACCGTGAATAAATACTCTACAACAGAATTGTCTATTAGAGCTATGCACCATTGATCAAAAACAAACTCCAACCAGTATTGGAATGGAGTAGTGTCCGCAATCTGGGATGGGATGGCAGTTTCGGGTTGTGATGATGCCTCCTTTTGAGTGATTATCTGCATTCGTTTGTTCATCGACAGTAAATACTCTGTAAGCGTGAGTCTTTGCTGGTGTTGCTGTTGATGCAGCCCTGTACCTCCTTTCTGGTTGCTTGTCTTACTGGAGGTCAACCAAGATCGAAAACCACTTTTATCGTTCTCGACACTCATCTCGTGGCCTAACGCCAAAGAAGCGTCCACAAATCGTGTATTAAGAGTTTCCAATGCCGATATATATCTCGCAAAATTAGTTTTATAGTACCACCTCATGGTGTATACGTATGCTAGATGCAATTTAGCTGCCAAACTAGGATGATTTTGTTTAAGAAAAGTGTACACTTCCCTCACATTAAGCATATGTTGCTGTATTGTCTGTGACGACGTTTGAGTAGGACTTCGTAAAAGTTTTATTTGGGATATTAAGAAGTCTCTGATCCGCTCAATCGATTTTGCAGAAAGCCAAGCAAGACCTTCTTCAAGCTGAGAAAACGCGGTTGTTCGTTTATAACGCTCAAGCTCCCCATAGTTATTATTCCCTGTTTTTATAGCCTCGACAAAAGCACTTTTTTCTTTAATAAATTTCAAATTCTCCACCCAATTGGGCTCAACTGGATCAAACATAACCGATTTCACTATATCTGGTGGTATCATTAAATCGATAATTACCAGATTCAACTTTTCCACTAAGGGCTTTTGTAATTCTGTATCTGATGAGAGTCCAGTTGATCTCATCTGAAGAGTATTCAAATCCGCAGCTAACTTCTTTAGTTCCACTTCGAAATTTCGGATGATTTTTCGAAGTGGGATCAACTTATTCCTGGTATTGATTATATCCTTTTCATAAACAAGAAATTTTTCGACTAACGTGGAGACCTCTGTAAACGATAGCTGGTACATATCTGTGAGTGTGCCTGAATGCTTGTTGGTCACATCTACTCTAATTTTCTCCAAGATCCCTATCATTTCGTGTGCCCTCTTTTTCTGCTCCACAAATCTTTTCAAATTTACCAATGATTCCACATCTTTCTCTTGAATTTGCTTCTCTTGTCCCTTGTCTTTCTCCTCTAGTAAGCTTTTTATTGTTTCCAATGCTCCCATAGTCCTCTCAATGAAGAATTTAGTAGGCCTGTTGGTTTTTCGGTGAGGAGCGAGGTTTTGTGTAACAAACTCCCAAGCTTATCTAGTAGATTTTGGTGTAAACATACTTGGTCAATGAAGGTAAGAGACTATTATGGGAAATTATGTGAAGCAGAATGGAGCAGAGAGATATGCTAGGAAAAGTTATGAAGAAGAAGACCTCATTAGAAATGACACAGAGGCAAAATTTCAAGCTGTTTCGCATACCCCATCGCTAGATAATATATTGGTATTGAAAGGAGGTCCGGGCACCGGGAAAACATATTCAATGGTGACACGCATATCAAATATAATTAAGGAATCTTATCTAAAACCTGAGGAAATCTTGTTTCTTTGTATGGGAAGAAAAGAGCCTGGGTTTATCAGAAAAGAGATAGCGTGTCGTGTTGGTGAAGAGACAGCTAGTAGGGTCAAAATCTATACGTACCATAGTTTTTGTGAATTTTTGCTTGAAAACTTTGCAGAGAAATATGGTATGTCTTTTAAAAGAAAAAAATTCTTGGATGATAGCAACTGGAGAATTTTTCTTGAAACATTTCTGAATAAATCAATAAAGTTGGGTGGCAGCGCCATAGGATGCGAGCTTGGACGAGATTCATTGGAGGAACTCGTAGGATTGGTTCGCGGAAATGATTTAAATGCAAGTAATGCTGCTCAAAAATATGGAGTAAATGAAGAATTTGTAGACGTGCTAATAGGGTATATGGATGAGAATGGGATATATCGGTATAATGATCTCCTTCCGCTCGCGCAAGAATTAATTAAGCAATCTTTACTGGAAAAGGGCCACCAGCAATTGATCCCATTATTATTCAATTGCAAAGCTTTATTTGTAGACGAATTCCATAATGTTTACCCCGCGTTATTGGATTTGGTTCAATTAGTAAGAAGCTATCCCACAGCAAACAGCCTCTCTGCAACGAAGCATTTGTCGATAGCTGGTGATGCGAATCAGTCTATTTTTCAATTCTTAGGTTCGAAACCTGATCTAATGCTGAATATTGAAGCAGTATTTGAGGCAACTGATGTTAAAGAAATCACCTTTCCTTGCACCTACCGCGTGTCCCAGGAGACATTGACAATGCTTGAGCTGGTTTGTACGAGCTCTTATGGCAAAGACAAGTCTTCTATCTTACATCTGTCCTTCGCTAAGCTGGGGCAATTACCAATTATTCATTCGCACTTATCGAGTAAAGACGAATACGTTTTTATTGCCAACGAGGTAAGCAGACTCATCTGTGAACTGGGTGGACTCATTCAGTTCTCTGACATTGGAATTTTGACTAGAACAAACAAAGAAGTGATGGAAATTGAGAAATTTTTGGAGGACAACTATAGCATCCAATGTAATAAGACTCTGTTGCTGAAATATATTCAACGCGTAGCACTTTTTTTCGAGATTTTGATATTTTCTAGTCGAGAAATTGGATCAGAATTCAGCTTGCTTGCTCTTCTTTATGTGATGGATAGAGCATCAGGAAATTCAACCAGGATCACCAAAGTTTTCAACATGAGTTGGGACTGGTCCTCTGAGAGGAAAGACCGCTCCAAACATTTAGAGAAATACCTTAACTGGGGTCTTTCGAGACTTCACTTTGATGCAGCCTCCAAATGTCACTTGAAAGAAGAGTCAAAGACTAGATATGATATTTTAGATATCTATAAGCCTGCTAGGTTCAGCGACAATCTTTACAACTTGAAAAACTTTTTTGAATCTTGCATGAAGTTTAGAAAGGAGCTTGAAAGTATGGATGATCAAAATCCTTACAGTATTATGAGAGGGTTGCACGATATATTGTCGCGTCTGAATCTTCTTCCTTTCATCAACGGTGCCGATTTAATAAAGGTGTACAGGAAAAACCAGCTGCATTCGCTTTTTGACAAGCAATATAAGGAAAAGTTTTATTCTGATTTGCATTCATTCTACGAGCTCATGGAGACTTCCTATAATAGCTATGTTACAAGCGGTGCTAGTGAAAGAAGGCGTTTTGTAGACTTTTTTTTAAGTAACTATCATGAGGAGATGATAAACGAACCTTTGGATAGAATCACCTTATCTACTATTCATGGAGCAAGAAGTCTCGAGATTCCCATAGTCTTCATTCCAGGGACTCAAAAAAATGTCAACACTCGTGCATTTTGGGATGATATCATTTTTCCAAGCAAGAAAATCTTTCATCCGAATAAAGAGAAATTGTTCTATGTGGCTTGCAGTAGAGCGCGTAACTTCTTGTATGTGGGTACTAGTCACTCCGAAAATAATCTAGGCGAATCTCCGTGGTTTGCTTCCAAAATTCCCCAATTAGATTCACCATCGAAGGCAGCGAAAGGAAAAAGTTTATTAGAGGCCTTAGCATTGGACTGGAAAAGAAAGTTTCCATCAGTGGACAAAGTGAATAGAGGACGCAAGTTGTATAAAAAGTTGTCAGATGTAGGTTTATTACGCAGAAGCGGTTCTGTGAGAATGTTGCATACTAATAGCATCGTTTGTCGAATGGCATTAGGGACGATAAATATCATTCGATTGACTAAATATTAATTACACATACGCTATTTATATAGTGATATCAATCATAAAATCAAGCTAATTTCGCTAGTATATTCAACACGTGATTATTTACTGAGGACTCGTTTCCATCGCTACGTACCGCCTCGCTGGAAGGTGTCTCATCAGCACCTTTATGCTCACTCTCATATTTCAACTCTAAATCATCTTTATGATGCCTTTCGTATTCGTCAGAAATTGGAATAGATTCCTCTTCTTTAAGTTCCTTCTCGTCATCGTAGTCGTTATATCCATTGCCCTTTATAACCGTTATATTATCAGTTTCTTCATCCCTATTGTATTCCTTAATAGTAACATCGTCAGAAAAAGCAACTGATTTCTTGCTTCCAGAACTAGAGTTAGAATCGTTAGAATGCACTGGACTAAGCTTTTGTTTTTTTGTAGAAGGTTCCCCATCGCTATCGCTGTCATTCTCGTATGTCGGTAACAGTTCTTCGTTCTCATCTTGAAGATCCTCTTGTGATGGTGGAGGGGGCTGGTCCGTCATCTCACTTGCTGCTTCTGGAGGAGAAGTCTCTTGCTCAATCATACCTTTAAGCTCTTCTCGTGTGTTCGCCAATTGACCCAATTTCTTATTTATTACAGCGATTTTGCTCTCCTCCTTTTCCAACCCTTCAGAAATGAGATTTCTCAAGCTATCAAGTTGCTTCACAATATCCTGTCTATCTACTTTGAGATCTTCTACGTTTTTAATAGACATCAAACATAATTTTTCTAGCACATTCAATTTGGATATGTATATCTTAGGTGAAGGAAGATTCTCACTGCTAGAAGGATCGGATGGTAAATAAAGCTTTGATTGCATGGCCACTTGATTTAGATTGGATTGACTTGTATCCGCTAACTGGTTAAGGTGAACAAAAGTGTCATTCAATATTTTCAATTCTGGAGCAACGGGGCCTGTGGCTGATTCAACAGCTGTCTGTTTGCCTTCCTCTAGGCCCCTATTGTACTTCGACAAATCAATTGCCTTAACCATTTCCTTGATATCTGTCGAGGAAAATACTTGTCTTTCTGACCACACTTTTAACAATCTATCTACTTTTGCTTTAATGTGAGGCTCCAAAGTATGGTACATCTTGTTGAGCGCTCCCGGCAACACTTTCGAAAATTCCATGATAAAGTCCGGCTTCCTCTTGTGTCTCGCCTGTTGTACCACGTCATTACAAAGATAGAGTAGTGATAGCTTTTTCAGCGAATACCCTTCACCAAGGCTTAAACTGTAGTGTGACCATAATTCTGCTATTTCTCTACTGTGTCTGTGGTGAAATAAAACCCACTGAGATATCGAGACAATCGAGTCCTGTGTATCCAGTAATAAATTCAATTTTTTCTCGAAGATATCCGTCGAGAAAGACATCTTATTGACTACCAAACCCTTACGAACTTCTTGGTGAGAGCTGTTAGTGCCAATTTCTTTCGTATTCTAAATATTTGGTATATGCACGTCCTTTGGATGAGATCAGTTTTATTGTGCTCTTTCGAACTCACTAACTTCATTCCTAGCCTTTTTTTAAAGCTCAGTGCCGTTACAATGAGCGACAGCTATTTTTTTTTTAAATTGTTCTAGAGGGAAGAAAAAAGGAAAGGAAGAGGACACCTCATCATCTGTTCCCAATGGCTTGTTCCTCCAGCTTTTTCATCGGCTTCGTCTTTTTGAGCGGATCATTACTTTTCACTTAGCTCATGGATATCTCGTCTTTTTTTCTTGTCTTCTTCTCTCCATTTTAACCTACACGTTTCTATATAAGCTCTCTTGAACACCGTCATGTTAAGGTCACTGACTATTTTGTCCGTTAGGCCAGAGCAACGTGCAACGACCCTCTAAACATACTTTCTCCACAAGAGGTACGGCGAAGTTTTTTTTTTTTTTTTTAGACAACTATATGGCTCTAGCAAAGTACGCAATATAGAATCTTCTCAACAATAGTAGAGGCCTTCTTTAACGCGGTAATTGAATAAGGGCAAAGTTGGGACTGGTGTTTCCTAATAAAAGTGAGAAAACGGTGCGAAAGTGAGGAACAAGATTTTTCTCGTAGAGCTGAGCAAAAGTTTAGCCTCATCAAGACAACATGGCTAAAGGACGGCCAGAAGGTACTATAAGACACCCGCAAGGTGAGCAGAAAACAAATACCCCTTGGACTACTGCACCAGGAGCCATAAAAGCTTCCCTGTCCACTGAAAGTGAAGATCTATTGAATCTTAGCGAGGAAGACATTCTTTCTGCCCAGAGCAATGAGGACCTCATCCACATCATCAAAAGGCTAACTAGCTCCAGCCAAGATGAAATTTTTAGCAAGTACAAAGAAAAAATGGCACAAATGATCCGGCAACACGAAAGGCAGATGCAGGAAATGAGAGACGAGCTCAAGAATAAGCAGCAGGTGATAGATTACCTAGTCAAACAGAAAGGTGGCCAGAGTGCTGACAGAGAGGGATTTGACAGGAAGACTTACGTGTCACCGCTCAGACAAAAGCATGACGCTGGAGCTGAACAGTTGATGAACTTAGAGCTGCTCAGCAGGGAAATGGATAATATAGGTACTACATTGGATATGTTGGAACTTCTTACAGGGTTACGGATCATAAATTTTAAGGAAGACGAATTTAGTTTTCATTTCGATGTTAAGCAGAGCTCGACCACGGGAAACTCAGATGAACTTTCCATTGAGTACCAACTCGTGATTGCAAAAGAAGTCAAAGCTACTGCGGAAATAAACTATATACCCACATTCCTAGAGACGATGAGCAACGAGCGCGCCAGCAGCAGTGGCAGCAGCGAGTCCGACTTAAAGCTTCTCGTAGATTCGCTTCCAGACTATTTCTGTGACAACCTCACATTTCCTTACAACAGCCTCTCACTGTTCTACGCCAAGATGAATCGCTCTTTGAACAAGCTGGTGCGGGGTTACTGATCTAGTTCATTCTAAAAGTTGAATGGTTCCATCTTCCTTTAGCGTGACTTTGATTTGTTTTTGCAACTGCTTACGGTGGGTTCCGGTGTCCCGAGAAATCTTCTTGATCACCTTATAGAGACTTGTCTGCTTGTTGGGCTGCAAAAACTTCCCCACCTGTATTTCTTCTGGTGTTTTCGAGGGAACCGAGGGGGCCGCCTTTGCTGGCTTCAGTGATGATGTCTTTGCTGGCTTCAGTGGTGATGTCTTTGCTGAGGTCAGCTGCGCCCCACCTTGCTGTTTTCTGGGCTTGCGTGCTGATTTTTCATACTTCTCTGACTCAGTGATGCAAGAAACATGTTGTCGATATTGCTGGTCCTCGAAAGTCACTCCGCAGTCGAGACAGGTATAATAAGCTTCTGGGCACTTCTGTTTGTGTTGATCTAGCTTCTTCTTCTGTATCGTATCGTTGCAAACCTCACAGCTGAAACTCACCATTTTTATCTTGTCTATGTATATATATAATCTCTGCTACAAGCCGATGCGCAAAAAATTTTCTGCTCTTCGCACCACCGGAGAACCGGTTCTCCCCATACGAGTTAATTGATTCCCCATATGCAAAATGCACTTGCGTCTCACACAATGAACCACTATATGCTTACTTGTTATTTCCGTTGTCCCATACGGGCTCCTCTTCCTCTTTGCGAGATACCCGCACCATTTCGTAGTCCTCTTGCGGCATGTCTTCGTCTTTGAGCAATCCTTGCAACCGGTAATAGTCATTCTTTTTGTTGACCGGTCTTTTCTTCTCTATCATTTTCATCATCTCCTCTTCTCCCAATTGCTGGTATTTATGATCATAGCGTTCCCACTTAACGGTGGTAAACTTTTGGAGATACAAAGACCCTGCCACAATAGAGATTAGAAACGGTAAACCGAAATACAAAAAATGGTTCTTTCGTAGAAGTCTCTGATAGCGTGCCGTAACAGAGCTCTCGTATGCTTCTCTCTCCTTAGGGCCTCTATAATGCCTGTTTCCCAATGAGACCATTGCTGCTAATAAGCAGAAAGAAAACGGGAAGCTTTTTCAGTTAGGTCACATGAGCGGAAGGTGTCCCTAGGAAAAGACAAATCAAGAAAAAATCATCGTTGACATTAATTTTATGAGACATAAGTGCTAGAGCAAAAAGCACAAACAAGTGGCAAGTGGGTAGCTCAGAGACTAGCATTTATAAAGGCAGTGAGTACTATCCGAAACTTTGATTGATTGCGAACACACGGTAAACACAAAGAGGAGAGAAGTTATCCGCGCAACATAAGCAGAAACATAAGACACACAGCCTGCTATGTCGGTATATACCAGTTCAGCGGCAGTGACAGCGCAGCAACACCAGCAGCAGCAGAGACAACAGCACCAACAACGATTGGGTGAATTATTGGAGGGAGTCAAGCTGGAGTTTGACCTTGCCCTAAATGAGGTGACAAACTTTAAACAAGTGCGTGAGGACTTTGACATTAAATGCAGCCAGCAGATAGCAGAAATGCAACAGATTAAGCAGACGGTATACGAATTGGAGGTAGCACACCGCAAAATTAAGGAAGCGTACGAGGAGGAAATTTTACGGTTGAAGACGGAACTAGAAAATAGAGATAGGCAAGCCCAAGTTCAGCAAAAGCAGAAGCTCAACGGGGTTGAAAATAAGACACCAGTCCTGTATGGTGCCTATTCGCAGGTACCGCAGCCTCAGAAGCCTCAGCTAATGCCGCCTGTTCCCCCCACACAATCACCTTCAGGACCGTTGCCGCCCAAGGAGGAACCCCGGTCCTACACACCCGGCATAGTCAAACCGGAAATGGCCAAACCACTCGAAGTTAAAAGCTGCGGAATACCGGTGGCACCTCCAGTCAAGCAGGCGGTACCTCCGGAGCCTGTTTCCTCATTGACGGTGATCGACAGTAACCAATACGTGGTAAGTCCAAACCAAAGAGCTTTCCATACGAAAGAAATTCCTCCTTTCCTCGCTGACTTAGAAGCTAGCAAGAATAATAGTGAATTTAAGAAGCAAAGACCAGAATATTACGTGTTGTATAATCCTGCTTTTAAGCGCGAATTGGATATTGACTTGATTCACTCTTTGGACCACTTTTCCGTTGTCTGCTGTGTTCGTTTTTCCAAGAGCGGTGAGTACATTGCTACCGGGTCCAATAAGACAACGCAGGTTTTCAATGTGAAAACGGGAGAACTAATTGCAAAGTTGACGGACGAGAACTCAGACGGTGCCGATGATGTCGGGGAAGGTGGACAGCGTAATGAGGGAGTCTCGTCAGTGTCGAGCAATTCGTCTGGCGATTTGTATATAAGATCTCTCTGTTTTTCGCCGGATGACAGATTATTGGCTACTGGTGCAGAAGACAAACTTATTAGAATTTGGGATTTAGCGAGCAAAAAAATTGTTAAGGTGTTGAAGGGTCATGAGCAAGATATCTACTCTTTAGATTTCTTTCCTCAGGGAAACCGACTCGTCTCCGGCTCTGGTGATAAGACAGTAAGGATTTGGGACTTGAATTATTCTCAGTGTTCGCTAACTTTATCGATTGAAGAGACGGTTACTACGGTAGCGGTATCACCCGATGGTCTGTCAATAGCAGCTGGCTCTTTGGATACCACTGTTAGGGTATGGGATGCTTCTACTGGCTTCTTGATCCAAAGTCTAGACTCCGGAAGCGAGGACGGAAATGGACACGAGCAATCGGTGTATTCAGTGGCTTTTTCGTCTGACGGCAAGAAGATTGCTTCCGGCTCTTTGGACAGAACTGTAAAACTTTGGAACTTGGAAGGCAAAAATGATCCTCTGGTCTCTGGACAATCTTTCTCCGGCTCTAAAAAACCTGCTTGCGAAGTCACCTATGTTGGTCACAAAGACTTTGTTTTGTCCGTTTGCCTCACCTCAAACAGTGAATACACATTATCAGGTTCCAAGGATCGTGGTGTTATTTTCTGGGATAAGAACTCGGGAAATGCTTTGCTTATGTTACAAGGCCATGGTAACTCTGTCATCTCGGTTGCCGTGACTTCAAATGCTGAAGGAACGGAAGGTATATTTGCTACCGGAAGTGGTGATTGCAAAGCAAGATTGTGGAGGTGGTACAAAATCTGATAAGGCTATTTTTGGCGAGAGCTGTAAGATCTAACAGATCTTTGGTATCACATAGGCGTCTAAAATATTTAATTGTGTGTATAATTCTGTTGCCTGCTTCAACCCGAGTTGGGAGTAGGTTTAAAGAATCCTTTCATTTTCCATTGAGTGCTGGTATCAAAGTTAAGTATGTCTCTAGAATTCTAATTTACATAAGTGACTTAAGAATTATCAATAAAGTAAAATCTAGTTTGATCTCGCTCGCCCGTCTATTATGAACTACTTGGCTGTATATAATGGTAATCCATTTTCGTCTAAAAGCGATTCACTGGTGACCTGAGGGCCTGAACCAGATCTAGTGAAAATTATTGAGCTTACTCCTTTTGAAACAGTAGCATCCTCATTCATGTCAGGAAACTCAGTGAGCTGCAAAGTATCTACCTTTTGCCAACCAGGAACACTATGGAAAAAATAGTGGAGAAAACCTAAGACTTTGTTTTCGTTTTCCTCCTCATAATATATCACAGCATTAGGACCAGCATCAAAAGTATAGGCTGCGATAATCCTACCCTCTCTCTCATTTAACATATGGATTAATTTAATAATCTTCCTAGAAGTATCATTCAAATAAAAAATGGGAGGATAAGAATCTAAGCACACCGCGTGAAATGAATTGGAGTCCTTCATGGTCAAATCACCAAATGTTTGAAAATCTTTCTCCAATATGGCCCTCTTCATTTCTGAGTACCTCTTGGGGACCACCTCTCGTACCCTGTACTGAAACAAATCCGAAGTGGCCACTGTATTTTGCATTCCAACAGTTGATGGGGTATCTTTCCTCTCCTCGTTAACAACGAGAATAGCTGCTTTAATGTTGGGCCAATGTTCGAGAGGAGCAATTTGAACCGCCTTGGAATCCTCCCCGTCTTCTTTCTTTCCCATTTCCCAAGCGACAAAGCCACCAAATAAAGATCTACAAGCAGAACCCGACCCTTTACGAGCAATTTTGGAAATATCTGACTCGCTACACGGTAATTGGTAAAGTTTAGCTATTGCTACCACTAGTGCCGCGAATCCTGCCGCTGACGAAGCCAATCCTGCCGCCGTAGGAAAATTATTTTGCGACACTATGTGTAATCCATAATTACTTATTTTAGGAATCTCTTGATTGGAATTTTCCAATTCTTGTCTTAACCTTCTGAGCTCACTTAAACAAGTTTTCGTTCTTTCTGATGATATCGTTTCCGGCTTACCATTCAACCAAAGTCTATCCTCTTTAAAGGAGCTGCTAACAGCAATTGATGTCATCGTTCGCAAGTCACTTTGAGCGAGAGTCACAGATATCGACGAATTCGTAGGCAAATTCAATTTTTTTTCCCTTTTTCCCCAATACTTTAATGTCTGCAACACGTCAGTAATTCAATGAATTCTTAACCATTGGACAGATTTCGCTCTTTCAATATATCTTAATACTTACTGCAATATTTACAGGAGCTGTAACCGAAGTAGTATAGTACAGCATCTTTTTGTTTGTTAGAATCTTTCACTATCTTAACCCAGATGGTTTCAGGTAATCATAGGAAGAGACCGGATACCAAAAAAAAAAAAAAAAAAATTAAAATTGAAACAAAAAATTAAAAAAAAAAAAAAAAACAAAAGGCACATCTTCAAAAAACACGAGATTGTCACTAAGGGTGGCATTGAGGTTTCATGAGGTTTCTGAATATCTGTATTCTCAGGTTTTTGTGGTGTTAGAATCACCAGAAAGTTGATATTTTAGGAAGCAAGAAAAGTGACAACCTATATCCAATTCTCTACTAAAGGATGTATGCAACACATAGTTACCTTCGACTAGTCGGATTTACAGAAAGACGGAAACCATTGTTCTATTCGCGGTTGATATGTGAAGGACGGAGTAACCTAGCATGGAGGATGAGTGGTGCAAATACCTTTGCACAAAGGTTTTTGAGCACCAATGAAAAGCAGAGTGCTAAAAGGAAAGTTAACCTTGTGAAGCATGAAAAAATCTACACCTTACCTAACTATTTGACTCTAAGTCGAATTGCTCTTTCCCCTCTAGTAGGTTATCTTATTGTTAAACAGCAATCGAGCTTGGCCATTGGCTTGTTTGGTTATTGTTGCGTGACGGATTTTGTGGACGGTTATCTTGCCAGAAAATGGAATATGAAGTCAGCCTTTGGCTCAATAATTGATCCCATGGCTGATAAGTTAATGATGACCGTATGTACCCTCTCATTATGTTACAGCGGTCATGTTCCAACCTACTTAGCGTCATTGATCATCGGTAGAGACTTATTACTAAGTTTAATGGCGATTTATTATAGGTATGTGACTCTAGACTCTCCAAAGACATTCAAACGATATGCTGATATTTCCATTCCCTCTGCTAGTGTCCGTCCCAATAGTATCTCCAAAGTGAATACTTTTTTTCAGATGATATACCTCGGCGTGCTCGTTTTGCAGCCTGGAATTGAAGGTGTTTTAGCTGAAGAATCGTTGACTAGCAATTTTCACCTGTTGTTGAAAGGGATGGAATTTCTTGTGGCCTCCACTACATTTATAAGTGGTTGCACCTATCTATTGTCTAAAGATGCAATTAAAGTTATCGATCGCAAACCTTAAGGGACTGGTACTTGGAAATTAGATACGGGTCTTGGTATCTTATGAGAAATGCTAATAATCTTTTTTGGTCTTCTCGCGACAATTTAGGTCGATGGCTGATGAGTTGTAAGTAAGATTGTAAAAGAAAGGCGACCATGTTTCCATCGACGGCTGATACCAACTCTATAAACCTTGGATACTCAAGACTCCATTTATTCCATTCGAGGTTTCTTAGACTAGCTGCCTCTTCGGTTATGTTCTTGGCGGTCCTACTGGTGCAGGTCATCTCAATCAGTCTGGTTTTGTTCATTTTGAATAGGATTATTTTAACCACGCTTGTTACACACTCGTGGATGAACTCATCAATAGTCAAGGTCCTCCGCTCCGAAGGCTGTGCGTCTTTTGGTAAGTTTTCAAAAAAATATTCATAAACCTCCAATACTAATTGTTGTTTTATGTGGAGCTTTCGGTTCCACTTGGGTTCGTGGAGAAAAATCAGAACTAAACTTTCGTCAAGCCCTTGTAATATTTCGCTCCAACTCAATTGACATCCTTTATGTTTGCTAAAGGGTAATTCTTGAAGCATTTGCCGGTTTAAATTCTTCATTATACGGGCCAACAAAACTATTAAAAAGAATACGCGCCTCAGATTTTCTCCTTTGATCATATGTTTGAAAATCATTAGAATCTTCTTAACGTCACCTATACTGTATTCTTTGGTAATCACTTCATCTGTATTGATGGCTCGCATCATTTCCTCTGTGTCTTCGATTGTGACATCAATCCCCAAACTTAGAAACTCTTTTGCAAAGCTCTTGCACTTGGGTTTATTGTTCGCCTTATTCCTCAATATCAAGTTGCTGATGATATCTATTCAGTTAGTATGTTCTCCTTCGAAAATGAACTAATGGGTATATATATACATTGATAAGAATAATCATATTTAAGCGATTTTTTTAATCGAATCAATGATAAAGCCAAAGGAAGCTCTATATCTGACGACATTAACCTTCTCCAAAGGTCTACTTTAGCGCTCCCTGGCCGGCTTTTAAACTATTGTATACTCCTGTATATATTGTTGATTCTTTGCAGCCACTTTTAGATAGTGGCATACAAAAAGTAAAAATCAACCTTCATGCGAATAAATCTATTTAATGCATCATTAACTTTCTTAATGTTCTTACTCTGTGGATGTGTACAAAGAACTAGAGCCCAGCTCGTTCAGCAATGAATAAATACTTTTTAAAACCCCGGACCTGATTGAATGAAATTGACGTTAAGAGAAACAAACTTTAGACCTGGCCTGATGCATTACGACAGATAAGGAATAGCGCCACCCAATTTTGGGCCCTAACTTAAACGACTTGAAATATGAATTTACGAGGAAGAACGTTCACGGAGACGGATCCATATCCTCCTCCGAACGAAGTTTCCAAAATTGTAGTGACCTTTCCATTTCTTACTGCCGAAATTAATATGGGAGTAGATCCAACCATGTCCATCCACATCATTTAACATAAGCACGTACCAAGTACTCCAACTCCATCTCCAATTCAAGTCGGGCAAAGGATAATTGTTGATGTTATCATCGATGAGAATCATATGTCGCCCATCGAGCAGCTGATAGTTAGGTGGATCTAAAAGAGGTATTAGGGAGCGATTGGAAAACACGGGGATTCCAAAGAACTTCATTCCTCTTTGGTTTTCAACCACAAATTCGAAACAGTACTCCGTGGCGGACAGCTTTTCGATCTGCTTTTTTACAGAAGAAGCAAAACCACTTTCTTCATTCTCAATATTGTACAAAAATTCCGTTAGCTCATTGTACTGGGGGAAATTCTTGAAGGTAGAGTTGATATTAACCATGAACAGTTGAAGAGGTTGGGTAAAACGGTTTTTGAATTTTGTGGGTCTTTGTGAGGCAAGAGGTAGTGCGGTTATCGATTAACTGATAAAGGAAAAGTGCACAAGCCCAACTAAGAAGTGTAAAAAGGGGTTAAAGGAAACACGAGATGAATGACGGCTCAGACTTTCAAGATACTCAAGTGGAGCGGAATATTGTCCCACAGCTTGAGGGTTTAAATAAAGGCCATAGTCCAGGAAGCACATTATGGATATCTGACAGAAATAAGCATCCACCGTCCATGACGCATAGGCAGTTGGACGACAGTGCAGAAATGGACTCAGGAAATAGTATGGATCGTTTTCGAGATCATGGTATAGATTGGAATGTAACCCAACCTATGAATTATATGTCTACGCAATCTCAGTCGGCACTAGCTTCGCTAGAAAGGCATCCTCTTGCAAAACCAGTAGAAAGACCTACTAGTACGATGGAAACCAGTCAAAATACTCTTTCTGGCAGCAAGAGTTATCTTGATTTTCAACAAGCACACAATATTAATGCGCTAATACACCCTAATATTTTTGACGATAGTACTTTTCATGATATGAGTCCGATTGAGTACGACTCCACTACTGATATGCCTTTTAACGGCTACCAACCTAGGAGGAGACGGGTGTCAATTGCAAACGGCCAAATAAGTAAGTTGATTAATTTTGAAGCATCTTCACACTATGATAGACTTGACGACCACAATGACGAGTACGAACGAGTTTCGTCCACTCAACAAAATAATAGTCCTATTATTTCTCATGAAGATATACCATTTGATTACAACAATGAAGAAAGCATGGGTCCGGGACCGAATATGCTTAATGTTGCATCTACCAATCGGTCGATAAATGCTGCTATTCAGGAGCCATTGGTACAAGACTCCTCAGGAGGTGCTTCTAAAAGCCCCAATCACGAACAACAGGGAAGACCCCTGCCTGCTGAGATGCCTTTTCTTGACCAACAATTTATATACAATAATGGGGTCGTACCGAATGCAAATCATAGCCCTCTACCTGGCTCCACCGCGTGGAAAAAGGAAAGGTCTTTAGAGAGAAACCGCATTGCGGCATTCAAAAGTAGGCAACGAAAAAGACAGGCCCATCAAAACTTGCAGGAAACCATAATCAAACAGGAACAGCACATAAAAAATTTATCAAAGAAAATCGAAAAGTACGAGAAGGTGTTTGAGAGATGTAAAAGCCATCTTTTCCACAAAAAAGAAGACGCTGGCTCCGTACTTGGCTTGCTGAAATTATTCAATGACATTGACTCTTTGGACGTTAAAGACATTCAAACTTTGAAAATCGAAGACTAGGTATCAAAAAAGGGTATGTAAAGTTTTTTTCAGTTTATATATAGTCTTTTTAGTATTTCATATACATAGTATTGTTGGCACTTTTGATGCCTCTCTAGTTACCGTTCATATAATTTTAGTTAGAGCACAGTGGTAAGTAAAAGTAGGAAGTGCACGAAAATTACACAAAAAATTTCAGCACTTAAAAAAAAGACAAGCTTGCGTGGTGAAGAGAAATAAAACCGAGAGATGTCGCTCAAATTACCTCAAGCCCCTAACGCAGGGTTGTTTAAACAGGGGTATCAATCTTACTCAAGTGCAGATGGAGTTATCATTAGGAATATTGAAGCAGTGAGAGAAATATCATCCATTGTATTGAGTTCGATGGGACCCAATGGAACCAATAAAATTATTGTGAATCAGCTAGGTAAGATTTTTATAACCAATGATGCTGCCACTATTGTGAGAGAAATGGAAATTGTACATCCAGCTGTTAAAATTCTAATTATGGCATCCAAACAACAAGAATTTGAGATGGGAGATAACACCAATTTGGTTGTTATTTTAGCTGGCGAACTTTTAAACATAGCGGAGAAATTACTTAATTTAGGTCTCAGCGTTGCTGAAGTGATACAGGGATATAGCATGGCCTCTAAGTATGCCTTGGAGACCTTGGACAAATTAGTAGTCAGTGAAGTGGAATCGGTGAACGAAACCAGTGAGATTATGAAGGCAATTAAAGCAGTAGTCTCGGCCAAACAGCATGAGTCAGAAGAAATTGTCTCCAGGTTGGTAGTTGATGCAGTAAATACAATTATTAATCCTAGACAACCTAAAAATTTCAACGTTGATTCTGTCAGAGTGGTGAAAGTGATGGGAGCTTCTTTACCAGCTTCTCATGTTGTGAAAGGCATGGTTTTTCCAAGAGAACCAGAAGGTGCTATAAAGGAAATTAGTCGTCCAACAAAGGTGGCAGTTTTTACGTGCCCTATTGACATTTCTACAACAGAGACTAAAGGAACTGTGTTGTTGCACAACGCTAAGGAAATGCTTGATTTTTCAAAAGGCGAAGAAGCTCAGCTTGATAAAATGGCATCCGAAATCAAAAATTCGGGCGTTGGTGTTGTCATTGCCGGCTCTTCTATTGGAGATCTAGCATTGCATTACTTCAACAAACATAATATTTTAGTATTGAGAGTTCCATCTAAGTTTGATATAAGAAGAATTTGTCAAGTGTGTGGAGCATCCCCCTTGGCGAGACTAGGGACACCTATGGCTGATGAAATGGGATTGGTGGATATAGTAGCAACTAAAGAAATAGGTGGCGACAGGGTGACGGTCTTTAGACAAAATGAATCCATATCCAAGACTGCTACAATCGTTTTGCGTGGTGCCACTCAAAATCTATTAGACGATATCGAAAGAGCCATTGATGATGGAGTGAACTCAATCCGTGGATTAATAAAAGACAACAGACTTTTACCTGGTGGTGGTGCGGTAGAGATGGAGCTAATTAAGCATATAACTAAATATGGTGAAAGCACACCAGGTTTAATGCAATTAGCTATCAAGAACTTCGCTAAAGCTTTTGAAGTAATTCCTCGTGTTCTTTGTGACACATCTGGTTTGGATGCTTCTCATCTTTTAAGTGAACTTTACGCGGCGCATTCCGCAACTGATGATAAACCTTGCAGCTTGGGAGTTGACGTCGATGGTGAAACCTCCAATTCGATATTTGACGCAAAAGAAGCTTGTATATTCGATTTACTTTCAACCAAAAAGTCTGCTATAGAATTGGCTACGGATGCTGCTAACACTATATTATCTATTGACCAAATCATCATGGCGAAGAAAGCTGGTGGTCCTCAACCTCCTCAGGCTCGCCCTGGTAACTGGGATCAAGATGACTGAGCGCTACTATTGTTATAACAATTCGAAAAGGTTATGCTAGATGGTAAATAGCTTAATTAATATAACGATTTCGTATAAGCACTAGATACTCATCATGATTTAATGCTCTTTATAAAAACTTCTACTTTCTGGTGGTCTTTATTTCCTTCTTTATTCTCAACTCCACTGCTTACATCATATGCTATTGCTCTGTTTACTAATATTGCTTCCAAAATATTATCTGGACTTAAGCCCCCTGCCAAAATATATCTCCCCTTTTCCAATCTTTCGACTGCTTTCCAGTCTATTGTTTTACCTTCGCCTCCTGCTTCAGCATCAAGAAGTGGTAATGCAAATCCTTTTCCTACCCAGCGTTTATCCTTAATTATCCTATCCAATACATCGTACATTCTATCAATGTCCTTGGGAATAACAAACCTTGGAATAACGCCGACTCGTGGCTTCTCGTTCTCTAAGTTCAAATCACAGAATCTAAGTGAATCCTCATCTCCATGTAGTTGAACGAAATCTAATTTCAACTCAGTTGCTACTCTAAAAACGTCATCAAAGCTTTGATTTCGAAATACACCTACCAAAAAAGGACCATTTTCTCTGATCACATTACTAAAATGCAACAAATAGTCGTCTATATGATTATACTCTCTTGAGGAAATAAATGCAAATACCTCTTCCATAGTTTTATATTTCCTATTGTTAACTTCTCTCCGGTCCCTCACCATATTTGAAACCTTCCGTGCAACCTCGAGATCAACCGTACGCTTTCGATTTGGAACCAATATAATACCCATCAAGTCTGCACCAGATTCTATTGCTTTAAGAGCATCTTCCTCGGTCTTAATGCCACATATCTTAGCCACCTTCGACATCAGTCCTAGATACTCTTCATTCTGTCTTTTTTTTCGTCCATTAGTTATCCCATTAAATGATCACGTGCGTGAGCTACACTTTACCCTTAAGTGCCATCTTTACTGAACAATTTACCAAAGTTTCTTAACCTTGATACGTGGCCGTCACCGGAAAAGGCAAAATCGCGCAAATTTTTCTCAATGTTGTTAATTTGAAAAGTTGTAGGAAGTAAAGTGGGTGATCTCGCGCCCTTTTCATGTGATCTCAATTCTTCAATGGAGGCATTAGGCGCTACTTCTTCTACATCCGCAATTTCTGAAAGTAAGTGCGAATCCTCTGGTAAGGTATTCTGATAGGATGCCTGATCCTTAAAAGCTTCAATGTATTGATGTTTCGTACTATTGTCAAGGAACTTGTAATTCAAAAGTTTCAGAAAATGCGAAACAGAACGATCTCCGATAATATCAAAATAGCTCAAAATAAAATGATTAATAGGCAGAATAGGAACCATTAAAATTCTGAGTAAGGCAAAAAGTTTATCGAATTGTGAATTTACGTGTCTTCGATAAGACTTCAAACTTGCTTCGGTCGCTTCTCTGTTAATGGATGTGTCCTGATTGGGGTTAGAGTAAAGTGGCAAGTCATCCATTAATGTCTTCAAATCTTCTACGTCATTTTTGATTTGCTCTAAGTTAACAACTGACAATTGACCAACTAATTTCATATTGTTCAGAAATGAAGTCACGACCGCCTCTACCAATTTATAGGAAAGATTTTTGACGTAACTTTCACGAATAATAATTGGGAATATGGCTTTGCAATCTCTTGTCAAATATTGCTTATAGTCAATCATATAGTTCGATAACGACCCTATTTTCTCCATATTTTTCCAATTATTATTAACAAATTGTCTCCAGGGAAACATGAGATCATATAATATCTTGTTCAATAAAAATTTAATAGATACGTTAATTATGTGATAGAACATTTCCCTAGAAGACTCGAAAGATACCTGGCTCTTATAGCGTTCGTCGATAGCGTTTAATATCTTATCCTCTAATTCTCCTATATTGTTTATAATATAATCTCCTGTATTGAGCATCATTGTCAAGTACTTTACCGGTTCCACGCCAACTAGATGCTCTACATCTTGTGGGATCATAGGAAGCATTACTTTTGAATAAAATTGTCTCAAGTATTTAACGAATACCCTGAAAATGCCAACAAGTGTCTCCCCGTTACCAAATCTAAATGCTGACCCTAATAATCGGTGATATAATTTGAATATTTCTATGGCCGATGTAGAAATATTAGGTACATTGTTGATCATCAATAAAGCTACTAGGTCTTCATATGACTTAACGTTCGAATATTCCTCCGGAAGTTGACTACGAGAATAAAACTCCATGAACTTCCTATTTACCACATTGTCTTGCTCCTTAACCCATATATGCATGTAGGGCTGAAATAGCTTCAGAATACGTCTGCTAAACTCGTTTGTGTGGAATAACAGATTAAGGTTTTTTTCGAATTCTAGAGTAATCATCAAAGTATCTAATAATACATTTGGTTTTATGTTATCATTCAATTGATCTCTCACTTCTTCCAACGTCATGTCGCAAAAAAGCTTGCCTAGTTCAAAGTCAACTTTCCACTCCTTTGGGAAAAGTCCCAAGTAAGACCGATGGACCTCTGACAATGTATTGTTAAAATATATGTATCTCCTATTAATATTTTCCAAGGACCCTGCTTCATCTCGACTACTAAAAACGCTTTGTATTTCCTTAAGCTGTAAATTAAAGAACCAACTAAGTAGCTTATCTTTGTTCTTCGGATCCACCAATTCAAGAATGTGACATCCATAAACTAATTGATCTTTCGCGGTCTTGTTAACAACTGCATCTTCAAAATCAATAAATATGTCATCAACTAGTTTGTTCTGCTCCTTTGTTAACCTTATATCTACTTTATTGATTTCCTCTATCGATTTATAGGATCTGAAAAATTTAAGCAATTCCTTCAAGGCCCCTAGCATTTGCACTATCTCCTGATAATTTTTAGTAGGGACAACATCGTGTAGCGAATTGTTGACATCAGAAAGCATTTGTAATCTTTGAAGTACTGTCATCAGCGATACTAAGTTCTTCTTACAATTATCTAGTTTTTGAATATAGGACGTCGTGTTAAATATAGTTTCTTGTGCTCTAGAAGAATCGCTTCTTATTTTTGATACACCATTGACCAATTCTTCAACATCATCTTCCAATGAAATAGGTCTTTTAAACGACTTTACCTCGTTGTCTATCTCAGAATCTAATTTTATTTTATGTTGACTCAAATAGCTTAGCACTTCAGGAAGCTCTTCAAGTGACCTCTCGTTTTGAAATATCCGCATGAGCTGATCTAGAGTGTTCTTTTCCAGTATCGGTGCCAGCATGGTATTCGTTCCAGCAAAGTGTGTTTTTTTTTTTTAGAAACAATTTATGTGGCCTTGATATATTGAATCGCAATTTGAAAAATATACTATCTCCGTATAAATGCTTTAAATATGTATCTTTGAATTTCTGAACTGAAATAAGAACCAAAAACAAACTGTCAAATGGGGTTCTTCCTTTGCCCTATAATTTGTAGCTTGTGATGCAAAATCTACATTATATGTGATGGAATATCTACGATAAGAGCAATAAAAATATGGCGATAAAAATATCACCCATGGTCAACATGAAACAGAAAGAGAACTCTTAACTTAAGTTTAAAGTACAATGACAGATTTTTTTTAGATATCACAGACTTTGTGGACAAAGTAATTAATGTAGCTGTTCGTGGAGTTACTAAGTAACACTGAAAGTCTGAACTTTTGCAATGAAAGTAGCACTCTGTTGGTAATTAGGTTTAGTTCTTTGTAATCTATATCAGTCCAATTGACTATTTGATCGAGTGATTCGATGATTATAATTGAACTCTGACCTTCTTTTTCAATAATATCTCTTACCTCTACTATATTACTCACTTTGAAATAGTGAATGCGGCCCAAAAGCTCTGGTTGATTCCTGAAATCCACTGAAGGCCTATTTACGCTATTAAACAACTTGTTGGGAACGGAATTATTGACATAAATAATATTGCTGGAGAAAAGTTTGCGGTTCTGATCTAGGATTCTTATAATGTAATCGATACATTTGCTGACCACTGGATTATATATATTGACAATTTTTCCGCTTTGGATGTCTTCCATGGGGTCGAATTCTCCCATAAATGCTTCATTTTCCTTGTACAAAGCTGCCATCCTCAATTTAATAATAAAGCCACGAGTTGTTGCACAACCCGTTTTATGTCTACTAATAGTGCTAATGCACTAACACTCCTCTACACTATTGCGCGCAGGTAAGTTAACAAAAGGTATTTTGTAACATTACAAAATATATAGTTTTTCCGTCTTTTGACTAAATGTATATATTATACGTGATTATATGTTTCCCTATTGATGTGAGCTTCTTAGTAGCCAAGCGCTGCCAACTTCTTAGCAACATCGGATTCAGCAGTAGCTGCAGTTGCATTTCCGACCTTCTTAGTCAAAGCATTCTTTCTTGCGAAGTATTCTGCACCTCTTAATTTTCTCTTTTCTTCTAATCTGTCGACAAGACTTTCGTATCTCCAACCAAACTCGGAAGACACTCTCTTAAGAGTGGTGTACTTTCTACCAGGCTTCAATCTCAAAAGTCTCAAAGCTTGTGGGACAACAACTCTACCCTTCTTGTCGTATGGAGGAGGTACACCTTCGAAGACCTTAAGTCTTTCCATAGCAGCCTTACCTCTGGCAGTCTTGTGAGGAACCATACCTCTAACGACCTTGTAGAAGATTCTTGAAGGTGCTCTAAAGTGGAAAGGACCCTTAGTCTTGTTATATCTGGTAGCTTTTCTCAAGTAGTCGTGAAACTTCAACTTGTTTCTGAAGAATTCACCAGAGATGTTCAATTCCTCACATCTGACTACAGAAATCTTTTGTCCATTCAAGATTTGCTTGGCAACTGTAGATGCTAGACGTCCCAACAAGTGGCCTTTGCCATCAATAACTATAACTGGCTGAAAGTTAGACATATCTGTACTCCCTCTGAAAGGTACTATACTAGTTTAACGTTTAACTTCAAGTTGAAAATCTTCACCATTTTTCAAAGTGCGCATCAAAGTGGCTAAAAAAAAAAGGCACGTGAACAACTTTCTGGTGACGGTTGCGAAAAAAGAGGGCTGTAGCCCTATATTCCCAACCGATATCTTCATATCACAGTAAGAGTCTACAACGACAACTTAATGGTGCTAGTAACATATATATATATTTTTCTTTTTACATATACGTTTACTTCGAAGAATATCTTTTTTTTTTAAACCTAAATCCTAATTTCTTGAGACACAACAGATGCATTGAGAATAGCCACTATAGCCTGTAAAGATGCCTGCGATACATCGGTGTGGATACCACATCCCCATCTCAGACTTTCTACACCTCTCTCGTTAAGATACTTCACCTGTATGTAGGTGGCAGCCTTACCCAGAGTACCAGAACCGAGTAAGTGTTCGGAATAGTTAATCACCTCGAAGGAAATACCAAACTTAGTTGAAATAGCATCTATGAAAGAAGATATTGGACCATTACCAGTACCAAAAACTGTTAAGGGCTCTCCCTTTAACGAAAATGACACCTTCATCTCACGGTTAGCAGAAGAAGAACTATAATTAGGCACCTCAAAGCCTTCCAAGATGATTGGGTCATCAGGCTTGCTCATGTATTCGTTCTTGAATAGGCCAATAATTTCTTCTGTTTGTAATTCTCTTCCTAAAACTTCAGCACGTCTCTGTACAACACTTGAGAACGCAACTTGTAAAGGCCTTGGTAAGTCCAATGCTAAAGATCTCAAAATGACCCATGCGGCACCTCCCTTACCTGATTGAGAGTTGACACGAATAACTGCTTCGTAGTTCCTTCCTATATCTTTAGGATCCAATGGTAAATATGGAACTTCCCATCTAATGTCACCATTAGCCTGCCTCTTTTCCGAAGCAGCGAAACCTTTCTTAATGGCATCTTGATGTGATCCAGAGAAAGCAGACACGACAAGTGAACCTCCATATGGCGTTCTTGGATGTACCGGGATATTATTGCATTTTTCGACCACTCTAATAACTGATTCTATGTCAGAAAAGTCCAAATTTGGCGAAACTCCGTCAGTGTACATGTTTAAAGCAAGAGTAACCAAATCCACATTACCAGTTCTCTCTCCGCTGCCAAATAAACAGCCCTCGACTCTATCTGCGCCCGCAGTTAATGCCAATTCAACTGCAGCGATACCACAACCTCTGTCATTATGTGTATGTACAGAGACAGAAACCTTTTCGCGTTCGCTTAAGTTACGACAGAAGTACTCTATCTGATCAGCATAGACATTTGGAGGGGCAACCTCAACCGTAGCAGGTAAGTTGAAGATTAATGGTGTCCTCTCACTAGGACCCCACTCTTTCTTGACCGCCTCACAAATTTCAACAGCAAAATCAGTAGGTGTATCGGAAAAAGTTTCCGGAGAAAATTGGTAAGTCCATTCTGTACCTTGTTGTGCAGGATCATCTTTAGTTAAAGACCTCACTAATTTCGTAGTCTCGATAGCTTTTTGGATGGCTTCTTCTTTCGACATTTTAAAAACTACATCGCGGAAGAGATCTGAGATGGCCAAATATACATGGATAATGGCTTTTTTGGCTCCTGTGACTGATTCCACTGTTCTTCTAATCAAAGGTTCTCTCGACTGACAAAGGACTTGAATTGCCACATCATTTGGCGCATTCTCAACAGCGTATCTAGTGAAATCGAAATCCGTTTGCGACGCCGATGGGAAAGCCACCTCTATTTCCTTAAATCCAATGTCCACTAACATATGAAAAAACTCCTTCTTCTCCTCAGTTGACATAGGATCTGGTAATGACTGATTTCCATCTCTAAGGTCAGTAGACAACCATCTGGGTGGTTTAGTCACCCTTTTGTCTGGCCATGTCCTGTCCGGTAAAGGAACCCCTTGAAATGCTCTATACTTAATGCCAGGATCTCTTAACATATTAGCATAAGGCTTTATCTGTGATGCAGCTCTCTGTAAAGTAGCCGAAGTTGGTCGAAACATTTAAATGTATCCTTTCTCTAAAAAGAACTCAGCAAAAACTTTTTATCTTATTTGATTACTTCTATCTAGAAAGTTCTTACTTAAAAAGCCCAAATGCAGTAAAGTAACTGTATAAAACCCTTTATTTTAACTTCCTTATATGAGGACGAAACTAAATCTTAAAAAATGGTTGTTGGCAAAGGATTTTTACTAGTTGGATTTCCAACCCTTAAATCAGGCACGAAAGATTGAGTCACTTGCCAAGGTCGTACAAAATCAATTTTTTTTTTTTTTTGTATTCCCCCCACCCATCCCCCATCAGGTGAGCTTTGGACGAAAGCGAAAACCGAGATAATACAACATCTTACAGCCGAAAAAGCTGTCTAAGATACGCTTTTGCAGTATCTAGAAAATGGGTTTCACAATTATTCCTCTCCTTCCTTCTAAAGATCTACAATCTACAATCCACAATACCTTTTTACATATCAGAGTCGTAACGAGCCTTTAAAGCTTCATAGAGTTGCATTTTTCTTTTTCTTTCTCCTTTTTTGTGTATATGGCGATACTTCGCTATTGATATTTGTACATTTGACCCGTAGTTTCGGATGATATGCAATCTGGGATATTCTCTAAGGACAAGCATTTAAAAAAAAAATATGTCCAATTGCGTCAGCTCTTGCCGCAAAAAAAAAAAAAAAAGAAAAAAAAAAGGCAGAAAAGACCCCATAGAGAGGTAGCTCATCGCAAGAGATCACGTGCATGACACTTTATTTCAAATATTAAATTTTTCATCAACTTTGTCGTACTTTTCAGTATTAACGTGAAATTAGTCCGTGTAAATTAAGCCTATAGAGCAGGACGATGGGAAAAACCGCAACGAAGCCTGCAAAGACGCAGAATAGAAAGGGACAGGAGAAAGCGATAAAGACTTCGGACACTGGCTCTAAGCAAGAGTCCTCGTCTAATTCGAATAACTCTTCCGAATCAGAGTCGCAATCGAGCTCAGATTCTGAGCAATCTTCTTCAGATAGTGAGGAGAGTAGCTCTGATGACTCCGACAGTGATTCTTCAAGTGGGGAATCATCGTCAGATGAGGATAATAAGCAGAGTAAAGAGACCTCGTCTAAGAAATCGGAAAAGGCTGAATCTAAGTCCCAAAAGAAAGGAGATGACAGCAAAGAAAAAAAATCAAAAGCGGCCTCTAGGAAATCCCAAACAAAGTCTGACTCGGATTCTGGCTCGGAAACCAGTTCAGGTTCGAATGACTCGGAAAGTAGCTCTAGTTCAGACTCAGATGAGGATTCAGACTCAGATGATAATAAGAGTTCAAGTACAGACTCAAAATCCTCGCAAGAAGAAGAAAAGTCGTCTTCATCTGACTCTGAATCTGAACTTGATTCAAAGAAAAAAACAGGAGCAAAGGATACTACAAGTAGAGACAAAAAAGCAAGCAAAAAACAGTCTGAGTCTGAGTCTGAATCTGAATCCGACTCTGACTCTGACTCTGACTCGGAGTCGGACGAACGTAGAAAGGGCTCTCTGAGCTCGGATGATTCATCCTCTGAGTCTGAATCTGAATCGAGTTCCGACTCTGAATCAGACTCTAAGGATGAATCAAAGTCAAAATCAAAATCGAAGGGAAATAAAGACACGGCAAAGAAGGCCTCTAGTAAATCTTCATCTGTTTCTGAAGCTGAAGTGACTTCTAAGGATAAGGATAATCGTTCTTCGTCTAGCTCTTCCGATTCTTCTAGTTCTAGGTCTGAATCAGACTCTGACTCGGACTCTGACTCTAGTGAAAGTAGCTCTGAATCTGATTCGGACTCGGATTCTGAAGACAAAAAGCCTGTAAGTGAAAAGGCTGATTCTGAATCATCCACTTCTTCTCACACTTCTGAAAGTTCCTCGAAAGAAAGTGAATCAAACAAAAGAAAACACGATGATAATGCAGACGAAAAAAGTGGTAATAAAAAACATAGAGCTAATGATGAACCAGGAACCCTTTTCGTGGGAAGATTATCGTGGAGCGTCGATGACGAGTGGTTGCACAGAGAATTTGAGCCAATAGGAGGAGTAACTGGAGCCAGGGTTATAATGGAAAGAGCCTCTGGAAAATCAAGAGGTTACGGATATGTAGATTTCGAATCCAAGGATCAAGCAGAAAGAGCTTTACGTGAGTATCAAGGTAGGGAGATTGATGGCAGACCAGTGAACTTGGACATGAGTACCGGAAAACCACACGCTTCGAATCCTAAAGAAAATAGAGCAAGAAAGTTTGGTGATGTTGTCTCGCCAGCTTCAGATACATTATTTATAGGTAATTTGTCGTTCAATGCTCTGCGTGATAGTTTGTTTACTATTTTTGGTGACTATGGAAGTGTTATTTCTTGTCGAATCCCAACTCATCCTGACACGCAACAACCAAAGGGCTTTGGCTATATTCAGTTCTCATCTGTGGATGAAGCAAAAGCAGCCTTGGATGCTCTTAATGGTCAATATATTGAAGGCCGTCCATGCAGATTAGACTTCACTATACCAAAGGAGTCTAGTGGCGGTAGGAATAATGGAGGTCCTGGAAAATTCAGTGCAAATGTACGCCCCGCAAAGCCACAGACTCTGTTTCAAGGAACTAAAAAGACTTTTGACTAGAGACTTTGCTTTCCCATTGTGAAGGAAAGGAATGGTGTTTTTAAATTTTGACTTTGCATTCTATTTCTAATTTGCAGTAATAATAATTCTTTTCAATTGTATCTATAAACCCGTAGTAAACTACAGCCTTATCAACATGAAAAAGGCGAAAATAATTTTAAGAAAACAAAAAAAGAAAAAAACAACCGAAAAAATCGATTTCTTTGTAGTTCAACAAGGTAGTTGTTGGTATAACTTGAGAAGGAGCCGCGAGAGAGAGTCGTCCATTAAGAGAAATGGTCGCCAATACCGTGAGAAGTCTTGTGGATATGGTGCTCCAATCCCTTTATCTAAACTTAGCTCTAATTTGTATGCAGTCTGTTATTATTACATCACGAAATACGACTACATGTTTGAAAAACGAAAGCAAGATTTAGATCTCGTGAGTTGTCTTTTGCTAAAGAGATGTTTGTTATCTCCCTTGATAAAGCCGCAAATTTGTGAGTTAACATCGTATTCTTCCATTATAGATAGATTTAGATATCCACTTAAGTCTTTGTGTGCACGTCTTATCATGAAAATATCAGTCCATATCATTCTCTACAGTGAGTTTCACACTAAAGTTAAAACGAATTTGTCTTGTACGAAGCTACTAGTGTACTGCTTTTATCCAAAGTTTCGATAGATGACTGAAGTGCATATGAACAAGTTCTCCTTAAAGTAAAGCGATAGCCTCTTCTCCGATTAACAAACCCTTTTTTTTTTATCACTAGAGTATACAATGTTGACTAATAAATACTTTACCGCGACAAGCTTTTCAAGTCTACGCTGTCATAAGGCAACGAGCTGGCATAGTGAAACCAGTTCCAGTTGTCCATAGCTCTTTAAGAAAGAAAGGAGGGATACAGATGAAATGGTTTCCTGCATAGTGCGAGCTGTCAATGATATCTGATAATAATAGTTTTCATGCCTAACTGGTTAGGAAGGCATTATTAACAAGAGAAAGTAATTTAGAACGGTAATAAGCTGGAAGTGGTGGAAAGGGAGAAGCGAAATTTTATATTTGCTGAGCCAATTAGGTGAACTCAAACTTGTACCAATTGATTTCATAAGTGATTGTTAGGAGCTACCAGTGAATTAACGTTCAGTGCTTACTGAAGATGAAAAAAGCGGTATCTAAAATTATGCCTATGGCATTGCAGTCGAACAACATGAGAGATAGTGGGGTCTACAAGGTAGATTTAAGATCAATAGAGGTGTTTCATATACTGTTGAATAATCCACACAAAGCATGGCATCCAGGAGAAGAAGTCGCGGGGACAATTATCTTTATTTCGAAGCGCAACCTTGCCAATGTCTCGATTATATTGACATTAGTAGGCTACGTCAAGGTAAAGTCTTCGATGCAAGCAAAAGTCAACCCCACGAAACATATCTTGTTTAACCATACTACCAGAATATATGGAGAGGAAGTGTCGCGATCTAGGCTGAGCGAATTTGAAAATGGGCTACTCAAAGGAGAACATAGATTTCCTTTTGTTGTCAAGCTTCCTAAAAAGAATGTGCATAGCAGTATTAGCTTTGGTAAAGGTTCGATTAAATATTTGTTAAGAGCGTCTGTGGGAGACTCGTCATCTTTACAAAACATGATTACGCCTATAAAACCTGGTAACCTGGCTGACACCTCTACAAAGATCCCTTCAAAAGCTAAGGCTGTGAAAAATGAAGATGTCGTACTTTCTTCCGAAAAACAAATCCACTTGGTGAACTCCATAGATGTTTCCAAATTGCCTCCTGCTACGGCCAAGAAACTTGTTATAAGAGACCCTCGACTGAAGGGAAAATTGTCAAGGACTTATTCATCTGCGTCAACTGTGAATACAGTTAACACTTTTAGATCCTTCTCATCGAATAATTCAGACACTCCTTCCCCTCATGATGGCACGACTACTCAACCTCAGATGGCTGGAGGCACGAATTCCACTAGTACACCAGATCCTAGAGGGGCAGGAGAGACGAACAAACAAAATGACATTAAGGTGTCTTTGGAAATACCACAACGTGGATACCTTAGAGGTGAACTGATCCCAATTAGCGTTAACATTTCTCATTTAAGACAAATACAAGATATGAATGGCATTATAATAACATTAGTAAGAGTAAGTCGTCTTGATAATGGACCCGAAGGTTTATACGAATCCTTTAGAAAAGACTTACAGCAACTAGTGCTCCCATTATTTGTCGACCCAAAGACTTTAAAAGGCCAGATAAGATCCTCTATTCGAGTTCCCGTGGATGCTTTTCCTACAATTGTTGGATGCCCTTTGATGTCCTTTCAGTATTATATAGAGGTTTTGCTCAATTTGTCAGGGAAGTCAGTCTCATTGGATGATCCTGAAGTACCAAAACAAAAAGAGCACACGAGTCTTCAATCATACATCCAAACACAAGCTAAAGACTTTAAGTTTGATTTTAGTAATTATCCCAATATTTTGCTCAATCATAATGAGAGATCGTTTTTTGTGAACACTGATAAGTTCAAGAAGATGAAAAAATTTGTCCAGTTAACAAGCGAAATAACTATAGGAACTACCAGGCTGGTACCAAAGGAAGAAAATACGTTATCCTTTGACAATGGCACTCGACTAACTCAAAGCGTGGCTTCGACTCCATTGACGACAAATAACAGTGTGCATTTTGCCGAAACAGAGACTTTACAGTCGTCAAGAAGAAGATCTTCGTTAGGTGAAGAATTACAAGAAAACGTAGATAGCACCCCTCCTTATACGGAAGCTTATAATGATGCAGCGGTGAATTCTTCCACAATACCAACTTATAACGAGATACAATCTCCTAATCTTATCCCATTACCAGAAACGAGTCAAATTTCTGAGAAGGAGCGCATGCGAATACACGAGGCTAGCTTGTATCCATCCGAACCGCCTCTTGATGTCGCAAATATAAACAATGAGGATATGAGATCTGTCAGTACACCCGGGATTGAGGAAGTATACGAAGAGAAAGAGGAATTTTCGTCGCCCTTGAGCCCAGTTCGGACACCACAGTCGCTGTCCTCTGCTTTAAATTTTTTCGAAGACAATCTTCTAATTAAAAGTGTTTGTCGTTCTCTGAAGAGGGAAATTCAGGAGGATGAAGGGTCTGAAAAATTCCCATCCAATTCGACTGTAAACTCTACCATTTTTCCTAATCCCTCCTGCGAGGCGGAAATTGAAGACAAGGGAATTATATGAGAAAATAATACTCATTAAGTGGTGAGTACTTTGGTATTAAATAATACCAGGTCCTTTGAGTGTGCCTACACTTTGCAATTGTTGTATACTAATAGGTCGAACTATTTCTACATATAATAGCAGACTTGACTAATTCAAAATTATAAATATACATCACTAACATACCAAGCATATATCAACTACTCTTTGATAAATATAATTCCTTTTGTAAAGCAAGAACAGTATCCCTGAGTTGGTCCCTTTCTTGTCTGATAATATACATGTCAGCTTGTAAGTCCTTTACTTTCATATTATAATGAGCATTAGAAATGGCGTCTATGTCCTCTTCGGGCATATGTGCTGAATATCCTCTGTCAAGAGTGACTTCCTGTGCTTTTTTAGTGGGTGACTTTCCTGCCGATTCAGAGGCCTTCTTGAACATTTTCAACTCATTATTTTCTGTAATTAACTTTTCAATCTGATTTCTCTGAGACCCTAATTGCTCCTGGGTGAAATTAAGGGCCTTACTAGTATTATTAACAGACTGCACAGCATCCTGATAATTGCCTTCGAGCATCGTAATGGTTTCCTCTTTTTCCTTCAATGTCTTTCTCAAACTTGCAACTTCCTTAGCAGCTGTGGATTCCTGTTCCTTGCTAATGCCCAATAATTGATCGAGTTGGCCTTGCAATTTTTCTACTAAACCGGAACGAGCATCCTGGTCTTTTTGACTTTGGGTATCCTTATCTGTTTTTCTAACAGACCAGGTGCTTACCAAATCTTGCAAATAATTTGACATTTGCTTTTTAGGTTCCTGACCAGGCCTTATCACCACGGTAGTGCTGAAATTTTGGGCGCCCTCTTCACCTGGTTCATTCTTTTCGATAGTTTTTTCTTCGGGTATATAATCATCCATGTGTAATAGCTTAAAATTGTCAAACTCGAGTTTCAAATTTTCGTATTCATTTTTCCACTTTGAGTTTTCCTTTAACACCGGCTCCTGTTCCTCTAGAGTCTCTGATAGTTTTGTAATCTTTTCCTCTTGTATCTTCATAATCCTCTGCAATTTACCCATATCTTCCATTCGATTGTTCATGAAGGGCTCAAAGTGTTGCATACTTGTATTTAGACTAGAGTTTATCAGCTCTAAATGGGTCACCTTATTACTCAATTCTAGAATTTGAATCTTATATTTACTGAACTCGGACAATCCAACTTCATGAGGGGCTCCCCGGGCCTCGAGTTCGGAAACTTCTTTGGGCTCCAAAGCTGATGGATCAAGTTGTTTCTTGAGATCCGCAACAAGAAAATCTCTTTCGCGTATTTTGTCCCTAAGTTCAGTAATATTTTTGTAATTCTCTTCCTTAATATTCTCTAATTCCAGAATCAATTCGTCTATCTCACGGGTCGCCTTTTCAGCTTGAGCCCGACTACTTGCCTTTGCCAGATTCAATTCATTTTTCAACTCTTCTTCATTCGCACGAAGGAAAATCTTGTCTCCTTTGGTAGCGGCAGGAGCAGGAGTAGCCGCCAAAGCACCTCCGGTAGCCCCTCCCTTGGCAGCAGGCCGACTGTCATCCACAAGGTCTCCATGAAAAGATTTTCCATTTGCTCCTATGCTCTCCACCACAGGATTACCTGTGAAACTTGTCTCGGAAAGAGTATTATTAGCAGATATAACGGAATCACCAACTTCAATAAAAGGATCTTGCTTGCTCGTAGGCTCTTCTGCTGGAGGTTTACGTCCCATGGGCGAGTGATTGGGGGTCCTATAGTCATCTGCAGAGGCACTTCTTCCGTGATGAGAACCAACAGAAGAAGAATCGGTTACTGTGCGCTTATTATTAGCTGAAGCAGCCAACTTCTTAGGAGGTTGATTGTCTTGCTTACTTTCTTTTTCCTCTGCCAAAAAATTGGAAACTGTGCTCAAATCCAATTCGTAAACTATAGTTCCCTTCTCTTTTCCCGTGTAGTGATCGTAGGCCTCGTAATCATCCTCATCTACGCTTGCGTAGTCATTCTTATCTCCACCTATAATTAATACCCTATTGAGACTCGGCATATATGTCATTGAATGACCACAGCGGCTGCCAGGACCGTTTTTATAACCCGCAGAGGACAAAGGCGACCACACCCAGGTGTTCATGTTCAAAACATAGAGTGAATCGTAAATGACACCACTAAAGTCGTTCCCTCCGTAAACATAAAGGTGCTCACCCACTATACAGCTTGCATGCTCATTCATGGGTGGAGGAAGTTGTCCGCTCGTCGGAATCTGTGACCATTTGTTTAAAGAAATGTCAAAGCACCACAAATCATTAGAGACCTTCTCGTTATTGTATATTCCTCCAAAAATATATAATTTGTTTCTGCGCACATTCATACTGTGATTACTTACCGGCGGTGGCTTGAAGTTGTTTACAGGTTCCACGAGATGCCATTTGGCTTTGGGGTTTTTAAATGAGTTGAGCTCAAAGAAATACAAGTCATCATATGACTCCTCTTCAAGTTGCCCACCAAACATATAGAGCCGAGAAACACTGTCACTGTCTTCCACTGACACCACTCCAATAGACTGTCCATACCTGCCACTTGGTTTATCCTGTACGTGTGTAGGGATCGTGTATTTGTGATTGTTGATATTGAACAAGTACAAATTATTGTCTGGACGTCCCTGAAAATCCGTGTCCACTGTATCGCCGCCAAATACCACATAGGCATTGCCGCAAAGTACCGAGCTGTGGCCCACCCGCGCTGAAGGCATATTGTTGTTTGCAATTTCGATACATTGGGCCTCATATCCAGTAACTGCACCCTTAAAGTCACGCACCGGCTTCAACTTCCAGGTATCACTATACACTGATCCATCTTTCAATCCCCCTATGAGAAAAATCTCTCCTTTTTCACTCAGGATCTGCAGTGCTGAGTGTCTGTAGCGAGGAAAGGGTGAATCGAGCAATTTATATCTTTTCCATGGTGTCCCCTCGCTGTGTCCGTTCTCTGACACTCCTGCATTCGAATAAGCATTTGCAGAATTTTTGTAACTTCTCACACTGCTATGTCGTTGGTTAATGGGTGATGATGGATCGTCTTTGCTGTCTGTCTGTTCGTCAGACTTTTTCTTTTGTCTTAAGGAAAACCGCTTCATTCTCAGTAAATCCCTTTAGTTAGCAACACTCTATTACTAGTTATAAATGTGCAACAGATGTTTTACGCTATGTCAATCTATGTTACGCTGACTACCTTTACTTGGTACTGCTATCAACTCTGTTGTCTAGCTTCGACAAAAATAACAATCGGTGCACAAAAAAATATATATATAGTTATAGCACTTAATTGGCTTGATTTGTTTATTGTCTTTCTTAAGTATTGTTCCAACAGTAAGCTCAGTGAAAAACTGTAACTGGTTCCCCTTTATAATTTACAACCCTTTTTTGTATAAACAATGGAAATTTTGTGTAATCACTTTTCTCCGTATTAGTACAGAAGAATCATGTAATTCAACAATGCATTACTCTCCTAAGTAAGAGGGCGTAACTTTTTTTCGCTTAAGTGAATTTGTTCAGCAACAAAATACCCCCTTAGGTAAACATACAAAAAACAATAATTCGTTTACACTCCCAGATGCAAAGTGGCTGTTGTCTGCATCCTATAAACCCCTAGAAAAGCTTTCATGCCAAGAGCAGCAAAGGTGTGATCTTGTGAGCAGTTTGCCCTCAGTGTCAGCAGACCAATGTATGAGTGTCGGCAGCCGCAGTTCCAAAGCACCTGCTCACATAAGATGTCGTGCGCTCCTGATCAAAATATCAGACAAAATTTCTCCACTTCCCTTCGTACGCAACTTCCATTCTAGGTATACAGTTTTCGCTAAGCATATCTTACAGCTTAATGCAGGCATGCGTTAATTGTCACTTAGAAGAGACTAAGTGACATCTGTCTGGAGATCACGGCACTAACTATAGGCATGTGAAGCATTAATTACGCAGTGAAGTTCCTTGAAAAAAAAAAAAAAAAAGAAAAGAAACTGCCAGGGTGGTCTCGCATACTGAAAGAAGTTAAAGACGGTGCTTTTATTTTTTCCTCATCGTTTTGCGAATTCGCAGTATTTCTCCAAATACAAAATTCTGTCAGAATGGAGTTTCAAGAAAACTACAGGGGGAAGAGGGGCAAAAACGAAAAGGGGGTGGGGTAAGTTCACAAATCAGTTAAGCGTAAGATTTAGATATTTCCGGTATGTACAAGTAATCTAAACCAAATACGTTAATACATCGATACGTAGGTAACTATACCATAGAATTTGGTTCTACAAAATATTTCTAATCTTAGACTCCTCAATTTTAATACTTTTTCCAATTTTAATAACTACAATTTTTGAAGCGTTCAATATACTCATGCAAGATAAGAAAATGGATTAAAATCAGAACAGAAAATAAATAAAAATAAACTTAAGTACACAAACTTTAGAAATGCTATTGTCAAGTTATATAATACACACCGATAGTAGTAAAATAGCTAAAATAACTAGCGACAAATTACAACAAGCAGGTAAGTGCTACATTACCATCCTGCGTCGTCCCAGCCGGCGTCGTCGTCGTCGTCTTCATGCAAGTCAATGCTTAAGGTTGCACCAGGGCTGTTGGTAGTAGCAACGTTAGTTTTGTGACCCAGCAGGGCATTCTTGGTTTTATTGTTAGAATTGACCAAAGACGTTCGCGAAGCTTTTGGTTCGCTATATTTTTCTTTTGGAGGGATCAGAGTATCCTCGCCATCGGACCAATTGCTCAACTCCTCAAAAGTGCTATCTGCAGCGTCCCAGCTCACAAAGTCAGTATCTATATTGTTTTTCGCAATAGCTGAAGAAGCAGTAGCAGGTGTAGGAGGCGATTCATTATTTAATGCCGGACTTGAGCGATTAAAATTATTATTAAGATCACCGGCTACAACTGAGGAGGAGATCAACTTGTTAACCGCCTTCCAGCCGAAATTGGTGTTCACAGAGGAAGATTGCAAATTCTTTTCTTCTCTTCTCGTAGATTCTGGTACACGAGTGTTCTTTTCGTAGAATTCTTTTTCTTCAATGTCCTCGTCTATTTCTTCTTTGGGAAAAGCAGCAGCATGATTTTCTACTAGATTTATGTAAAGGTCGAACACTCTTTTGGCTTGAGTGCGGACTTTGTATGATCTTTCGTCCATTAGGGCAACAGCTATTTGACCAAGTACCTTACTGCAAATTTCATTCAAGGAAAACAGGCTGGATAAAGATTCGAAACCAGACAACGAGGCTAACTTACAGGGAGTGAAAGTGTCTCGCAAGGCCTTGCTCAAAGCAGATATCAACACACTATTCCTTGAGGATTTATATATCTTGTCGCCAATCTTCACGATCATAACAATAGTATTTGTTCTAATTGAAGGTTTGGGGTCAACTTGTGATTTGGCAAGAAGCTTGAGCATCTCTTGATTGATTTGTTTCACCGACACCTTGTCTATTATGGCGGTGAAGGACTTGAGCGTACTTTCTCTGATCATGAAATTTGTGTCCTGGAATCCGGTAAGCATGGGATAAAAAATTTGTGACTGAATATCACTTTCGGTTAGAAATGAAGCAAATGCTGGCATGTGTGTTAACAAGTTTAATCGGATCGATCTATCTGGAAGGGCGAAGCTCTTAAAAATTATAGGTTTTATTTGTTTACTGAAGGTCTCAGAGTCCAATTGACAGCCTATTCTCAAAATATAATGGAAAATATTTGATAATGTTTCCGTTATATCTTGGAATTCTTCTTGTGAACAGGTAATTGATGGCTTTTGTTTGGACAATACAAGAAATTGTGTGATTAGTTCCGGTAAAAGCTTTTTGGTAAGTAATCGCCAAGAATACTTATCATAAGATGACATGAATGTTGGAAGTTCCAGCTTGAAAAATGAACGCTTGTTCTCATCACTTTTAAATTTTAATTCCTCCAATTGTTCGTATAATATGAAGACTTCATTCTGAGAGAGACTTCCATGAGCTTCTTTCATAAATTTTTCCATAGTTGGTCTTAGGGTTGGATTATTATTTAGAAGTCTCTTACAGAGTACGTCTAAATTCTTGGGAATTGAGCTAATCGTCTTGTTTGAAGCCTTCATCGAACCTTTCAGATTTGCTGCGAGCAGACTAAACACCATGTATACAAAGATCCCAAATAAATACGAATCAAATTTCATGGGAAATCTTTGAATTACTCGCATTTCCTGTTCCCTAAAGTTCTCAGGAACTTCACCCATAAAATCAGGTAATTTCGCTGCATGATTGTGTATAATCGTCTCAGACTCATCTTGCACGTTTGTGAGTATTTCAAACCCAAATAGTTTCCAGTCACCGGTTGTATTAACGAAAATGGATGATCGAGAATTTAAGTTTCCATGGACGCAGTGACACTTAGAATGAAGAAACGAAAGTGCCTCTCCAATCTGATAGATACCCCAAACTTTGGTTTCAGGGGAGAGATCGTTACTCTCCAAATAAGAGGCAAGCGAGTCCACAGGCTCCGTAATGATATATAAATAATTCTCGTTTTCAATAAAGTCTATCGTAGATACAATATACGGATGCTTGATTTGTTTTAGTTTTTTGAAAGAGTTTCTTACTAGTACCTCAAATCCTGATCGCCGGTTGAAATCACTTGTTAGATCGTATTCAAATATCATGACGGGCGCATTGTCATTCTTTGAATTGGTACCTTCGTATACTGTCCACAACGATCTCGACAAATTGAAAGACGCTATTGGATTATTTTTGTCCTTGAATGAATAAGGAAGTGAAGGTCCAGTAAGACTGTTGAGCGTCTTTGACAAAAAATTCATGCAGATTATTGTCTAGTACGGTTTCAAGTTTATCAAAAAAGCACTTTCTAAGATACACGCTCCAGTTCTCTTATTACCTAAATATACACGACATACAAAAAATATCAAACTGAAAAAAATATGAAGTTACACGAACTATATACCGATGAAAAAAAAAAGAAGTCACCGCTTAAATCATAAAATCATAAATCATAAATACATATCCCGTAGAACATATTCAAGTATTCTTTTTTCCTCTTCCACGTATTCCTTTGTTAGAATTTTTATACAAATCCTTAAAGTAATTTAATAGTGCTTTTTCCTCAGCAGGCAAAGCCTCAAATTGATCACCGCTTAAGCTAGCCACCCTTTGTGTCATTCCATTCAAAGTACTCAAATGGAACCTATTCTGGTGAGATTTTAAATTACCTAGTTGTGTAAATGTCTTATTACAGTTGTCCAATATGCACTTATAGGGTCTGAGGTTTTCATGCGTCAGCTTGTGAGCAACCAAGTTCCCTTTTCGATTAAAGGATTTCTTGCAGATGTCACAAGAAAAAGGCCTTTCACCAGTATGCAATCTCAAATGGGTCCTAAGATTTCCTCCCTGTGTAAATTTCTTGTGACAGAAAGAGCATTCAAATGGCTTGTAACCTATATGAGACCTCATGTGAACCTCAAGGTGGGTTGTTTGGGTGAATGTTTTATGGCAATAAGAACACTCCCTTTTCTTATTATCTCTACTATCTTGAGGTAATGAATCTAATTTTAGCTTCTTAGGCTTGTCCACACTACCGACCAAAGTCTGCGGCAGAGGCAAGATTTCCTCTTTATGACTAGGATTTGTTGAAGAGGGAATTTTTCCGCCTTTCATTTCGATAGGACTCTTCACGCCTTTGTCTCGCGCCTGTATTACAAGCATGAGTTGATCGATTTTTGTAGCACCTAGCAATGGCCTCCCATAATCATTTATAGGAATATTTTCAGCTGGAACTTCTTTGTTATCTTTTGAATAATGATTACGAATTTCATTCTCTTTTCTAATGTTTTTTTGTTCGGGCTTGGTTGGATGTGGACTCATATATCCGGCCCCGTAGTTAACCACTTTGTCACTATCGTCATAACCCAGATCCTGACTTGGTTGATAAGTCTCTTCCAGGACCAAGGTAGGATTGTACATTTTGGGTGTAGTCTTGGGTGATTGTGGAATATCATTATATTCATATGGTTGCTTCAAAAGGATATCATTTGTATTTGTTGCGCTGTCCAACCTCCTGCTATCAAAGAAAGGTGGAGGATTTTTCTCTGAGTTGTTATCTCTAGCTTCCTTTTCCAATACTCGACGTTCAGAGCTATTCTTGAACATATCCTCCTTCAACTCCGTTGCCGAAGGACTTTGACAGTTAGTATTGGTCACACCTTCGTTTCTTTGGTAGCCTTGCGTTTCATTCACAAATTTAGAAATCGACTCCTTCTTTTGTTGTTCGTTAAGAAAACCCCAGTTTAAGCCGCTATTGGACAAACCTGCCACAATATCTGGTATACTATTGCCATTAAGCGAGCCACCTTGTTCAACAAAGTTATAAATGTCTGCCCAAGATTGGCTATTTTTGAAATTATTCTGCGTTTGATATCTGCTAAGCTGCTCCTGTAAAGCCTTCATATCCGCCAGGCTACGATTTTGTGGCTGATATTGTTGCTGGCCAGATAAGAAAGTACCTAACCCATCTTCAAATTCCTGCAAGGACATCACCGAATTAGAAGATCGACCAGTCCTAGGATTCGGTGCGTTATTCATGGAGCTAGCACCATTATGTGTACTATTTCTTTTAATGGAAGACACACTGTGTGACGAACCACTCAAAGAATTTCGATTGGAGCCGGGCAACTGTAAGAGAGAATTAAACAAACTATTTGATCTAGTGTCACTGTTCGGGTATTGTGTGAAAGGGTCTAGCTCACTGCTACTAAGACGGGGGTATCCATAAGAGTTAACCGGAGGCCGTAGCACGAAACTATCTCCTCGCGGCCTGATGGGTTCAAAAATACCCACCAATGAGGACTTTCTCCTCGCATCCTTTGGCAAAAATGAGGGGGCGCCAAGATCAATCTGAGAAGGTCTACTTCCAAGCGTAGGATCAAAATAACCAGAAGTACTTCCCCCAGACAATACTGGAGGAGGTGGATATGACATCCCCCACTTCATGTTCGTATTGCTATTGCCCAACTGAGGAGGTCCAAAGGAAAAATCAGGACGGCCTGGAATTGCTCCTGGCTGAATCAGATCTTGCACTGCATTCATCCCTTGGGCATTTGCCCCACTTGCGATGTCATAATAGCTAGTCTTTGCATCTTTGTCGAGTGCCTGCTGGTTAGGATCTGCTCTTCTCTTATCCAAACTGTCTCGCCCAACCCCCATGTTGTCTTTTGGTGTCGCCTTATGATTTGAATAAAAGGTATCCTGTGTTTTATCACCACGCCCTAGGCGTATGTCTAATGGTCCACCTCTCTGCGTACTCATCTCTCTCAGCGATGAATTATGTACCCGTCGCTGATCTCGAAGTGTGCTAGACATGCCTTCCCCGCCAAATTATCAAACAGAAGTTTTAGTTACTTCTATCCTTCTAATTACAGTTTTCTCTTTAAAAAAAAAAAAAAAAATTATAACTGTCCTATATCAATCGAAACTTCTTAGCTAGCGAACTCGGTCCTTACATTGAAGTAGCTATACAAAAGGAATACGTTGTACTCGCTTACCAAGTCGAACAAAAAATTAATTAAAGTCACATGATGAAAACTCTGGCCAAGATAACTGACGATAAATTTCAATATAAATCATTACTCATACTATAAATACTTCTAAAAGTTCCAACAAAATACTGCTTCTCTTCAGCTTGAAAGTTCTAAGCGTTTATCCACCCTATTGTATAGGTTATCCAAGCATGAACGCAAGTCGTCTATGTTATAACGATAATCCCTTAAGTAAGTAGAAGGTCGTGTTGTATAATGAGCATCATCAAAGAAAGTCGAATGCATACGATCCATAAAGAGACACAGAAACCGTATAAATTTGCCCACTTTAGACGAGACCTCAGGTAGGTGGTTGAAATCGGTGATTAGCAAAGAAAGCATGATGTTTTTAATCAAATTGGACATTTCTGTTTTGCTAAGTGAGTCCACTTTGTCTAAGGCAAATCTATCGTAATACTCATGAAACTTTATGGGAATATTTTTCTTTGTAATCAAAGCATGGGTGTCTCCAATCTGCAGGTTTAGCTGACTCAACCGCAGTATAAGATCGTTGATTTTTGATGTGGTGATTTCTTCTTCACGTTTTACCTCATTAGTCCTAAGGGCGCGAAGGACACGATTCTCGCCGTCTTGTGCTTGAGTTAACTGTTTCAAGTTTTCCAACTCAAGTTCAAACTCATGAGACGACGTAACTGGAGTCCCTAAACTTTTTTGCGGCTGTATGTTCTCTAAATATTCTCCTTTCTCAGGCGAATCGATCTTTACATTAACGGATGAAGTATTAGGAAGTTCAGTAGTACAAGATTTAAGCTTACTCTCCAAATCATTTATTTTTGATTGGAGATTGATGTTTTCACTTTGTAACTGGGTTTGGTCGGAAAAATAGCTCTCTTTGGCTTCAGCGGGCCTGAGATGCTCTTTCTTTCCTGTAACACAGTCTTGATCGCGGCTTGCGATGTCTCTTGAAAGTGACGATATACTAGAGGAGGCTTCATTACTGTGCAAGCCGGGCGCTAGATTTTTGGAATCCAGAATTTCTCGGGATTGTGGGGGACTAGTTAGCGGAGAATCCTTAAAGCCTTCTACTCCGTCTTTACCTTCTTCACCGTGATCAAGGTTACTGATCTGTGGACTACTCGACAAAAAATCATAATCATTCTTTTCTTCAGATGACTTATCCAGACCGGAATTCACATTAAGATCTTTAGAATCTTTATTTTGAGACCCAGAATTACCCAAATGGAAGGAATCTCCCTCTTCCCTAGACACAACCGGAAATTCTGGTCCATTATTGTGTAAACCGATATTAGATATTTCTTTTTTTGGTTTACCTAAATCTTTGTCCTTCAATAAAACATCTATCACTTTTTTAGCACTCTCCAAATCTTCGTAAGTTAAACTACGCAAGGCGTCCAATTTAATAAAAGAATCTCGGTCTGTATTTAACTTTGGTTTGTCTCGTCCCTCGTTAATAGGGGTAAGATTTCGATCCTTATTAGCTGCTGGAGTGTTTTTTTGCGCTATCGGTGTTGACTGCGAAGAGAAAAAGTCCGAAGCAATTATTTCTTCTTTTCGAGTCCCTGGAGAAGGCCTAGACACAGTTTCTGATTTCTCAATTTCCTCATTATTTGAATCAAATGAAAAACCATCAATGGCCTTTGCTATTCTTAGTAGTGATGTCGTTGCATGCTCATCATTTTCCCATTTGTTTTCCTTCCTTGTGTTTCCCGTATTTACGCTGCTCTCAGTGATTTCGTCCTCAGATAAATGCATATAGGACTCAGAAAGAGGCTGCGTCAAGCTCGTAGAAGTATATGTCTGTGAAGCCATTTAATATAAAATAATCTACTAGACTATGGGCTCCAATTTTTGATATCTCGTATATAGGAAGAAACTTGCCAAATGTACTTTTCTTGAAGTAAATAAGTTGGTACCACAAATGACCCTATATAGAGTACAAGTCAAGGTTATGTCTTTTCGAGGAACACCAGTTTTGAAACCAGAATGCCATTTAATACTTTCATAACAATTTGTAAACAAGTATTTGTGTTTCCTAGCTCTCCGCGCTTTGTGTAATCTTGCGCATATCCCAGCTCATCATAAAGCCCATTCTTGTAGTGAAAAACTGTTGTATTCGCCTCTGGAAGGATTGTGAGGAAGCGGAAGACCTTTTATAAGAGGAGATAATGTCAGAGCACAACGACATTGCTATGGGTGATGAGAAAGATACTAGTTATCCACAGGAAGAGCAAGAACTTGATCTTGAGAAAATCAAGCTCCTCCCTGGATCATCAGATGATGGGACAGCATGTTCTTTCCAGATGACTGACGAGGATCATACTTTAGGTAATGCTTTACGATACTTGATAATGAAAAATCCTGAAGTAGAGTTCTGTGGTTACTCAATCCCTCATCCGTCTGACAATAAGATGAATGTAAGAATTCAAACTTATGGCAATATTACTGCTACAGAAGCCTTACACCAGGGTTTGGAGAACCTTTCGGAATTATGCACTGTGATTGAAGAAAAATTCAGCGAAAAAGTAGAGGCAGGTGGTTATAGCATTTCAGAACCCTAGGTGAGTATGAGATGAAAAAAAAAAAAGAAAAAAAAAATTAAGAAAATGAGCTTTGGTGTCGCCTTGTAGCTTCTAAGACTTCATATCAAACTGAAACTTTATAGAACATAAATTATATACAATTATTTAGAAACTAGTTGAATCATCAAAGAAATGAATACTTGATTATGCATGTTTTAACAATATCTTTGCTGTATCGTAGAGGCTTCGCTCAGGGCATCACAAAAAAAAAAAAAAAAAAAAAAAAAAAAAAGAAAAATTCTTTGCATATAAGACAGGAATCTCATCGTGCTTTAAGACTTTTACTTACCTAACTCACATTAAGAGATAAGTATGGCATTTGAAGGTAGAGGAAATTTTAGTGGAAACAATAGATCATCAAGAGGCTACGGGGGATACAACAACGACCACGGAGGATATGGAGGTGGAAGATTTTCCAACAGAGGAGGTGGACTGAGTGGACGTGGTGGTTCACGTTCAGAGCCATTTGACGACCGCAGTAGATTATCGACACCTGAGTGGGATTTGAACTCGCTTCCAAAATTCGAAAAGAATTTCTATAAGGAACATCCAGCAGTGGCTGATAGCAGTGCCGAAGATGTTGCGCAATTTCGTAAGCAACATGATATGACTTGCGAGGGGGAAGGTATTCCTAAACCTATCAAAACATTTGATGAAGCAAACTTTCCTGATTATGTATTGAAAGAGGTTAAAAAGCAAGGTTTTCCTAGTCCTACGCCTATTCAGTGCCAAGGATGGCCGATGGCTTTGAGTGGTAGAGACATGGTAGGAATTGCCTCCACTGGGTCAGGAAAGACTTTAGCATATTGCTTGCCATCGATTATTCACATCAATGCTCAGCCATTATTGAGCCCAGGTGATGGTCCAATAGTGTTGGTTTTGGCCCCCACTAGAGAGCTTGCTCTTCAAGTTCAGCAAGAATGCTCAAAATTTGGTTCGACATCAAGAATCAGAAACACTTGTATCTATGGTGGTGTTCCCAGAGGTCCTCAGATTAGGGATTTAGCCAGAGGAGTTGAGATTTGTATTGCGACACCAGGTAGGTTGAATGACATGTTGGACATGGGCAAGACTAATTTGAGGAGAGTTACTTATTTGGTGTTGGATGAGGCTGACAGGATGTTGGATATGGGATTTGAACCACAAATTAGAAAAATTGTTGATCAAATTAGACCAGATAGACAAACCTTGATGTGGTCCGCCACATGGCCTAAAGAAGTACAGAGCTTGGCTAGAGACTATTTGACGAATCCAATTCAAGTCACTATAGGTTCGCTTGAGTTATCAGCTTCCCACACAATCAATCAAATCGTCGAGGTGATAAGTGAGTTTGAAAAGCGTGACAAATTAGTAAAACATTTGGAAAGCGCTACAGCTAATTCAGAAGCAAAGATATTGGTTTTCGCCTCTACCAAGAGAGCTTGTGACGACTTGACCAATTACTTGAGGTCTGATGGTTGGCCAGCTTTAGCTATTCACGGTGATAAACAACAAGATGAAAGAGATTGGGTTTTAAAGGAGTTTAAAACGGGTAAATCATCTATTATGGTTGCAACAGATGTTGCAGCAAGAGGAATTGGTAAGTATATTGCATTAATTGATCATAACCACTAGCAGGATTTTGAGCTTTTGTTCTTTTTTTTTCTTTTCATTTCTCTTTTATTTCTTTCTTTGTCTTTTTTTTTTTTTTTGCAATGGAATTACAGGTGTGGTGAATTCGAGGTTGTAATCTTGAATTTAAATTTCATTCGTGAATTAGTTATTTGGCATCTTTGGAAATGAAACAAAACTTGTGAGACTGAAATCTGTCGGGCAATCCAAGTTGGACAAAGTTTATAGTACGCATGCGAGAGCGAGGAAAACTTGTTGATATGGAAGGCATATATGGAAAGCATTATACGGAATTCTATCTGGGGCACAAATTTGTCTACAATAGCGGGTCTTTGCTGGTTAAATTTGTGATTCTGGCTTTTGAATTCAATTATAATTAATAATTATTATCATTTCTTGATCACATTACTCGTGAAAGCAATGTGGTTGTTGAAGTAGATAGTGCTTTCTTTATATGAATACGAAGTTTTCCTGAAGCTGATACTTGCATGTAGTCCTGTCTTGTAGTTCCTCGATATGAGCTTGAAATCCCCAAATTTATTAAGTTTGATATACTAACTAGTACAGATGTTAAGGGAATTAGCCATGTCTTTAACTATGATATGCCTAGTAACATAGAAGATTATGTGCATCGTATTGGAAGAACAGGAAGAGCAGGAACTACCGGAACCTCTGTATCCTTCTTCACTGAGGGAAACAAGAACCTCGGTGGTGATTTGTGTAAAATTATGAGAGAAGCCAATCAAGAAATCCCTCCTGAATTATCAAGATATGATAGGAGAGGTTTCGGTGGCCATATCAAGTACGGTAGAGGTGGTTTCAGAGGCGGCCCAAGAGGTGGTTTCAGAGGAAGAGGCAATTTTGGACGTAACAACTTCTCGAATTCTGGATCAAATGCTCTTCCATTGGGAAGAAAGCGCCGCTTTTAGTCTAAAATGTATTAGTTTAAACTATATTTAGCTAGTAGAAGTTCGTCTTCATCTACAATACTTAGATAATATATTGATTTTGTCGAGTCGTGTAGACACCAACTTTAAAAGTCAACATCTGCATGTTAGCCTGCAAGATATACTGTAAACTGGAGCTTATCAAGACTCATTAAGATTAAAGATTGTTTGGCAGATTTCAATTGCACAACAATATGATGGGAAACGGTGTCTCTACCGTGTCATACTCCGAAAAGAGTAGAGTTAACAACGGAAAGAAACTTGCAACGGCAGTCACCTTCGATGGAGAAGAATTTGTTGCGCCTGAGACGCATGATATTGTCAAGTCTTTGTTTGATCCTCATATAAAGAAGTCTGTTCTTACAAAGGTTATCTTATTGCTGCTACTTTTGAGTACAACTGTTTTCTGGTTAGTAAAAGACAACAAGTTAAGAATACAAATGTACATTGGTATGTATTTATTTTGGAGGCTTTCCTACAATGTTGGGATTGGATATTTGTTGCGTAAGCAATCGAACGAATTCATGTTGCTGGATTATGCGAAGGAAAAACAGATTTTTGACTCTAAAAACAAGAGTTTACTTGCTCGATTAGCACGGTCGGAAATTAGGTCCCAAATGGGGCCTCTGTACAGAATTTCGAATTATCCTACAGAATGCAATACCTGGTTTCTTTTTAGAAAGCTAGTGGACTTGATTTTGATGCAAGACTTCACTACTTTCACGTGTTTGGTAATATGCTGTGCTATTGATGATGGATATCAATTTGTACGAACTGATTTGCAAAACGCTTGGTTGGTCTCTGCGAGATTTTTCGTCGGAACTCTACTAATTCTATTTAACTTATGGGTTAAAGTGAACGCACATAATACAATTAAAGACTATGCTTGGTATTGGGGTGACTTTTTTTTCCGTCAGATCAATAACGAAGAGTTGATATTTGATGGGGTTTTTGAGATGGTTCCCCACCCGATGTACTCGGTAGGATATGTGGGATATTATGGTCTAGCCCTTATTTCAAAATCTTATATAGTACTCACTGTTTCGATTTTTGGACATTTTTTGCAAATGATCTTTTTGCATTATATTGAAGATCCTCATATTGATAAAACATACGGGGCTCCTAGTGATAGCCTTGAAAATAAATTGTTGAAATTTAAAGACTTGAAAAATTTTGATAATGTCAAACCTTTGGTTGGTTTATGGAACTTTAACTTATTTCGGTCATCAGATATTTTGAACCTAATTCTTTGTATTTCTTATGGGGTTTTGATTCCATACTTGTGTTCCATGATAGATGATGATTACTTTAAAGGGAGCAAAATTCGACCAAGTACTTTATTATTTGCTTTGAGTGTTGGAATCAAGTTATTTGAGATAATTAGTATTGATGTCCTACTTATACTCCAAAGCTATTACAAGACTTTTACGAAATGGTATTTATCTAATGATATACCATTGGAGCAATCTTTAAACAACTGGTCTGTTATATACAATAGTATCATCAATATGACCTATTCTTCTTTTTTTGGATTCAATGCTTTCAATTTAATTAAAGGAGTATCTAAGGAGACCTTATTTATAAACGATTGGTTTGAGTTAAGAATATTTTTGGGGTTACTATTAATTTTTACTCAAATATGGATAAATACATCTATCATTGATCTGATAGGTTATTTTGGGTGGTTCTATGGTGACTTTTTTATTCCAAAGCAAAGCCAGAGGGCACCCTTAACTAAAGCAGGAATCTATCGATATTTGAACAACCCTGAACAATTATTTGCAGTTTGTGGAATCATGGGAGTTACATTGATTATACCTAATTGGGAGAATTTGATGGGCTGTTTATTATGGGTTATCAGCAATTTTGTTAAAATCAATTTCATTGAAAAGCCGCATATGATCCAAATATATGGCGAAAATGAAGTTTTAGAGGATTCGGGGGTAACCAGAACTTTTAAAAAGCATTTGATTCCTGTTTCACTTCAAAGTAGATTAAGATCTTTTAGCTGGAATACTATTGATAATGAAAAGAAGCCGCATTTTATAACAGGGGCTTCTGATACTATCGAGACTTTTCTTAAAGAATTTAAAAATCGAAAAGATAGTTTTACTAGACAAAATGTTCTAGATCTATCCGAAAACTTGTTTTTGAATATGTCAGATTATAGTATAAAGGTTAACCACTTGAATACTAGCGACTCGAACGGGTTTGCCTACACATATGTTGGAGACCCAATTGAAGTTGAGTGGAGTGTTCCCAGTAGTCATTCCAATAAGGACTGGATTGCTTTGTACAGAATTTCGCGGACATCGTACTCCAGATACAAGACATTATCTTCTTCTTCAGGTCGTTGGACATGGGTCACAGAAAAAGAAGGGTCTTTTAATTTTCATGGTGAGAAGTTGTCGACTGAACCAGGACTTTATGAGATTAGATACCATTTAAACGCAAAGCACGATGTTGCGTGTATTTCAGAACCCTTTGAAATCAAAGCACCGGATATCGTAATTCCTCAGACAAAGGAACGTTCGGAAGCTTTAGCGATGACTATCAAGTCTTTGATTTTTGACAAGGTCATTTCTCAAATAGACAGTGTTGATGTGCCAATTGAGGACTCGGTTAATAAAACGGGAACCATCATTGAGGCGTATGAGAAGTTGGCCTATCTTATCACCGTTTCTTGTGGTGTCAATATTAGCGCTAAGGTATTTATTAACGCAAAAGAGAAATTAACATTGCGTGGCCTCAGTGAAAAACTCATTGAAATAAAGACTACTTTGGAAGTTTTATCTGGCCTTGAGCTACAGTCACAGAAAAAAAACAAGGTGAATGAGTAATATACTTAGTGTCTATTCTATAGAAATACAAAATTCCCCTAAGCCATTGTTTCAGACTCAAGTGTTTGCATCAAATAAGAATTGATGTTGCTTCTCACTAATTTCGAGACTTTCAACGCGCTTTCTACTAATGCGTTAACACTTTCTTCTTCAAGACCTTTCCATCCCCCGTCTATCCAAAAGCCTATTATCTCATCATTTCTAAGATTCATGCTGCTAATAAGGCACTCGGTGAAATGGCCGTCATCCTGTGACTCGAACTGTGGATCCAATGTGATTTTACCATTCAAATGATTCAATCGTGCATGACCGCTAGAGACGATATCTTTCAATTCAATTTGCGAATCCACCAATGCTACAGATGCGCATACAACAATCCAGTTTGCTAAATTGAGTAAAGATGTTCCAGTTTCATCATCCGAACTTGTCGATAAAACTGTCACAAATATTTCAATAGAAGACTTCGGATATCGTTCTAGAATAATGGAAGGTAACAAGGTAGTCTCTAAGTAATATGATAATTTATGTTCCACCATAGTGAGTGCTGTTCTTGCATTGTAATTTGAATGCTGCATTTTCCCGTTATACTTAGTCTCGCCTGGTTGTGCAATATATGGTAAGAATTTGCATTCAACCGACAACGAACCTCGGTCAGAAAAAATACCTCGAATGGGCTTCGGTCCAAATACTGATGCTTGAATTATATGATCTCCTGCCTCTAAATATGCTGATCCATTGCTATCCTTTTCCAACCCTCTCTTCAAGAATATTTTTTGAACCTCATCGTCTGGTTTTTTATCGATATTTCTATTTTCCTTCTTATAATTTGCCGAAGATACCCCAGTTTCTGGAATCCTAGCATCAGCTGGTCCCAATAGTCGCTTTCTATCACTCATTCTGATTAAAGTGGCCAGATTGCGCTATATACTATAAGAAAAGTTCAATACGGAAGATGTATTTCTGTATTTTTTTATATATCACGTGATGAACATATTAACTATAACATTAAATATTGGAATTCATCGAAGAAAACTCTTGACTCCTTCTCAAGCCGGCATAATTTATACTTTCATCATTGATAAGAGCACTAGGGTCGAAGTCATAATTTTTGCTCATTAGTTCGTCGTCAATGAAAGGGGTATTTAAATCAGCATTAGATAAATAATCGTAAAGGTTTGCTTTTTCATGCATATATGGTGGTAAAATTCTCTCGAATATTTGTGTGTCGAGAGCATCCATAAATCCAGGTAAATAGTCATTGACTCCACTTACAGCGGCCTCGGGATTGCTCTCGTCGATATAGTTACCCTGGTTGGGCAATTGAAGCTTTGCCGGAGGTTCATTTAGATCAGTATAATCTTCCTTCACAGAATCAGGACCTAATTTTTGAGGCATCTGAGGTTCTAAGAAATTTTGAAATAAATCAACGTCCTCTGTTTTCCTCATGCTATTTGAATTTGCCATCGTTATGCTATCTTCGTTAGTCGGTCCTTTTGCGTAAGGGGGCGGTAAGTTATTCATTCTTTCGAAAATTGAATTCTCTTCGTAGCAAGTTTGTAACGAGGACCTAATGAAATCACTGTGATCTCCCGTTTGTGCTTTACCCTTATTTGTTTTGCTCTTGCTCGCTGTCCTCCTGTTCAACATGTGAAAAAGATTGCTTAACATGTTATAAATTTTTAAGGAGGAGTTTGAATTATTTTTCAAGGTATCCAATATTCTCTTTCCGTCTTCAATATCAGACTTGATATTATTAATGTTCAAGTCATTATCAAAAGGAAGGCCACTTGAGGCCGGACCTTGCTGTGTATCGTGAGTTGCTGAATGATAATAGTAAATCAAACATGCAATGGAGAAAAAAATCGAATATGTGGAAAACCAGTAGGTACCAACGAGTAAATTTTTTTCTATCATTTTACTAGCGAGCTTAACAACAATTCTTGCTACTTTAATGCAGTTTCGACCACGGATGGATGATTTAACATCGAAAAACAGTTCTTGAGATACATCACTTACGTAATGAATGAAGGGTCTGTATAGCATAATCTGACAGTTTAAGTAAGACATTTGCAAGTAATAGTGGGCCATCAAGTGTTTTTCAGGAATTCCTTCGGTTTCATCTTCATAGGAGGGATTTCTGGGTTTCAATTCCGTAGGTAACCCATCAAGCCAAGACACGAGTTCCAACTCGAGCTTAGTCACTTTTTTGTGGACGTCGTCCGAAGAAACCAGTTGAGACTTTGATTTATCTTTCGTATTAGTCGAATAGAGGTCCAGAACAAGATGCGCTAGTATAAAAAGAAGCTTGGTATGGTAATTAGCGCATCCCGTTGAAGAAAGTCGGCCATTTTGTCGATCATAATAATATCCATCGTGGGTAATATTATCGTCATCAAGGTTTTCAGGTAGTTCTTGGTCAATGTCATCTAAGCTAAGGGAGCGTGGTAAACCCAACAAAGAATTTATGTAGATGTCCATCTTGAATATAGTAAAGAAAAGACGTTTTCTAGTTTCCTTCTCAATAGGATCCAACGTTCGCTTAAAATTGAATACTGCATTGTTTCGGTGCAATCCTTCCTTAAGAGCACATCTTAAAGCTATACCGATATAAAAGTAACAAGTGGAAAGCCTAGCAGAACACTGTAGGTATATCGTCATTATCAATATTGTTTGAATCGAGATTATATCTCCCACGTTAGTGATATCAATCAATTTTCGTGCTTCCATAAAATACAGAAACCCGTCATTTTCAAGAGTAGCATTGTTTGGAGACGATAACTCACTCAGCTTTGAAAAAAGTAACCCGCACGCTATAATGGTATATAGCAAAGGTAGGAACCGTTGCTGTCTGTCTGTATACTGATAAGGATCTAACGAATATAGTAAGTCTACCTCTTCAAGCAAAGACGGTCTGTGATAAAATCGGAAAAGCTGACAAGCTTTGTCCCAGGTGGTAAATATGAGTGTCAAAGTGACCTCCTTCGATGGGAGAATTAATTTGATTTCCCTTTCATTAGAAATATCGTCAGAGAGCCAATCTCGATCACTATTTGAGGGAGAAGATACCCTCGAGCGAGGATACTCATAAAGATCATTTACTTCATTCAAAGAAACATTTTGCGGGTTCTTGTTTTGCAAGTTGAGAAATATTCGTTTAAATCGTTCAAGATCAAATTGCGACACAGACTCGTCCATTAAATTTAGTCTCAATTTCGGTAAAGTTAAGTTGATAATGCTCTGTGCCAAACCGAGGTTATGGTACAAATGTGCTTTCTCAGTTTCAAATTTCTCTCCTGTCGCGTTTTGCGAATTATTCACCCCCTCTGAGGTCAACCCACTTCTCTTGTTGCGAATATTAGGCTTCTCGTAACTACAGTTATACGAGTACACCGTACAATGTATACACGGTTGCTTCCCATCACACTTCACCTTTTTAAGTCTACAGTTGTCGCATGCTCTTGTTACTCTCCGCCTTTTATGTTCCCCCTGATTCTTTTCCTGTTTTGATGGTAATATCACCGTAGATTCAGGAAGGCCGGCTCTTATCGCGTCAAAATCTTCTTGAACGTTCATCTGCCTTGGCCCCGCTGTTGCTAACGTACAGCTCTAAATGTGACTCATAAAAATTAAATTGCTCTTTCTATTTCTCTCTATTTTACTTGGAAGCGAAGACGTTGTGCCTGCATATGTGTTTCATTTATGAGAAGCTTTTAAAAAAACAAAGAAAAAAAGAAAAAAAGAAATAGAAAAAAAAAATTTTTTAGAACTTTACGTATTTCTATACCCTTCTTGAAAACTAAAACCAGTTTATATAGATACATGCGGTATTAAGTTTGATATATATTAAGTTTGATGTTACATTAGGTTTTCAGGAGAAGATGGCCCATTCTCTCGATTTTTGTACTCAAATATGTCTCTATTTCTTTGGATTTTATACCACCACCCTGCTTTGTCCACGATAAAGGTACCATAGGTATGCGACCAGCCACCTTGACAGCACGGTTTTTCCCTTCGACAGCTACAATTTTGCTGGGATTGTTAGTAAGTAGTTGTATTTCCACGAGTCCAAGGTCAAGAAGTATAGCAGTAGCTAGCGAAAATGATCGACTATCTGCAGGGTGACGTAACATAAGATTTGCTTGAACGGTATCGGCTCCTAAGTCTTGCAAATTGTATGCTTTTAGTTTTTCGCCGAGACCTATACCTCTGCCCTCTTGTCTTAGATATACTATGCAACCGCGGCCATTTGTGCCCATAAGTCTTCCTGCCTCGTTCAACTGTTCCCCACAGTCACAACGGGCAGACCAGGCAGTCTCTCCCGTATAGCACTCGGAATGTATACGAACAATACACGGCTCCTTAAAGTAGCATGTAGAAGGTTCACGAATGAGATTGCCGCTGGCATCAAACTTGAGTTCCATACCGGTACTAGTATCAACATCTGCTTGGGTGCGTCCAGAAAAAAGTTTTCCAACATAGGCACCTCTGGTCATCCTATCTTGCTGTGTTTCATTAGCACGCTTTGCAAATAAAGTTTGAGACCTGATATCTTCGCCAAAAACAATCGCCAAGTGTTCTTTCTGGTCCACGCTATTCTCATATAAATGCAAAAATATTTCTGGTCCATGAACTGTAGGAATTCGTGCTCGTGCCGTGCATTTAATTTTAGGAAGTTCCTCGTAAATAGGTAATGCCTTACGATACTCTTCTGAAATTTCCGGTGGTTCCTGAGGACTCTCATCAACGCTCGGTGTGGCCGCACTCAATACTGGTGAAACTAGTCCCATCTCATTAAATTTTTCAGGCTGAACCTCATTTTCTGCCTTCTTGTTTTCTGCTTTCTTGTCCAAAGAAGGCATCTCCCCTGAATCTGCCTCCATATTCCTATATTTTACCACCTTACTCCCTCTTTATAATCTCTATATCTTCCATTATGTAATTTTTGTAAGCTTCCGTAAACGGTATTTTTTTTTTTTTTTCTTTTGTTCGCGGCGAATGAAACTTTTCCCTCCCACGTTTATCTATGTAAATTACTCTAGATATTTAGGAATTGTATGTAACTATATGTTTAGCCTATTGTTGTATCAGTGTATAATACGTGAGCACTTTAGAAGTTTTTTTTTTAGCCTCTGTATTTTCTAATTTATGTGCAATGTTCTATCGAAAAAAGATCAAATAGCAAACTGAGATAAACGGATCATTATGCTTTTAAAGAGTACTAATTGGGGCTCTATTATGTGACCCGCTGAAGCTACGACACAGTGCCACTTGTTATTACTGTTGATATAACTCCATATTTGTCTCTAATGTGCGATTGGCATCTTTCTTGATAGTGTCATCTTTGCAATTATTCTTTTGTAGCTTATTCTCTCAGCGTTGTATGCGAACTTGACTACCTCTAATTAAACTATTTACAAGAATTCTTTCTTTTTTATTTACAGGTTCCATCATCCCAGCCATCTTTCCACCTTTGCTTCCATAAGTTGCAGTCGAACTTGGGTTTCCCTAATTTTTCATTAACGGCGTTGTGACTATCGCATAGCCATCTGCCAAATGCTTCCTGACTATCGACTTGTGGAACTACTTTATTTGTGTAGTCAACAAAATCCTCACCACAATACCAACAAGGGTAAATTTTTCCAAATAAGTCTATGAACTGTCTCATTTGACATTTTTCACCTTGAGTTGGTTTCTCGGGATAGGTGGCTGCAATGGAATGAAGCAAGGTCCACGACGAGCGACCTAGTTGTTCAACATCTGGCGGACAACCCTTTCTTTCAGTAAGCTCTTTTTTTGGAGGCACTACTGTAGCCAGCGATAGATTACCCTTCGTAGCAAACTGAAAATCAGATAAAGTGTTACAAGTGCGGCAACTACATAAGTTAGTAGAATCCTCTATATTAAGGAACTATTCTACATACGGTTTCCCATCTTTATCATAAACTATTCTTCGCCCACTAGAACCAAAAACAGGCTTCTGTTCGTCATTATTATTTCTCTCGCCATCTGTCATCTCACTATTTCGATCCTTTCAAAACTGTTCAGTAGCACGTCTAAATTAGAGAAGTGTAAAGTGTATTTGACAATCGAGAATACATATTATAAAAAAAAATATATATATATACAAAAAAAAATTGCTGCATTTGTATAATTTCTGGTAGCTCTTCATGAATTGTAGATATTTACAAAGGTCTATTCGAATTTACTTGATTCCCTCACCTAAGCTTCTTTCTTAAGGTTGAGTTCAAACACTAAGTGCTTCCTTAGGGTCTTTTTTTATCCCCCCTCTTATTCACGTTACAAGCACCCCATTCTTCAATGCAGTCTAATTTTCTTTCGCATTCTCTAATGCACTAGTCCTCTTTCTAATGACTTCATCACATAACTCCCCAATTTCTCGAGATTTAATGGAAGACCTTGCTGCATAAAATTGATCTAAATTATGCTTAAATCCTAATTGAAGCTCGTATTCCCAAGCTTGTAAAATCATTTCATACTTGTCCACATCCTTAACATATCTCGCTTCTGGGGTTCTTATTTCCTCATAGTCAAGCCACAAGTCAACAATTCTGTTAGAAAAGTGGTCATTGTAAGGCTTTATTAATGATGCCAAAAATAGGACACTTTTGTATTCTCGACGGTGTTTTTCTTCCTTCAGCAAGCCATCAAATGGTGTTATGTCTCCCACCAACGATTCAGCCACGTCATGAATAATCGATATCATTACACACTGTTCAATGCTAATGGAATTATTGGGTATTATCATGGAAATTATAGACATCCTATACATGTGATCACTGATGCTTTCCACATACTCGCTTGGTATTTTGTGGTCCAACCATCCTGTCCTTTTCTGAGTTTTTAGAAGTCTAATAATTTGAAGAAATGCAAGGATGTAGTTGATTTTTTTCTGAGGTGATGTAGGTACTAACAACTCTTTAATATGGGCTGGAACCGCTTTTTCTGGTTCCCATTCTTCTTTATCAATCATTTAGCTTGATATAAGTAAAAATTAAGGCCAAATGCAAGACCCGGCTTTCTGTATATTCCTATATTATAGAACCTTTAGCCGTCCTGGTGTTTCGCTGCCTTTTTTTTTTTTTTTTTTTTAGTAAACAAAGAACGAAGGGTCGGATAAATTCTTAGAAACTCAAATATAAAAAATTAAAAAAAGGAAGGCCTTTACAATTTCTTCCTCGTTATCCTACATCTTTAATAGTTAGATTAAAAATACTCAAATACAGCAGCTAAGCTTAATATATTTATTATCAGTCGTTAATTATACACCTCAGTCAATAAATCAAGGTACTAATGACTCAATTTAAGCAACCAACTCAACAACACCACCAGCAGCTCTTATTTTCTCTTCGGCCAATTTGGATACCAATCTTGCCTTAACAATGACAGGAACTTGGGGAATCTTTCCTTTACCCAAGAGTTTACCGTAACCGTGACCCAAGAGATCAACGACTGGAGCAGCAGAAGAAGAAGCTGACTTCAAGTATTCGTCTCTCTTAGATTCGTCAACCAAAGTCCACAATTTGTCCAAGTTAATTCCTGGTCTCCAGAAGTGGTTTCTTTGCTTACGGTAGTATCTCATACCGACTTTACCGAAGTAACCAGGGTGGTACTTATCTAAGTTGGTTCTGTGGTGGTGTTGACCACCAGCCATACCACGTCCACCGGGATGCTTTCTGTGTTTACCAACTCTACCTTGACCGACTAAAAACTGTTAGTAAACCATGTTAAATAATACTACTTGTTTTGGGTTCTTCGGCTGTCCAGCGTTTTAACTTAGTCAAGAGCCTTTCGCTGTTGTAATCTGTTGCACTTTTCTGATTCAATCGTCCGGACTTGTCTTTCGTTATTGCGTATCTTAAATCATTTCAGAATTGGAAGAAACTGATTTCTCGTCTTCCTCGACTACAAAGTCCAACTTGCCAATATACCCATCATTTTAACAGTTATATCTTTACTTACCAGCCTGGTGTCCTCTATGCTTTCTAGTCTGTGTGAATCTAGTTGGCATTTTCAATCCGTTTAAAAAAAGCCACTTAGTTACTACTGTTCAGCTTTTCTAAAATCTTTTAATTTTTCACTGAGTCGCACACTGCTACAAAAAAAAATTACACAAAAAATTTTTATTAGTCACTGTCACGTTGATTATCTAGGGTTCGTGCCCTATGAACATTATTCAGCTATTACGTATACGCCAGATCTCTTCGTAAGTGGAGAGACCTTTCGTCTCTGGCACCCTAGAAACAATGAATGCAAATGCAGCAATACACATTGCTGTGAACACAAAGTATACGGCTCCCCCTAAGACCTTATCTTTTAGGATAGGGAACAAATACCCCACAATAAACGTAGCAACCCAGTTTATAGTTGTGCCCCAACTTTGGGCTGCACCTTTCGCTTCAACTTGTGTGACCTCATTCAGGATCACTGGTGGAATAGGACCCATTCCTAGGGCGAAAAAAATGATGTATGTAAACGTAGATAACACAAGAACAGAAGTCCGTGCGAAAATAACCCCTAAGGCCATGGAAGCAGTCAGAACACCCATGAAAGACACCGATAGTAAAAGCATCCGTTTACGACCATACATTCCTATGAAAGGGGCGGCACAAAGTGTCATAATTAGGTTTAATGTCGATATGATTACATTAATCAAGATAGCTTTATCGGGTACCAAAGCTACAAGCACAGACACCCCGTAAAACACGATTGAATTGATACCGCAAAATTGCTGAAAAGCAAACATACCTGTACCAACTATCCTGGGATTGACGAACTTGTTTGCTGTTAAGAATTCTTTCACGCTGACTAATTTTTGCTTCGCAGGAGTTTCCCCTCTCTCTAATGTTGAATCATCGGTGTCTGGGTTTAACAGTTCCACCTCTCCCGAGTTTGATCTCTGCGACCAACTGGTGACTTCTAAGTTAGCTTCATTATAGTTACTCCCTCGTAGTTCTTGCAAAACTAAGCAAGCTTCCCTTCTTCTGTTATTGGCAGCCAACCATCTAGGTGATTCCTGAACACAAGTAGCTGTAACTACTATGTGAAACAAAGCAATCATGCCGCTGGTTAAAAGTATGAGCCTCCAATGGTTGTTATCTGTCCACATCACAGAAAGTACCTGTGTGATGAGAATACCAAGGTTGATAAATACCTGGTACATCGTTCCAAGAAACCCTCGACATTCCGTAGGAGCTATTTCGTTAATAAACATAGGTGACACTACTAATGCTATTCCTGCAGCTATTCCTGAGCTCAACCTGCCAATTAGCAATCCAGTATAGTCATTGCTCAATCCTTCAAGCGTAGACCCAGCAAGAAATATAGCACTGTAAATGAGAGCACATTTACGTCTCCCCAATGTGTCAGTAATCGTTCCTGCAAAAAATGATCCTACCATGCCTCCCACGCTGAAAATCGAAGTGGCAAAACTAAATTGTTCGATAGTCATTGGAATGCATTTTTCAAATCCATGCTTTCCGAACCATGAATCTACATATTTTACATTGCCGGGGACTGATGCCCGGCATGAGATTATCGATTCGGGCGCGTTCAATTCTGACATATGATACCCGAATTGTAGAGGTCCCAAGCATATTAGAACTACAGTTCTTAATAGCACTGCTGTTAATCTGCTGCTTTCAATACCCATACTTCTTCTCGTTTGTAATCTTCATGTATATTAATAATTTAATCTTTTCTATATGACCCCACAAAAAACAATAATGAAAATAACGTGAGCAAAGAGTTAGATGTAAACAAAAAAAAAAAAAAAAAAAAAAATAGTATATGTATAAATATATATGCCGATCAAACCACTGGTAAGAAACTTCCTATTATCATCATAGGAATGCCAAACACATCTCTCTTAAGAGTCCAAGTACAAGTTGCTTTGATTTTCACACCAGCCCTTGGAGTAAGTAGAGTACATGTTGCCATGGTTGCCCCTAGAAAATCACCAAAAGCAATTTTCAGAAATAACTGAAAATACTCTAGTACAGACTTATCATCTAATAATTCAACAATGAATTTCTTTTCAGGCAGCAAAAGTTCTTCTGTCTTCCAACCAGTTAATATGCAAAATTCATTTCCTACGTATGCTATTTCTCCTGTCCTTCTCCACACAATGGTGGGAGTACCAGTGACCCGAATTAAATTGTCATAGGTGAGTAGAGTCCTTTGAAAACATTGTTCCATGAAAATCAAATCGTGTTCTTTTAAGGAGTTAGTACATGCAATAAAAGACGGCCTATAGGAGGCCATGGACTCGACCATCTTCACTAGCATAGGCCTGGAGAAGCGTCTTCTTAAATATGCTATCAAGGAGTGGTAGCCCGGGGTGTAAGAAAAGGGCTTTTTAACTTTTTCGTAGATCTCCTCTGGTTCTTTGAAAGTGAGTTCTGAATCCTTGTTTTCCCTTGTGTTTTGGTAGTCGCCACCACCTGCATGTGTACCTATGGATAAGGACATTATCAGAGTACGGTTTAACTCTTGATATTTAGCTGGATCGGTATTCTTTAATGCCTCAGTCGACGCAAGTACATCGGGGAAAGTGAAGTAACCGTTAGAGGCGGTAGGTCCCAAACAGTATTGGTTGATGCTTTCATCACATTTAGGACGTGGAAGTGTATTTCTTGGAAAAGCGCCATCAGTGTATCCTCGTTTTGATTCGTCCATGGCTGGAATAGAAAATTCATTAGTAGAAGGGCTGGTTGAGGAATTAGCAAAAGTGGTCCGGTTTTCAAAGCTATGCGACTTGGGATTGTTGGGAGCATGCCTGTCATACTCGCCAGAATTACTGAAAACTGGAGAGATCGAGTCCGAATCATCGGTTCGAGTAGCGATTTTTGAATCAGTGGGACTTTTCTGCCCCTGAAAAATATTGCTCTGAACTATGTTTGATAGCGTCGAATACTCGAGGTCAGCTGCCGACGAAAGAAAGTTCGTGCCATTAATAGGAAATGGTGTGATAGCATCAACAGGTACTTGCGACTCCACTGGTATTTTTGGACTGGGAACCGAGGCAACATTGTCAAATCCTTCCGATTGTGGAAAGTAGTTCTCAAACTGTCCACTATAGGGCGCATTATCTGAACTAAAATTGACTTTTTTGTTCATTGGACTCTCCACTGCAGAATGCTGATAATTCAAGTTCAGCTCCACCCCAATCCCTTTATTATCTGAATATATGTTGTCCTGGTTATCTGATCTTGCCAAATTATCAACTGTTCCAATAGCTTGTTGTCCGAAGCCCTCGCCATGCATATCCGCGAGATACTTCTTTTTCTTTCTAGGCGCATCTTCGCAGGTGTCCGCCAAGTTCCGCCTTACACAACGCTGGCAAGGCCTGCCTTCATCGCAAGTCATATGGGCCTTGTGACAATGATTACATGCTCTCACTGTCTTCTTTCGTTTCTATAATTGTTAGCATCAAGATCAAAAAAGAAAAAAAAAAAAAACCACAAGGTTTCAAAAACATACTGGCTTAGTCTCTGAATGTACTCCATTCTGAACTATCAGCGCAGCTGAACCATTCATTTTTTTCAATAATATCTGCTCATTAATATAGATGTACAACCCCTCACAGTGTTACTTACTCTGTTCCTTCTGATTATCTCGGAGTAGAAAGATTGTGTGTCCTGTATACAAGTGAACATAAAAGGATTGATGTTTCCTATATATAAGCACAGATATTTTCTTTTTATGGTGCTTGATGGAATTAAAACAGCTTCTTGAGGCTTAAACTGTTATATTTATTCTTTGGTCATGGTCGGCTAGTCTCTTCAGATGTATCACTTCATTAAAATCTTATTATAGTATTCTTTTGCTTCTTTCAACTATTATTACCTACTATTACTATTGTCTTACTTAGTGAATTTTTCAACTTGAAGTTTGTTGCAGTTTTATTTTTTCGTCAAAGTTGCGAAATTTATGACTCAATATCTTATCATTCAGTACCGCATCAGTCCATAAACCGACAATACCAACATGTAATATAAAACTCATTTTAAAGAAGAAAAGGAGAGAGAGAGTAAGATATCTGTTTTTTCAAGAATTTGCAAAGTTAAGTCTCTGGTTTCCAATTTGTAGCAATACCCTAGCCCTACTTCTTTGACAAAAGCAAGAGCTTTAGGCTCTCCTTATTTTGTAAAAAAAAAATTCTGGTACACTATAAATGTAAGTCGGGAGTCTATATGAAGAGAGCAGTAACTTTCATAGTAATTTCAGCAGGAGAAAGCTCTTGTCTCAGTGAAACTAAATCATCGAAACAGTGAAAATTGCAGGTCACATGACTATCTTTATACTACACCAAAAAATTTTCGATTGTATAAGGCAAAAGGAAGAGGTGCCACTATGTCAAATTTAATTGCAGAGATGGGCCTGTTGTCTTTTGAGGACAGCAGACACCCAGAGAAACTCCAATTCCCACAATTGAGTGACGAAGAGAAAGCTTTAGGATGTCAGTTTGAGACCTTGTCATCCAGGTTCGATGAACCAGAGTCGTTGATTAAACTCAATGATTCATTGAGAAACAAGACTTTTATTACAGGAAACTTGCCAAGTCCAAGCGATCTCGTTGTTTTCAGCAATGCGTTTGCGTTGGCTTCAAAATGGACTTCGAGCGAAGAGATCTCCAAGTTCAGACACATCTTGAGGTGGATCGATTTACTTCAAAATACCATAGTTGCGGTTCCAGAAACAAAAAAAATCAAGTTGGATCATGATATTGCTATTCCAAGAGAAGTCAAGGAAAAGAAAAAGCCAAGCCAAGAAAGCCAAGGTGGTAAGGAAAAAGAGAAAAATTCTAAGCAGAAAGATTCCTCCTCTTCTGATAATGACGTGAACGCTAAAATGGAAGCTCAGAAAGCCAAGAAGGAAGCAAAAGCTAAAGCAAAAGTTGATAATAAAGCAAACCAGCAAGCCGAGTCGGTACCTCCTAATCCTTCTATGATAGAATTTCGTGTTGGTCACATTCAAAAGGCTGTCAAACATCCTAATGCTGACTCACTTTACATGTCCACTGTTGATGTGGGTGATGCTGAAGGGCCACGTACCGTATGCTCTGGTCTCGTAAAGTATATTTCTCTCGAGGATATGCAAAACAGACATGTTGTTTGTGTGTCCAACTTGAAACCTGTCTCTATGAGAGGAATCAAGTCTTGCGCAATGGTTTTGTGTGCTTCCAATGAGAGTACCGTTGAATTTATAAAACCGCCTGAAGGCTCAAAAGCAGGTGACAAGATCTTCTTTGAGACTTATGATGGAGTTCCCGAGAAACAACTTAACCCTAAGAAAAAGATTTGGGAGTCTGTTCAACCTAATTTCTCTACAAATGAGAATTTCGAAGTCATATACAAATGCGAAGGTCTACCTAAGAAATTGATTAATGAAAAAGGAGAAGTATGTAAGAACTCTACCATTGTAAGTGCCGATGTTAAATAGTGCTTGCATCTGTACTTAAGTCATATATTTAAATATATACGCACGTTGGAGATTGCAGTATAATATATAATTTATTCAGCTTCATCAGTTCGCGAGACATGAGATGCAAGCAATAAAGCAAAGGTATTTTTTTCTTGTAAAGTAGCGTACGTAACCTATGAAGTTACTTAAACAGTTATTGGAAAAAGATAAAAGCGGCACAGTGACGATCATACCGCAAGACAAAGAGGATTTGTGGCAACTTTACAACCTAATCCAAAAGGGTGATGAAATAAGATTGACAACTCAGAGAAATGTCAAAAAAGCATCAACTGGTGGCGGAGGACCTAAAGAAAAAGGCAAAGTAGAAAGGAAAATGATAACGTTAACTATTAATGTTGAAAATATTGAATATGATCCGTCTGATGAGCATATGCGCTTGCGAGGTAAAACAGTAGAAGCAAATGAATTTGTTCCAGCACAAAGTTTCCATACTGCAGAATTGGAACTTAACAAAACATTTACCTTGTATAAGCAAGAATGGGACGACGTTAGCTACGGCATAATTGTGAAAGCATGTTCTATAGAGGAAAGAGCAGAGGTGGGTGCTGTTGTCTTGGAAGAAGGAGTAGCACATATATGTCTAATCACCGATAATATGACGGTACTAAGAAATAAAATAGAGAAAGCAATACCAAGAAAAAGAAGAGGCGAAGGAAGTAGTCACGATAAAGCACTTGAAAAGTTCTTGGGTATGGTGGTGTCAACTATGTTAAGAAATCTCGACTTGGCGAAATTGAAAGCAGTTATATTGGCCTCTCCAGGATTCGCAGCACAACAGTTGTATGATGAGATATTCGCTCAAGCCACAAGAGATGGTAACAAACTTGTATTTCATAATAAGTCAAAATTTGTAGTGGTACACTCTTCTACGGGATATCTTCAGGGCCTTGATGAAACACTCAAGGATCCTCAGGTACAGAGACAGCTTAGAAATACGAAATTTACGGAAGAGGCTAACGTATTCGATGAATTCCAAAAAATTCTTAACTTGGATGACGGTAGAGCCTGGTATGGTCCTGACGAAGTTGCGAAAGCAATAGACCTTGGTGCAGTAAGATACTTAATGCTTACGGATTCCTTATTTAGAAGCGATGATATTGCTACAAGAAAAAACTATATAAAATTATCGGACGAAGCAAAAACGCAGGGTGCGGAAGTACTTGTATTTTCGAGTTTGCATGAATCTGGCGTACAGTTAGATCAATTAAGTGGCGTCGCCGCTTTGCTCAAATATCCAGTTCCTGATTTGGATGAAATTAATCTTGAGTAAGGGAAAATCTCGATTACCCATATTCAGAGAGTTCACATCTCTTTTAAAATATTATTCTGTTTTCCTTTTCTAGATGGACTTTCCAACTTTAGTTTCTCCATATACCAAACTCTCCCTCCTCTGGACCATATTAGTAAGTCCAGGGAAAATCCTAAACTTAACCCAAGTAAAATGCCTTTTTTCATGAAATTAATTCGGTGTACTTTGCTCATTCCTTTGAACACTCCATACGCAGCACTAGATAGTAATCCTGCAATCCCAGTGTTAATGAAATCTTTATTTTCGCTTCTGATGTAACTATCTATAAATGCTTCGAGTCCAAAAAAAGATGTGATTACTATGCTCAATCCTGTTCCCTGCTTGATACCCTGTTTTATGCCCTCTTTAATCATAATATAATTTTTCTTCTTATGATAGAAGTACCATCCAGCAACATTTCGAGGTAGTCTATGTCCATTCTCCGCTAAAAATCGAAGCGATGACATTTTAATACCATCACTAAGACCTGAGAATCCTCCCACGCAACTAGCTAAAACTGAAATGAGACTTAGTCTTTCTTTTGGAAACAAATGAAATCTCTCATTCGCTCTATCGTCAGAGAAGTAGTTCAGTTCATGCAGCTCTTCCGATACCATCTGAGTATTGGTGTCATCTTTTTAGACATAATCCTCTTGCGTAGAGAAAGCTCAAGCTAAATGACACAAAATCAAGTAGAGAACCAGATCCACTCACCCCCACAAACTTGCCAAGATATGCCTACAGAAGAATCAAAAGAGAACTGAAATGTCTCCTACAAAGCATGAAAGAGTCAAAATAAAAACAATTGATAGTATTCACTGATCTAATATAGTTTTAACGAACTCCACGTAGTCCACATTTCCATCCAGGGTAACATTCACGCCCTTCATCAACTCATCAACCTCAGAATCGGAAAGCTTCTCGCCAATAGATGTCAAAATGTATCTAAGCTCTCCAACTCCTATGTAGCCAGTATTTTCTTTGTCAAAAACTTGAAAACCTTTAATGTAATCCTCAGGAGTTCCTAATGGTTTAAAGCCGTCAGGTCTTTCGATAATCTTTTCGTAAGTTTCGTAGTCAAAATTATTTCCTTGAATTGTGCTTTGCAAATCGGAAATTTCGGCCAAAGTTGGATTTTGTCCAACTGCTCTTAACATATCGCCTAAATGTTCGACAGGAATTTTCCCTGTCCCTTTTTTGTCAAAAAGAGCGAACGCGTCCTTATATATCTTGGTATTCTGCGACTAAATTTAAATGTTAGTTAGCTGTTGGCACTATTAATTGGCCTAAAGTACTCACCATCTTCACTAACGTTTCTGTTGTACCTGACCGTTTGGACCGAAAAGTACAGACTCGAAATATAAACATAGACTTATCCGCGCACGACCGTATCTTCTGTAGACGATGAAGCTTCATTATACATATTAACTATAAAGGCGAGTAGCAAGATAGGGATATGTTAGTAGCCTTTAACTGGCGCTGGTGTTTTAGTCTTCACTTAAGAAAGTTTAACTAATATAATTTTGGATAAGGTTAGGGATTTGTTATAAAAAGACAGGGAAGACGCGATGAGCGTTAGATCACCGTACACGGACTTCGGTGAAAACCAAGATGTAAAGCGTAGACGGATGAATTTACAAGATGATTGCTTTCTACCAGGAAACTTGATGCGAGTAAGAGTTACGAATTTTACCACGTACTCGATGGGGACTTTTAATTTATCACCTACGTTAAATATGATCATTGGCCCAAATGGAGCAGGTAAAAGTACATTGGTAGCAGCGATATGCTTGGGATTAGGCGGGAAGTTGGATTTGATTAAGAGAAAGAGTATGAAGTCAATGATCAAAACAGGCGAAGAGGAGGGCAGCATTGAAGTGACTTTGAAGAATTTTGATCCTGAGCCGCCTATCACGATAAGAAGGACTTTTACGGAGACAAAGTCATTTTGGCTAGTGAACAATGTGAACTCTGATGAAAAAACAGTAAGAAGGATTTGTAAAGACTTTAACATACAGATGGATAACCTATGCCATTTTTTACCACAAGAAAGAGTGGTGGAGTTTGCTAGTTTGTCGCCTGAAAAACTTCTCTTAGAGTTGGAAAGAACGGTGCACTCGGGAAAGCTACGGCTCTTGCACGAAGACCTTATTAATAAAGATAATTATAGGGAGGACCTCAAGCAGGATATTGCGAAAAAAGAATCACATATGGAGGACTTGGTCTCTCAAAAAGATCATTTGGAAAAAGAAGTCGAAATGTACGAGAAATATCAAGAGAAAGTTAGAGAGATACAATATCATGAGATGTTGATTCCGTATGCGCAGATTCAAGACTTAAGGGAGCGACAGAAGGATATTAAAAAGGAAAGAGACCATGCGAAGAAACAACTCGAACGTTTCAAATCCAATACTAGGACTCTTGAAGAGCAACATCTGAATACTCGGAAGGAATACGAGGTACTAGAAGCAGACTTGGAATCCATGAAATCGAAACATAGAAAGACGGTATTAGAGTATAATACGAAGAATAACGACATTACAAAAAATCGTGAAACTATCTCTGGACTCATAATTACGAAAAGTAATCTTGTAAATAAGTCAAATGCTAAGAAGCTTGAACTTGAAAGTGTTCAAATGGAGAAAACAGAGCTTACTAATAAGTTAAATCAATTTCTGGAATATGATGAGGAGGAATTTACAAGGAAGAAAGAAATTAGGGATACTTTACATTACAAAGAAAGTGATCTCAGGTCTCATCTTGAAGACTTCTATGATAAACAGAATTCAATTTCTGATCGAATGAAAAAAGTAAAGCAAGATATCCAACGACATGAGGAAAAGTTGACTACTAAGGATAAACTATTCGTTTTAGAGTCAAGAGGAAGGCATCGTAACGAGCTCTTAGAAAACGCATATCAGGTGCACATTTTTTTAAGAAAAAAACCTGAACTTAAACAGTTCTATCTGGAAGCTCCAGTAGTCTCCTGTAACGTAAAAGATGGGAGATACGCGAAATATGTTGAAAAAGTTATAGATAATAACACAATGCTCTCGGTAACGATTTCAGACCAATCCGCTTTCAATAAAATCAGCGAAACCTTGTTTCCTAAATATAATGCACCTTTGAGATTAGCTAACGAGACCTCTTCGTCTGGTCAGATGTCTAAAGAAGAACTTGATTCTTATGGTTTCGAGTGTTATCTTTCGGATTTCATTTCGGGTCCACCAGATGTAATAAATATGCTAAAAGCTATCTCAAAGATTCATCTTATTCCGGTAAGTACCAAACGTTTATCGAGCCATACATTTGAAAAGCTTCTTACGCCTAATGCCAAAGGTCGAATACCATTTGCCCGTTTTATCTCAGGTGATGATTTCGTTACAGTTGCAAGGTCGCGATATGGAAGCCATCAGTTTTTTTACACGACAGAATATGTCAATGAAGCTCGCTTTTTTGGTGCTACCGGTATAACTTATGAAGCAAGACTACTTTTGGAAGAAGAATTGAATGCTTTAAAGATTGAATTTAAACAACTTCGAGAGGAGTCAGGAAATTATCAAACTGAAACTGAGAAGATAAAGAATGACCATGCTTCTTTATTACTGAATCTTAGCGAAGCTAAGAATAGTGTCGACCAGCTCAAAAGTATCCAAAAAAGCAAAGGCAATTTGAATATGTTTATTAATCAGAAGGAAGATCTCATCAAAAAGATAGAAGAAGAATCACGAAGGGACTACACCGAAAAGATTAAAGTTCTTGAACGCAAGGTCATTGAAAAACATCAGCTTCTCTCATGCCAATACAAAGACCTTGGTTTATTGTTACAAAGAATAACGAAGTTATCCATTGAAAGTAACCAACTAGAAACTTTACTTTTACAAAAACAAAATACTGTCGTAACAATTGAAAGATTGAAAACTCAGCTTGCTGATTATCACAAGTTTTTACAAGAGAAATATGAGGAAGCTAAGCAGAGATATGACCAAATTAAAAAGAGCGATGCCGCTCAGAAAATAAGAGAACAGAATGCTTCCTATACTGAAGAGCAACGAAAAGTACTTTCGGATTTGGCATCGAAGTATTTAGATAGTAATACCCTATCGGAGAGTCATATTCGCGATAGAATTAATCACTTGGATGAGGAACGAAGTCTAATGGAAACTGTAGACCACAGTTCTTTAGAAGTATTAAGACACAAGATAGCCGAAATAGGGTCGTTGGAAAATGTTTTACCCGAGATGAGAACCAAGAAAGAAAGGTTGGATGAGAGGATAGAAAATATAAAACTTCAGTGGGAACCAGAACTTGAAACTCTCATAAACCATATATCTTCCTCTTTCCGAGAAAATTTCACTTCCGTTGCCAGCGATGGAAGGGTGGATTTGAGCAAGAGCGATCGCTTTAAGGACTGGAAGCTTGTCATCTTAGTCAAGTTCCGTGAGCATGCAGATCTCAAAATTCTCAATAGTCAATCTCAATCAGGTGGTGAAAGAGCAGTTTCTACGATGTTTTTTATTATGTCTCTACAAGGGCTCACAGACGCACCTTTTAGGGTTGTGGATGAAATAAACCAGGGAATGGACCCAAGGAATGAAAGGATGGCCCATAAGCATTTAATTGAAACCGCCTGCAGATCTAATAAGTCACAATACTTTCTAGTAACACCAAAGCTTCTTACAGGGCTTCATTATCATCCCAAAATGACGATTCATTGCATCTATACTGGTCCTCTTTTGGATGTTTCGAATATGGATTTAAGACGTCATGAGTTGATAGGTCGTTAAATATTTACATAGAGTTATGAAACGAAAAATTACAAAACTTTTACGGCACGGTCTAGTCTTTGGCGATATTCATTATCCCCAATGATCTCTATAATTAAAGGAATAGCCAAACCCGGTACACCACCGGACAAGGCAAACCTCAATGAATGAAAAATATCTTTCTTTGATACCTGAAGCCTATCAATAGTAAGCTGCACCGCATCATTGAAAGTTATATCTGGAGGAAACTCTTCCATTGTTTTCAAGATTTCTTTTGTTCTTGGATGCACATTCCCTGTGCTCGCATATTCGACATCATTAAATAAATACGGATGTTTTTCAAGGAGGCCTTGCAAAGTATTTTGAGTCCCCCCTATTTTTGTAAATACTTTTTTGAGATAGGCCTCGTCGTAATGCTTACCCGATTGAGCACAGAAAAAAGGATAAAATTCTTTAACCAACCGATCTAACTCTAGAGGGTCACGAATTTTTCTCTCCAAATGGTTTTTATTTAAAAAGTATAACTTAGAATCACTTACTTTAGCATTACCTTTGGTCAAATTCCTTAACGAAAATTTTTCCACAAGCTGGCTTAAATCCATCAACTCGCTTGTGCTTACTCGTTGAGCTGGTCTCGGAGGGGACCACCCAAATAAAGCGCAAAAATTTAACAAAGCATCAGAAAGAATACCCTCTTTTTTCATTGTTAATACACCTTGTTCTCCTGATCTTTTGGAGAGTTTTTTATCTTCTAACGAAGTGAGCAAAGGTATATGAATATACAAAGGAGGTTTCCAACCGAAAGCTTTGTACAATGCTCTATGTTTTGGAGTAGCTGGAAGCCACTCTTCACCGCGAATTACATGTGTAATTCCCATGAGGTGGTCGTCAACTACATTGGCGAAATGATACGTTGGAAGCCCATCGGATTTCAAGATAACGAAGTCATCGTAACGGCGGTCACCTTCATTAATTTGTGGCTGTAAATTCAAACGGCCATGAAGAAAGTCATCAAATGGTTCGTATTTGTCCGGTGATTTGAATCGAACGACAGAAGATCCCTCCTCCTCTTGACGGTCGGAGTAGTAGCACCTTCTATCGTATGTTGCTGTGGTTGGTGGTTTCATGCGACCGGCAGATTCCCTCAAATCATTCAACCGTTCTTTAGAACAGTTACAGTGATAAGCATGCCCCGACTTTAAAAGCATATCGGCATATTTCTTATAGATCGACATTCTCTCCGACTGTCGATAAGGTCCATATGGGCCTCCTGATGTAGGGCCTTCATCTATTTGAAAACCACACCAATCAAGTGTAGCATAGATATTGTCTTCTGCTCCGGAAACAATTCTTCGTTGGTCCGTATCCTCTAGTCGCAAAATGAATTGACCTCCGGTATTCTTAGCTAGGAGATAGTTGTATAATGCTGTTCTTAAAGACCCCAAATGAAGAAACCCTGTAGGCGAAGGTGCAAATCTAGTTCTTGCTGGTGTCTTGGGATCCACTGTGCTTTCATTTTCTGTCTCCATTCGCACATTAGTATTCTTAAAGCTGAATCTTTGGCTAGCGTATTGTCTCTTAAGCAAGTTGTTAAACCCAAAAACTTTTTTTTTAAACATTTTTGGAACTAGCGCTTATCATATACGGACAATTGATATACTTTCATTCGGCATTCACTAGCCTTGTGTATAGATAAAGGATCACCTATGTCGACCCAAATGTTCTGAAAGTCGTAAAAAAAAAAAAAAAAAATTTTTTTAATGCTAATAAAAGTCAACCGATAGTCGCAGCCGTTATAAGAAATCTGTTATAAGAATCTGTTAAGGGAGTCTAAAGCTTATGCTTGGAGTCCCTGTAAATCAAACTCGTCTTCAGTAAGAAGAATTTTATAGCAGCAAAAAAAAAAAAAAAAAAAAAAAAAAAAAAAAAAAAAAAAAAAAAAAAAAAAAAAAAAAAAAAAAAAAAAAAAAAAAAAAAAAAAAAAAAAAAAAAAAAAGCTCATTACGAGTGTATAAAGATTGTAGCGATGTCTTTGAAACCTACGAGAGATTAGAAAGCATAAATACTACCTTTCATGACAAGCAAACTACTTTTCGTAGGATAACGAATATAATAGAGAGGGTCTCACAAAGTGTGTCATGAAGAGCGTATAATTGAGTGCCAATTCCTTCATTTCATGTAGTGCCCCGAATTTCCAATGCCTGCGAAAGATACGAGAAGTACGAGAAGCACGATCTCGCAAACTATCTCCAAAACTACGGCAAAGACGACAAATATTGCGTCTCTAGTGAAGGTCGGAAGTTATTTGCTTTATTTAAACCTCAGTAAGAAGCCTGCTTTTCCCGTTTAATTAAGTCTGCAGGTTTTTTTTTGTTTCCTCATATGGCTAAATGCAGCTAACTTATCAAGGTCTACAAGATACGTGTGGTCTAGCTAAGAATACTTAAGAGGAAGAAAAAAAAGAAAAAAAGAAAAAAAAAAACTTCTCCATCATGGTAAACACGAGAAAAAATTATAGTATTTGTTACTCACTATCGTTCTACATATGAAAGAAGTAATGTGCCTCAGTCAGAAGAAGGTGATGGAGTATTGTTCACGAGCCGCAAATCTCAATTTGAAAGAATACCCGTGATAAGGAAAGTCACGTGATAAAGTGTTCGCGCACAGACTCTGAAGGCAATATGGCAATCTATAAAAGAAATTGATCGAAGTCCTAAGAATCGAAGGCTTTGTTCTGTGATATTTTATAAGTATGTGTAGAAGACATAACAACTCAGATAAAATAGAGAACATGGACAGAGAAAAGGGAGAAATTAGCAACTCAAATGATGGAGAGCGAGATAAGTTCGATTCCCTCTATGAGAATTTTGGGAAGGTTAAAGGAAATTTAAAGTCGATTGCCATTGACGCTTTTGATAGGACAAACGATTCCATTAATGATATAGGAAGTAGAGCGTTAGACTTGTCGAGAAGTTGGTGGTCCGATAATTACAATGTGGACTTACCCGTTTCCACAGAGGAGCTGAATGGCTGGAACACTTTTGTCGATGGCTTTGAGACCAGTTTTGATAATTTTTTTGGCAACCCATGGCAGCATAGGTCTTGGCTTGACATGTATCCAGAAAGTGACTTTTCTATATCGTTTTCGCCATTGTTTGGTGGGCTTAGCGACTTATTGGACGGGACTAGAAAGAGTGGGCGTACACCATTTGGACTTTTTGCATTGAATAACCCTCCTATAGGGTACTACAATGAATGCATAAACAGAAAGGGAGAGTCCTTATGGGACAGCCAGGGGTATTGGAGATGTTTATTTCCTAACTCGGATGTCACGAAAGACCTCTTGCGTTACAAGAGCGAAAGATATCCCGATAAGGTGTTCACCAAGGATGACTTGGATAGAGCTATGCGCGATACTTCCGGAGCTACCGAGAAGGATGGAGTTATTGACTTAGGAAGTAAAGGCAAGTTCTTTAGACAATTTACCGACTATTTGAATTGGAAAACGGTAATGTTTAACAACATAAGAGAAGAGAGGGCCCGCAAAGCAAATGAATTTGCGCGGAGACTCGAACAACAGAAGTCTGAGGTGCAAAGTGTACCACAGTTTGATGATAATGAAAGAAGGGTGGTGTCGAGTCTGTCAGAATGCAACTATCAGACGAATGATGATTCCAATGAGGTTATCTCTCGCGAGGTAAGGACGTTGCACTTTACTGATGGTTCCTCCTCTACGAAAACCACTACAAGGGTCAAGCCTATTGGTGCCACCGAATGGGCAAATGTATTAGAAGAAATGAATAGCGACGACTCAGCGAAGTCGAATACCGGTTCTGGGAAGAGTAATGGTTGGTTTTGGAATGATAACGCCAAATGAGTGAGATGTAACCAAATTAAAAATCTATCGATCAGCATATGCTTAATGTATATACTTTATATGGTATGGTTCCATTGTTTAATGTTCATAGTTTAGTCTCTCTGATTTTGCGCTTATAAATAAAACAATAGTTGCATACTTTGAGTTTTGTATACTTTTTTTTTTTTTTTTTTCAAAGAGGTATCGTCTTATTGTGTAACTTACATAGTAAATGACATATTAAACCAGAGCTTTAGAAGCGAATGAGTGAGGAGAGGTATTTTCATGAAACCATTGAATAAGATAATATTTCTTTCTGCATTTCTAGCCTCGGGGTTCTTACTTATATTACTTTCATGTGCATTATATGGTAATTGGCATCCATTGTGGGTTATCTTGATATTTTTGTTAGCCCCCTTACCTAACATAATAGCACTGTCGGTGGAAAGTAATCGAGACGATTTTTTAACCTTCAGTAACGATAATGGAAATACACCGTCATCCTTTGAAGAAGTATGCAAATATGTAACAGGCTTCTTAATCATAAGTGGAATTTCGCTACCTTTGACATTCTATCATTGTCATATTATTCACTTCGGAGCTATGACAATGAGTATTGCCGGAGGATTGGTAGTATATGGAGATATAATTACGTTTATTTGGTTTTTTAGCGACGAAGACGAGGAGAATGAAGATTTTAATTTCTAGACATGTCAATCTATAACCATCAGTATATACTAAAAGAAATTAATTATGTACACAAATATATCCAGTATTTGCTGAAGGCAACAATTCGCTGTCGCTTAAGTGGAGCCCCAGTTTAAATTGAATCTACCTTCTGGGATTTTATAATTTTCTATAGCTTCAAACACTTCTTCAGCAGTGGTGGCTACTTTAATAATTTCTCCATTTTTGCGAGAAACAAACTCACTAGCAATAGAATCATTGATAAATTTTAAAAAGTTGTCGTAGAATCCGTCGATATTGAAAATGACTATCGGTTTATTGTGGATGTTCAACTGAAACCAGGTCACTACCTCCATCAACTCTTCCAAGGTTCCATAGCCTCCTGGAAGAGCAACAAATGCATCTGCTTCTTGTCCCATAAGTCTCTTCCTCGTATGCATATCCTTCACCAAGGTCGTGTGTCCATATTCCCTGGAATCTGGGATAGGTGTTGAGCCTTGGTGGTTTTCAATAGATTCCTTTAGTTTCGCATTCAAATCCTCCTGCGACTCTAATCTTTCTCTAGAAATAAGTGCTTCTGGAATCACTCCGTGTACATATCCTCCATTTGTAGCACATGCACGAGCGGTAGCTCCCATTACTCCTGTAGATCCTCCGCCATATACTAAACCCCAATGCTTTTTCGCAAGAATCTCTCCTAACGCTGTTGCTCCTTTTGCGTAGCTTGCTTCTTTTCCAAAACTTGACCCGCAAAAAACGCAAACTATTTTCTCTGGCTTTGATGTGACTGCTGTCATTGTATCTCTTTTGACTAAAAGTGCTACACTTCGTATTTGCTTATCGCTCTCTATATATACTTTTCTGGTCACACAAACTACCGCGGGAGAGCGCCGATCTCACTCCCTGATTTATTTCACTTACATGTAATAGGGCTTATCTGCTTCCTTAAATTGCAGTAATATTTGATGATCTCTCTAGTTTGTATATATCTATCTACGCTATTTAGGCGACGTCTTTTGCTTCAAACTAAGTTGTAAAAGTCAGCCTGCTCACAATATTCTTTTCTCCGATGTACCAAGATGTTGCGAAACGTGGGCAAACAGAAAGACAAGATTCCGGAAACCTTGTTCGTCCATTGAAACAAAATAATAGACAATAGTTTTCAGATAAGCGACTACATTACGAAGCAAGCATTGCCGCGGACAAAAATCCAAATACAGATTTTCTTCCGCAAGATAGCCGGAGATGAATCGAGCCAGTTTTGCTACTAAACGCACCGAGGAGCTTTTTTTTTTTTTTTTTTCTTTTGGCTTAGCGGCAATTAATTGACAGCACATGTAGAGGACGTGAAGGCCAAAGAGCTCAAAGGCCGAAGAGGTGTAGTTACAAAAAAAAAGAATACAAGTATGACCGGCCACTAGTAATTATGCATAAAGTTCATAAACAAGTGTACTGATGTGGGTGTATGCCCCGAAAATCCTCTACACTAAAAGATGCCCTAAAAAAGTTTACTAAAGATATGATAGCATGTTGTTCTTACAAACTAAAAACACATGTGCTTTTCTTTTGGACATAAACGAGACAATAAGATTCATAGAGCTCATTGTCTGGAGGAAGGGAGGCAGATTTCTATGGGAAGAACATCGGATCGATAAAAGATAATGGTGTATATGCAGGCACGTACTTAACAGGAACTAAGTGTACGATAGGAGGGTTAGAGGAGTGAAGCGAACAAAGAGGCAATGAAGAAGGCAAGTGACATAAAAAGGCTACTAAACAAGACTAGAAATCATCTAGATGAGCTTAAATCGTTGATAGAAGAAAGAGATAAGTTAGTGAATGTGCTTAGGTTAGAACCTTCAGCGAATGATAACTATAATATGATTAATGACTTAGAGAGGACGACCAAAACGTTGAAATATCTACAACAGGACTTTCTGACAATAATTGCGGAAAATGAAGGTATTAGCAGGGAAGAGTATGAGCAGTTAGCAGAAATCTATTGGAATTTTGTGAGTGAATATTACAAACTAACGGATGCATTGCGTGAAGACTTGAGTATAGATATACAGGAGTATCAAGCAAAAGATTTGGAAATAGCGGCTTTTCCACAGCAAAATAAAAGTGTGCGGTTTGAGGAGGTCAGCGAGCAGGTCAATGGGGTGGAGCCTTCATTTGCGCCTTTTAGAGACGAGGAGGAGATGGAAACGGAAACGGTGCGTTCTTTCGAAAGCCAACCCAACCCAGAATTGTTTGCACTGCATCAACAACAGATATTAGCGCAAGACGAGGACCTAGGAGAATTGCATGGCTCCGTTAGAAGACAGCATAATATGGGATTACAAATAAACGACGAGCTTGAGGATCATATGATGATATTAGACGACTTGGAACAAGGGGTGGGTGACTCACTGAATCGGCTTGATAGAGCCGCCAAGAGGCTCGCCGCATTCCGCAAAAAGTGTCAAGAAAATGGAAGTTTACTAAGTGTCGTAATCTTGACGGTAATCTTGATACTATTGTTGGTGGTATTGAATTGAATTAACGCTGTATTTATATATATACATATTATTACTTTATTTCAATGTAATGCTTAGAAACGGATAGCTGCGATATTGTAAGCTAAATTAGCTATTGCAATAAATTTCAAGGCGAGCTTAGAAGTTTGACTTACGCATCGTTCACGGAAAAGACGTCTTCAAAATGATCTTTTGGAACTTCAACATGCCCCAAAAGACCTGTGCCCACATCATAACACATACCCCACACTTCAACGTCTCCCTTTTGCAAAGCTGCTGATACTGAAGGGTTTCTTCTGACCGCTTGAACGGAAGCAACTATATTCAACTCTGATAATTTGCGGGATTTCACTGCTGGGTCTTCTATCTTTTCTAATGATTCTAAGTTTGCAGCTATGACTTCCTTTATTGGATTTAGCCATAAGTCAAGCACACCTCCGAGTTTTTTGGATGACAAGGAGGCCGATACGGCTCCACAATCGGTATGGCCGCAAACTATAATTTTTCTGACTTTTAATACATCCACTGAAAACTGGAGTACCCCCTGACATGATATATCGTTAGAAGTAACAATATTACCGATATTCCTATGTGTAAATATTTCCCCTGGCGCTGTAGCAAGACATCCGTCTCCTGCTCTAGAATCTCCGCAACCAATCCACAATGTATGTGGTGACTGTCCTTTTGAGTTTAATTCAAAAACTTTATCAGAGTAGCCCTCACTCACGAGCTTGACAAATTTTTTATTGTTAGCCAAATAATCGTCTTTGGTAGAATTTCTCAGCAACAGGAATGGCCAATTGTCCGTAAACCCCATTTGTTTCTGCTGCAATTTTTCCATCATATGTGCCTCCTTTAGCTTTTGAAATAATTCCTTGTTTTTTCTACCTGTATTCAACTTACTACCGGTAATGCTTCGGTAAGTTGTTTTTCGCCTTTCCCTACTTTCTTGCTCGAGATGCAAGCCTACTGCTCTTCTGCTGATAAAGCTTCCAAGTCCTTTCTTTGCTCCAAAAATTTTCCGAGAAACCAACACAATGAATATCCTATGTATTATATATTTTACTTGTCGGCGGTCTGTTACAGCCCTTCAAGAAATTTCTACACTACCCAACTGCCATTATGGCTTGGTTGCATTTAATATGTCTCTAGTCCGTTTGCCTTATCATGCAACCAAGTATACGTCACCGATGAGTAGTGCACAAACCATTTTCTTTAAGGCTAAGCGTTCTATCACTGGAGTGATAGAACAAGTTCGTTATGAGTAAAAGAAAAAAGTTGGGCAGCCCTTTACACGCACATACGTCTAAATGTGAAATAGATACTGTATTTAACTGCAGCTGAAAAATATTGGCCAGAAGAACGCATGAAGTAAACACAGAAAGGATATATCGAGTATAGACAGCTCAATTGATGGAGTGCGCAACGCGTATCATTTGTAAGCTATCAAAGATATATAGAAGAGAAGATAAAGTAGACGGAAAAGATGTAAAAGATGTGCATTTCAAAAGCTTTGCACTTGCAAATTCATTTTATTTTCTCGAGAGGTGACGTCAACGGGTGATCTCTTGGCTTCCATGAGAACGAAATTTCTGAAAAAAAAAAAAAAAAAGGGGAAAGAAAGAAAAGTCGTGTACAAAGGCCATAATTATATACTATCACGTGTCATCAAAATCTAAGATCGAGCTTGCGCGTAATTAACTGATGTGCTGAATGTCCTATCAAATATAGTGCTTTGTGATGCTCTGAGGGTTTATTGGATACTATTAGCTCATTTAACATTAAAGATCTCAAGTTTTCTCTAAGGCTTACTACCCAAGTTATTACTTAGCGGAGGAGTACCCATAATGACAGTAGAGGAAGAAGAAGAGGAAAATATATCGGTTCCTCCGGAACCCACATCTGAAGAACAGAATGAGTTCAATAAGCTCGACAACAAGGTAAAATTGGATAGGCTTAATGCGTTGGTACAAAGGTCCCAAGTGTACTCTCAAATAATGGCAGAAAACATATTGAAAAACACTATGAGCAAGAAGCAAGAAAAGGGAGAGGGAGCTAATGAGAAACAGCTGACAACAAAAAGGCGTAAAGGGAACGACAAAGGCAAGCAAAACACTAGAGATATTGTATCAATGCTTTCTGCACCATCTGCACTGGACTCGGCACATAAGCAACCTAGAATATTGAGTGGTAGCCGATTAAAGGATTACCAGTTAGATGGGATGGAGTGGCTCATTACTCTTTATGAAAATGGGTTGAATGGAATACTTGCTGATGAGATGGGATTAGGGAAGACGATTCAATGTATTGCATTTCTTTGTTTTTTAATTGAGCGGGGCGTACAGGGTCCTTTCTTAATAGTGGCGCCCTTATCAACACTTTCCAATATGCAGAATGAAATAAATAAGTTTGCCCCTTCAGTCAAGGTATTAAAATATGTGGGTTCCAAAGAAACTAGAAATAGTACTCGAATCGGGTCAGATTTTAACATTGTGATAACATCTTACGAGATATCTATAAAGGACTTCGCAAAAATTTCTCGTACGAATTGGAAATATTTGGTAATTGACGAAGGTCATCGTTTGAAAAACATGAACTGTACTCTTATACGTGTTTTAAAAAAACTAAACGTGAATAACAAACTTTTACTCACTGGTACACCTTTGCAGAACAACTTAAAAGAATTGTGGTCTTTGTTAAATTTTATCTTGCCAGATATATTTCAAGATTTGGAATTGTTCGAGCAGTGGTTTAATTTCGACGAGTTGACAAATTTTCTGGAACAGAGTGGAGAAGAGAGCGAAACGGACAAATTTATCAAAATTCATGTTCAAGAGAGTCTAATTAAGAACCTTCACACAATTTTGAAACCGTTTATTTTAAGAAGGTTGAAGAAAGAGGTCATCCGTAACTTGCCTCCGAAGAGAGAATATATTATTCACCTTAGTTTAAGTGATCTTCAAAAAAAGTTGTATAATGACGCCTTGAATAACAATTTATTAAAAGGTTTAATGGAAGCGTATCTAAAGGAGTACATTTATTTTAGTAAAAATTCATTTTTAAGTTCTCAAGAAATTGAATCGTTGTTAGAACAATTGTACGATTCACAAGCAACTCCTGCAGAAAGAGTAAAACCGAAGTTGCTAAAAGAGGTAGGTAGCGATGATGAGTTTGAGCTGCCTGAGGAGATAAAACGTGAAAAAGCTAACTCCAATTCCACAAGGAAGCTCTCTGTTAGCGAAAAGAAAAAGATCGAATTTTTGGATATATATTCTAAGTGCTTGCAGGTTTTGAAAAGTCATTCGATGCAAAACACTACAATGCAGCTTAGAAATATATGCAACTCCCCTTATACTTATTACGATCCATTTGATACTGGGAATAGTGATGACAATGAGATGTTTCTTAAACATTTAGTCAAGAAGTCTTCAAAATTTCAAATTTTGGATCAACTTCTCCAACATTTGTTGCCAGAGCACAAAGTCTTAATATTTTCCCAGTTTTCCAGTGCCCTAGACTTGTTGCATGATTGGCTAAACTATAAAAATATCAGTTTATGTAGGCTAGATGGCTCAATGGGTCAAGAAGAAAGGGATGAACAAATTAAAGATTTTGTTTCCAAAGATTCACCAGAACAAGTGTTTTTGCTTACCACCAGAGCCGGTGGACTAGGACTTAACTTAAGTGCAGCTGATACTGTCATTGTCTTTGATAACGACTGGAATCCACAGGTGGACTTACAAGCTATTGATAGGGTTCACAGGATCGGTCAGACAAGGCCAGTTAAGGTGTATCGTTTTTTAGTCAGAAACTCGATCGAAGAACTTTTAATGACCAAGGCTTATTCGAAAAGATTTTTAGAGAGGGTGGTTATTCAATGGGGTGGATTCAAATTCAAAAATTTTGAAAAACTCATGAAGGACAAAGACATAAATTACAAAGATTTAGTTTCTTTGTCTAGGAAGTTCGTCTTTAATGGTGACTCTGATGAAGGAAATGACCATCGAATAGTACATTATAATGCCAATGATGCGGCGAATGAAAACTATTTGACTGATGCAGAAATCTATGAGTTAGTAAATAGAAGCGAAAAGAATGGTAAAGGTGACGAAATTTTTGAAAATATATCTATGTTTGATACGGTAGACACCATGGGGCTGGGTCTGATTTAAATAGCTTCTACCCTCAGACTTGGGCAAAGTCGGCACTGTATCAACAAGGATTATGTATCTGGAAATAAGTTGGGATACAAACTTTGCATATAATTATTAATAAAATAATAAGTAAGAGTAAAGTTAATTTGTATGTTTTTAAAACTATGAGTACGAAAACGAAGAATTTGCTATTCTGTCATCGCTTTTGTTTGTACCCAAGCGTTTGTATCCAAGCTATAATTTCTTAACACCTAAAAATACGGTAACATGCTCATATTCCTGCATTTTCTGTATACAGGAACACCGGTGTAATTTTTCATTTAACAGGAAGACTTTATATCATGAACTAAGTAAAATGGTACTATCTCGTATATTGTACTTTGGTGGATTGATTTTAATGCTTCACACGGGGTATTCTTCGTATGAACTTCATCATGTATTGAAAAGTAGTAATATTCATGAGTTCACATTACCCATAGACATAATTGTTGAGGTTGTGCTTGCTCTCGGTCTCATTCTTGGAGGAGCTATGAATTCGCTCATTGATCAGCCCATAATGTCTAGCGATAAGCATTTAATTGTTCCGGAAAACAAGTACCTTCGTAGTATTGATACAAAGATAGCTACGAGGGAAATTGAGAAATCAGGTATGAATGAGTACGTTATGTTGGAGACTAGGGTGGATTTCATAGACATAAAAGCCAAAAGAAAAGAGTTTAGTCAATACATAGCAAGTAAAGAGTAAGGCTTAAGTCATTCAGTAATAGCACATAAAGAGCAAAGCTCCAGTAGTTTGGTTGTTGCGAATGTGGGATATTTACTTTCATCAATGAAATTTGTATTAAAAAATAAATCTAGTCATAAATTTTTTTAATTAGTAATTAAAAAGCCAAGTACATTAGATATTACATTACTTTCTTCGATTCGGCTTTTGCTCTCATGTTATTTTGTCTTGCGCGTCTACCCTTAGGTCCAGCTTCCGTGTTCAAAAAGTAGTCCCACCATCTGAAAGAAGAAGCGTAACTACCAATAAAGTAGTGATGGTGTTCGTCGTGATGTTCGGCGCCAGCCCAGAAAGGAAGGAAATTGTGTAAAGACCATGGGAAGTCATAGCCTGAATGCGAGTCAACCGCTTGGAATAGACGCAAAGTAATCCAAACACATACTGTCATGAGATGTAAGTTCTTCGTCAATATGCACCAAATGATGGGGATACCTACCGTACCGAATCCAAGACCCATCACTTCAATTGGATGCGCGTACTCGGCAGTCAATCCAAAAGGAGCAGCATATCTATGATGCTGCTTATGTATGTATTTGTAGAGCACACCATAATGCATTGCTCTATGCATCCAGTAATGCCAAGCATCCTCCAAAACAAAGAAAATTGCAATTTGCAAACACACTGTGGTTAAGGAAGGGAATGGTACCCTGAAATCAATACCAATCTTTTGACACAAAGGATGGAAAAACCAGATTGGGAAAGCTTCTACAAGAAAATGTGAACTTAACACTGATTTCAAGCACTCCCATTGTTCCTTCTTGGATGGTAATTTCATTTCCTGTATTTTGTACTTTCTGAAAAAGGGTATGCAGTCTATAATCGCCCAAGGAAGACATCTTCCAAAATACATCCCTTCATGCAAAAGAAAAAATAACAAACCAGTAGCGAATAGATCGCTATTCATGTAGTAGTAATAAGACGCCCATAATTTCTCAAGAAAATTTAAGTCTTGTTTCTGGCCGAAATTCTCATAAATCTGCCAGAAGGTGGTAGCGTTAACGAATCCGCTATAGTCATTATAAACTCTGCAATGTTAGTATTTTATCATCCCTAGATATATTTCTTCACGCATACATACTCGGAAACCATCTTTAAATCTATCAAATCTATCAACAGTATGGTTTTCTTATATAGTATCGTAGGTACGAGCTTTTCGCTTATTTTTATACGAGGGGTACGAAGCCTTTTGCGACATGAATCAGGTGTAAATTTTTTTAAGCGACACAGAATGCCGAGTTAAACGACACAATTGGCAGTACAAATTTTCCTTTTTTTATTTTCCGAAGATACGACATTGATACGAGGGCTCGCTTTCAAACTGTTTAATCTGTGCGACTCAAGAGCAGCGCAATGAGCAGTCTGGTAAAGTGTCGACCGAACATTTATTATATCAACAGAAGCCTCGTCAGTAAATTTCAGTCCACCTTGTAGCTCGGAGGATTAGCTGACGAAACTAAGGTTTGGCTATGAGTATTGAAAAAGTCAGCATCATTCTTTACGATTGTGTTTTAGGTTATGTGGAATGGGTGTCTCATTTACAAAGCCAGAAAAAAAATTTATAATAAACACAGTAGTAAGTTTTTGTGTATAAGCCAAAGCTGAAAAATCTCCAATGGGATACTACGACTCAATTAGGCTGTTTCAAACAGCTTCCTAGCTTATAAACTTGTGGGGCTTGCTTCATAGTTAAAGTGCAAAACTAGTCAAGGACGATGATTTTCTCGTAAAAAATATACAGGACACTAACGGCCGTTGGATTAACATAAATTTTCTTAGATAGGAGACATAAAAAAGAAAAAAAAATTGAATCTGAAGCAGAGATCTACCAACTCTGCCCCCTGGATTCCTCTTTTCAATGTCAATAAGTATCGTTAAACTCGCATTCTCGGTCCTGGAAAGTGAACTAAGGAGAGTTCCTTACCAGATACCTTACATTCCCACAGCAAAATAAATTGCCTTCGGTAGACATTTTTTGTGTGTAGATGAGAGCAATTGCGTCTTCGGAGATAATTTAGCTAACTGATTATGCGTGGGCTGCTTTTTAGATGGGTCACACGATCCATCACGTGTACTCAATACATTATCATCTAGTCGTTGTGGTAGCAGAATGCTTGGCTTAATATCTTATTATTATTAAACCTTTTCCATTCATGAGCTTTTAATATAGAAAAAAGGTTTATCGAATGTTATTGGGCTACTCAGGCTTTAGAGTCAAGCTTAAATGGAACCATTTACGGTGCCAGTTAGTCATATGAGTAGCAGGATAGGTAATATCTATGGGGCATCGCATCCAAATACATAGACGCGAATCGGCTACATAATTAATAGGAACAAGTAAATACACAGTAGTAGACAAAGGCGGTTAATTTGGGGTAGAGAGCCTGCATTATGCATGAGAACGATGCTGACCAGATAGATAGTGAGTACAAAGAGGCTTTTCACACTAGAGAAGCTCCTCATGCCGCTGATGGGACTAGTAATAGTAGAACATTCTCAAAGATATTTGAGGCCCAAAGCACACATCAAAGACCGCTTAAACAGTACTTAGTCGTGGGTCAAAGATCGATTAGCGAGGGACCCATCTAATTGATTCTTTGTTTTAAAGAGTGGATATATGAGAGTTTCATATATAGCGTCATTACATACGTGAATTTAGGGAGCGTGTTCTAGTAGAATGTCCCGATCTAAAACTGCAAAGATACGCCAGTATTACCAGTATTACAAGAGACTAGGATTCACTGCAGTTCTTATCTAATGACTAAAAAAAAAGAAAAATTAAAGAATGCAAAAGGCCGAAGAAATGCAAAAGCTAAAGCCTTTAATAGGCCCTCATATGGAGAAGAACCCGTCACGTGGTCATCGCAGCTTGATGCTATTTACTTGAAATAACCAATAAAGTCCTAAGTTCCGGTGTACACTTTCTCCTACCTTATATAAACCTCATTCTAATGGTGTCACCTACATTGTGACCCTTATGAGTTGTGTCCTTCTCTTTTGTGAATTTTTTCGAAGTAAATTTCGTTCATGTTTGCTAGGTGGGCTCTACAGTTTTGGTAAAAAGTTCCGTCAGGATGATCGGGTGCAAAGGTCACAAAAATTGATATTACCTCATCTGTATTGCTTAAATAGATGCATGGTGTTTTTTTTTTTTTTTTTTTTTTTTTTTTTTTTTTTTTTTTTTTTTTTTTTTTTTTTTTTTTTTTTTTTTTTTTTTTTTTTTAATCTGAAGCAGCAGTAATCTTTTCCAATTCCGTTCTGTTTAATGTATTTCAAGCACTCCCTAACGACTACGACTGCTGTTTTCACGATTCAACAGATTGTAATTCTACTCTTCCTCCTTTTAAGGAAAGTTCCCTGTGCTTAATTTTTATTGTTCACCCATGCCCTACAGTTGTAATCTGGGCGCCCTTTTCACCTTGCATCTTAATACTTTACTGATGAAATGCAAACACTTAATTGAGGGAGTGTTACTTGATTACATTGGCTTCACCAATATATACCGCAGCGAAGACCTTAATTTGTTGAGTTGCGAACAGGAAAACAGGAAAACTATACTGTAGTCTGCAGGTATTTGACTAGTTGCATATACTGTACGATCTGTTTATGCCTCAATATAATAACCACTTCCTGGTTACCTAGACTGCAAACAATTGTTGCTTCCTTTGCATTTGGTCTCTACAATTAACTGCTAAATAGAGGGATATAGTGACTTTTCTGCGAAAACTAAAGGCACTAATGTTTCCGAATTCACTATGACAGGAGGATACGTGTAAACTTTAGTGCGACACCACATGCAGTGGCTTTTTCTTCTTTTATCTTCCAAAGTTACCACCAGTACACTACTCTCGAAACAAAATTGGCGACTATGGTCAGAAGCATGCATAGCATTTACATAACTAAGCTAGCTGGACGATAAGACTTAAGTCTATCAAATAAAAATAAAGAAAAGAAATAACAAGAAAAAAAGCCTCGCGGTTCCCTGTATGAGATTCCCTTCTGTATATCGGGGTTCATGCTGATACGTGACAATAATTCGCCTACATGGGTAATTGTCACCGGTGGCGACATGGCCTCGGCTTCCCCATCAATCAAGTCTTCATGTATATAAATAGCTTGCATGTGTGCAGGATCATATAATGTGAGTCTGGTCATTGTCTCTTTTATCTTTCTTTTTTTTTCTTTTTTTTTTTTTTTTTTTTTTTGGTAACGAAAGGTAGCGTGTCTTACCCAAAACTCCCGCTAAAGCTAACCTATATATAATCAAATGAAACTTACATATTAACAATTGCGTAGACAGTTGCTGCGAATAAAGGTGAGCTATAGAGTAACACTAAAGGGGAATGACAGAAAGCTACAAAGATCTTGTTCCTAGTTTCCGTTTGGATGGCAAGTTAGCAGTAGTTACAGGGGGCTCAGGGGGCTTAGGTAGTATTATTGCAAAAGCGCTTTTGTCGCAAGGAGCCAAGGTTGCTTTGTTAGATATAAACTTGGAGAGAACTAAAGCAGTGAGCAAGGAAATAGAGCAATGGGTCCAAGAACAAGATGTTAAAGGTGATCCTAACGAGTTTGGCACCATTTCTGCCTGGTCATGTAATATCGGAGATTATCAAAGCGTAGAGGAATGCTTTACTGCTATCAATGAATATCACAATATGATCGCAAATGTTCTAGTTAACTCAGCAGGTTATTGTGAAAACTTTGCTGCAGACCAATACCCATCTATCAATGCAGAAGGTATGTTGAAAGTGAACGGGTTAGGGGCATTTTTCGTAGCACAAGCATTTGCACGTCCTTTAATCACACATAACAAGCCCGGATCTGTTATTCTTATAGGATCTATGTCAGGAACGATCGTTAATGATCCACAACCACAATGTATGTACAATATGGCCAAAGCCGGGGTTGTACATTTAGCTAGATCTTTAGCCTGCGAATGGGCTAAGTTTAACATTAGAGTCAACACTTTAAGTCCAGGCTATATTTTGACTCCTTTGACTAGAAACGTAGTCTCTAGCCACTCAGAAATGAAGGATGCATGGGAAGATAAGATTCCTATGCACAGAATGGCAGAACCCAAGGAGTTCGTTGGGACAGTGTTATATTTGGCCAGCGATACTGCCTCAAGTTACACTACAGGTCACAATTTAGTTGTTGATGGTGGTTATGAATGCTGGTAAAATTTATGTAGTTACGGACGTTTTAACGTGTTTAGAATATTAATTAGTTGGTATACAATGGATTATTTGAAAGTATTTTAATATTGATCACTGTATGTATTGTACTAAAGGTTTTAAAAAAATGAACGACAACTGTATCGATAGTCTTGCATATAAAAGGGGATATGAAATGACAAGATGCCATGCTGGGAGTTACTTCTATTTTTAATTGCTTCCCTTCATAATACGCTATCAGTAGGTGGCTTCACAATCCTAGATGACTCCCACATTTTCATTAAGGATTTTTTGAAACAGCTAACATTGTAGTCTATTATTGTTAAAAGGTTGTCTAGGAAAATCTCGTCATTGGTTTCGTCATGTCTAATTAAAGCAACAAAGGCTAGGCCTCTTATCATCTGCTTCAAATATAATATCGATCCATTCGATAATCGCGAGATGGACATAATTTCTTGTTTCTTACCTACTCGTTGATTACTTCTAATGTTTTCGCTTTCAATGTATAAATCATCTAGGTCAATGGTAATATCAACAAAGTCCGCACAAACTTCATAGGTTTGAATATCAACTGGGGTGGAGTCTGTTGCAACATATATTTTTGAATTGACATCAAACAAAAAAACTTTATCAATGGCTGAATACTGAGCAATGTTGTCGAGCATGTTTTCTAATGAGGGCAATTCACTAATTAACTTTTGGACTATTCTGGAAAAGGCCTCATAAATAGAATGATCAAAGATGGAGGTTAAGTAAAACGATACCTGTATTCCTTCGAGTCCCAAGTCTAAGAGCTCATCCCCTATCCTTTGCATTATATCCCTTTGTGCATCGATTTTATAATCCTCAGACAACCCATCCACTTTATGTATCAATACTTCAAAATTGATTTTGGGGTTTACTTTATAAGCATATTCAATGATCATGGCTAAATTAGTCAAGGCATTTAAGTACTCGTCTTGCGAGTCAATCACATACACCAATGCTCCTACACTGGCAAAGAGCCGCTCAGAATCATAGTTGGGTTCAAAATAATTAAGCTGACCAGGGAGTTCCATTACTGATAAGTCTATTAACAGTGAAAACTGTTCACTTGTGGGTTTCGATGAGCTTTCCAAATACAAGGTATCCAACGGTTGCATATTGTGGAACACAACTTTACATATTGAGGACTTCCCACCTCTGCGTAAGCCCATCAACAAAATTGTAGCTCCATCTGACACGCTAGCTAGTGAAGCACTGTCCATTATACAACCCTTGCTTGTGTCTTCCTAAGACTGATTCAATATTTTTGGCCGTATCTCTTATTCAGTCCTAAAATTGTTTACACACTACTTCTTTATTTCAGATAAGATTACATTAGTCACATACAAAAAAGTCTATTAACTGACAACTTAAGGCTTTAATCTCCTAGGATCTCTTGGGAAGAGGGAAGCACGACGGATATTCTTCAAATCCAAGTAAAGCATAACCACTCTTTCTAAACCAATACCACCACCAGCATGTGGAGGACATCCATATGCGAAGGAGTTAATGTAATCATCCATTCCTGGTACATCAGGATTGATACCTAAAGTAATCAATCTCTCTTTCAAGAAGTCAGGGTTGTGAATACGTTGAGCACCTGATAATATTTCTTCGCCTCTCATGAAGAAGTCGTAAGAATTAGCATATCTAGGATCTTCAGGATCCGGCATTGAATAGAAAGGTCTGACCTCCAAAGGAAACTTATCTAAGATGTAAAAATCGGTATCGTAGCGCTCTCTAACCAATTTACCCAAGAATTTCTCGTTTTCAGTAGACAAATCTTCAAAATCGCCGATTTCTTTCCCGCCCTCTCGGAGCATAGACACAGCATCCTTGTAATTAAGCTTGAGCATTTTATCGCCTTCAGGAAGTTTGAAGTCTTCAACAGGAAACTGTTTCCTGACAGTAGCGATTTCCTTAGCGCATCTTTTTTTTAACTCCTTAAATATATATATGAACATCTCACCCATGACATCAACAACTTCGTCATAGTGTTCCTCAAATGCCATTTCTAAATCTAGACCAGTGAATTCTGTCATGTGTCTGTGGGTATTAGAGTTCTCAGCACGGAAAACGGGACCGACTTCAAAAACTTTTTCGAAATCAGCTGCTACCAATTGTTGTTTGTAAAATTGAGGCGATTGAGCCAAATATGCCTTACCTTTAAAGTAGGAAACTTCAAAAACATTTGCGCCTCCTTCCGAAGGAGCAGCAACTATTTTTGGAGTGTGAATTTCGAGGAAGCCTTTGTGAGAAAGGAATTCTCTGAACAAGTGACACACCATAGACAGAATTTTGAAAATTGCATGATTGGTAGTTGTCCTGAGATCAATTACTCTAGAATCTAAACGTGTGTCTAAATTGACAACTGGCAACTTAGCTGCCTCTGCTTCCGCTTCGGATCTTGAAGCATCTTCAATCAAAAGAGGTAATTGCTCTGGTGTCTCCTCTATAGTATACAACTTTGTAATGTGAATTTCGGCATCTTGAACAGTTGCAGATTTAATCTGCTCTTTGACCTTCCTCACAACACCATGAACTAACAAAATAGACTCCAAATTAATAGATCCGGCCCACTTCACCATCTGTTTCGAAACACTTTCACCATTGGCCTTAAGCAAAGACTGGATCAAATTATCCTGTTGTCTTAAAGTCAAAAAAACCATTGTAGCCCCCTGCTGTCTCGAGGTGTGACATCTGGCCCTCAAGACAACCTCCTTTCCATCATCATCGGCTGATAAATCTTTAATCTGTGCTCTTACGACTCCTGTTCTACTTGAGGAATTGATCAAGGGAAGCTTTCCGTAATTCGCTTTCGCCGGATCTTGAGCTTCCTTGGCCTCCTTCGCCGCCTTCTCATTAGCTAATTGCTGTTCTCTTTCCGTCTTCTTACGGGCTTTTTCCTTCTCTTTCTCCAACTTCTTCAAACCCTTCTTGGACAATGGCTCACCGTCTTCTCCCAAGATTTTTGTTCCATCTTGCTGAGCTTTTTGAACTTCCTCAAGAGTCAATTTATCCAACTTCTCTTTCAACTCTGACATCTTTATTTCTTATACTTTATAAAATTCGTAGTGCTTTTAATGATTTGAAAAATTTCTTACTCATAATGCTGACATAATCTGTACTCATATACTTTCAACGGACCTTGGGCAGCCTTAAAGATTTGCAGATCAAAAAGTTAGCACTATGATAAGTAAAGTCTATTAATATACTATAACAGTAACAGATTTCTACCTTGTTTGAAAACTCCACCTTTTGCGATTTTAATAATACAAGAGCTCATTGACCAAGAGTTGAAGTTATTTGGGAGTGAATTTCGTCTCTCCTGGCAAGCCCTTCTCTTCTTTTTCTTTCTCTGCGTTGTTCTTTAGTTTCCCTGGTATCTACTCGAGAGTCTGTATCGTCGAGTTGCTCAATTGCCTTATACAATAAATTCATTTTAGTGAAGTTCTCTCTAAATCTTTCTACTGACAATTTATCCAAAAATGCTAGGTATTCCTGAGAGACATAGAGCCATAGTGTCTCATCCGAAGGATCGTAGTATCCAATAGGAACGTCAAGACGGATGGACGTCCTTATAGCAACATTAAAGTTCGTTCCTATTCCTGACTCTCTGAAGCCCGTGTTCATTGCTGCTGTATATAAAGAGCCAGCTGTATCTAAAGATTTGCACTTGACATGTAAAATAAATGGCTCAAATTTGTATAGGATATGACGGGAATCTGATATGGAGACGTCCTCTATGCTTTTATGATTAATTTGTTTGAAATTCAAATTTCGAGACCAATTCCTCACATTGTCTGGATCATGAGTGATGAAAAGCCACCCTCCTTCATTTCCTTTCGCTCCTTTGTTGAAAGTTGTTGAGCTTTGCAGTTTTCTGCCTTGTAAATACACCGATACTCGCCCCGAACATGAAGAAGTTGTCACCATATTCTTTTTGGAATTTATCAAACTTATAATAGGCCAACACTTCAGATCTAAGGAGCCCTTGGGAGAGGCGTCGGGAGACCCTTCATTGGTAAAACTTATTTCATTAAGAATATGTTCTTTCTTTTGCTGAAAAGGGTCGCCCATTTCAGTAGATATTACTGTCGGTAGGTAAATATATTAAATATGTCGCAACTCGGTTACGCATGCATTCAAAACTATTTAATGGCTACAAGAAATTTTTTTTCATCCTCTGTATTGAAGTGAAAAAGTGTTTTTATCACAGGCAATAACTGATTTCTTTGGTCCTTATGCTCAAAAAATCCTAGAAGGACATTTTTGAGATAAGCTATATTTATTTCCGCCTCAGGGTCGTTGTAGCTTTGTTCTAATGAAGTTCTAGCACTAGAAGGCGACTTGAGAGCCAAAATCAGTTCACCAGAGTTTGAAGCGAGCCCATCATTAATCTGCCTTAGTTGATCATACTGCTGCGACAACATTTTGTAATTCTTAGACAATCTCTCAAACTTGACACTTGTCTCCTCATTGAGTTTCTTCAACACAGAAATCATATTCTCATAATCGTGTACCTTCTTTGTTGAAGCCAGAAGCGACTCTCTCATTACATCTATTGTCTTAGTTGCCTCTTCGTATTCATTTGCGTTGGTCTCCGAGATCTGCTTGTTGCTTAAAGTATTGTTTGGATGCGAGTAATGTTGAGTGACCTCTACAAGCTTGTTCTCTAAATCCTGTATCTTGGATAAATAATTTTCGTTTATGGATTTTAATTCATCGATTTCCCTTTGTTTCTTTCTTGCCATAGAATTAAAGCCATTATCATATTCTTTTTTTTCCTCTATTGTGCGGTCCATTCGAAGCTTCCAACCATCCTCTTTGTTTTTACTATTAGCTTCCACCTCCAGTAGCAATTGCTTTACACTAGAGGTATCCCTTATCTTTTCCTGAAGAAGCGACCTAGATTCGTTAAGTTCATCCTCTAGACTCTCTATCTTTTTGGTAGCTTCTTTTGATTTCATGACCAACTCATCATACTGCTGCTTGAAAGTCTGCAAATCGGCGGTTTTCGAGGATTTTTCTTTCTCATTCGACTCATGTAACAGCTTTAAATTTTCAAGCTCGTGAACAATCTCCTGATATTCCCTCTGCTGGTTAGTTAGCAGCAGCGTTAATGACTTTATCTGCTCTTGTGATTCTTTCTTGGTCGACTTTAAAGTGTCGTTTTCCGAGAGAGCACTCGAATTCTTGTTCCATAATTCCTTGAGTTCTGATCTCAATCGATCACTTGTCTTCAGAAGATCATCTTTCGCATTCGTCAAATTCTCTACCTTAGCTTTTAAATCATTAGTTAGTTGATCTTTATTATCCATGGAGGATTTCAAAGAGGTGATTTCCAATTTCAAAGATGCATCGTTGCTCTTTATTTTATTCAACTCCTGAATTCTATCAGCCAAGCTCTCCTTTTCATTCAGCAAGTTTTCAAGCTCTTTATGTGTCTTTTCAAGTTCAGACGTCAATTTTTCGTGTTCACTTTTTAAAAGGCGACTGTCTTTTTTAGATTTCTCGCAAATGTCGGTGAGCTTATCTATCTCACTCTTGCACATGCTAAGATCTTCTTTTAATTGACATACTTTCTCCTCGTAGTTTTTGTTTGCTTGTGCAGTCTCTGAAGTCTCAGTTTCTTTCTTACTTTTCTTTATGTCCTCTTTGGATTGAACTAAATCTTCACTTACGAGCTTAAGCAGATCACGCAAATTCTCAACCTCTTCGTTAGCTTGACGTAGCATGTCTTTTTTCTCTTTATTTTCTTTAAGGAGACTTTCCTTCTCCGTAAAAAAATTGGAACCACTATCTTTTATTTCACTCAATTCCTTTTCTAATTGTTCAATTCGTGTGGATAAATGACTAATTATACCATTTTTCTCTTGAAGCTCGGAATGAAACGAATCACCTTTGTCGTCTGACGTCTTTGACCCATCATGTTCGCCGGATTCGGGTAACAGCGTACTTGCTAATGAAGTTATCCCCCCAGCAGAAGAACCTTTCTTCTTCTTTTTATTCTTCTTTTTATTAGTAGCATTCGAAGATGTTGGTTTTGTTTCTGGATCTATTTGTGCTTCTCGTTTCTCCGATTTATCTGACTCTTGGTGCTTATTCTCTAACATTTTCTTTAGATTACCAATGCTATCCTGGTAGTCCTTCACGTGTTTTTTCAAGCCCTCAATTTTCTTTTTCAGCGACTTGAGATCATATTTAAATGTAGCAAAGCTTCCCTCGGAAAAATTCTCGTCCCATTCTCCTGCATCCACTTGCTTGTTTGGTTTATTATCCTCTTCCTTTTTGACCTCTTTCTTGTCATCTTCATCAAAAGGTACAGAACCAAATGAGTCTACAATCGCTGACTCTATCTCGCGTTCTAATTCCTTAATATCAGAATATAGGCTAGAAACTCTTTTCTTTTGATTTTCAATTTCTGAATTAGAAGACGAAATATCTAAACGAAACTGCAGGTTTTCCGACCTTAGATTTCGCACTTCTGATCGCAAATTTTCAATCGTTGACTCGAAGCCAGCTTCCTTTTCATTGTCGGAGTTAGTCTCTGAAAACCTAAGCTCAAGCTCTTTGATTCTTTTTGCTAGGCTAGAGTTAGTTGTCGAGTAATTTCGGATTTCGTTCTGGAGTAATGTCGATTTTTCGTTAAGGCCATTGAGATACTCGACAAGCGCACCTGTTTCCGAGATACTAGAAATAGGGGTGTTTTCTCTTAACACCTTTTCTAGCACTGGAATAACTGCTGCCTTGCGCTTTTCCACTTTGAATGCTTCCAACAAAACCGGATATTTCTCTTCATATTTGTTAAATTTTCTTAACTTTGCCCTCACAACACTAGGTAGCCCATTAAAATCAATCTCTTCATTTTTAGAGCCGCCAGTTTCATTACTTGAGTCGCTAATGTTTTCTTTGATGGCTTCATCGCTAGGTTGCCTTAGGTTTTCGGCATCCGGTGTAGTTTTACCATGAATATGCGCTTCATTTTTTAATTGAGCTGAAGGGTTCTGCTGTGCCGCTAAATGCAGCTCGATATGTTTATCATTTATACTGTCATTTATGGTTTTGGCAAAGTCTTCAGAGAAGTTGCGCAACTTCGAGAACATAGTATCCTTCCCATTCTTATCATCCTTAAGTATACTTAGCTTATTTTACGAGAAACAATGCACGTGATTACATATGTTAATTTATTAACTAGTCAACATACCGGTATGTTTACTAAAAAAATTAATGCTTTGAACGAGAGAACTTTTCGAGAGGATGAGATTTTGAAGAGGTTTTAGGCTGTCTTGGTTCCAAATGTAAAGACATTCGATATTGCTCTTCGAAATTTGGTGATTTGTCAAACCATAGATTAAGAAAACTTTGTACTTCATGGTTTTCTTGTATATTATAGGGTACAGCCTTTAAGCGAATTACATCCTTAACAATTTCATAAGTTTTTGCCTGCTTGTAGAAGTTAATATAAAGGCCCTTGCTTAACAAATAATTTGGATTGCCATGAAAAACAAAAGTTAAATCACTCAAGATAACCCCAAAAAAAGGAACGCACGGTTCCGGCCCTAAAAACTTTAAAATATTTCTGTACTCAGAAAAATTTCTTGCCGAATTCATTAGTTTGTTCATATTTTGTAAGCTTCTTGAAAGGGTGGAATCTGTAATTTCCCATGTTTTCTTCAATCTATGAATCGAAGATGAATATAAACCCGAGACAATAGCCGTCATAGAAGAAAAATTATTGAGGGTCCTGCAACGCTCAGCGACCTTGATAAAATAAGCAATGGTTTGGCTTCTTTTCTTCAGTTCCGGCTTCCTTAGTATCATAAACGTCACAAAGTTAGTTAGTTGATTAGAATTCTTAATTATTTCGGTAATACTATCGATGTTCTCACGCAAAAAACTCTTCTGACCCCATACTTTTGTGAGACAAGCATGAATACTAACTTTTTGAAAGATACTTGAATCAGTAAAGGTTAGTTGGTTAGCCATCTCAGCTGGATCTATATCAAATAATCTCATTTTTTTAATCGAAGATAACCCTTTAGTTGAAGAAATCGAACTACCCGTGCTACCAAGTTTCGGCCTGTCACCTGGTCTACCGTTTGTCAAATGTTGCTGGATTTTATGAGATATTGCTCTGCTTAAAGGTGACTTCTTCACTAGTGACAGCTGAATAAAAGCTAACCATTTTTTAAAAACCGGTTCCTCGTAGTATGAATTGACCCAGTATTTTCCTAGAAGTAACTTCATAAGTTGGAAAATCCGTACCCGAGTCGGATTCTGTTTCTTCGCTACCCATACATTGTACTCTTCATAAGATAGACCCTCTGGGGCATCTTTTTTGAACTCTTCAATCATTTGGTCAACTAGCTCACCGATCTTCATGAATCCAGCAAAAGTTATCAAAAAAATAGTACTGAAGTCCGATGTATTAAACTCCAGTTGACATAAGTATGCTACTAATGCCCTTTTAGTACCACCCTTGACATTGCCCGACAAATCAACAAGTAATTCATTGTTTGTATCAATTTGTAAATACCAAGGCGCACCACCAGAAGAATGATCTCGTGGGTAAAAGGTGACTACATCCTGCTTGTCCGAATGAATGGTATTCTTCCGCTCGGTCAAAAGTAGATGCATGCCAAAGTCACTGTGTAAAATCCTAGTAGCATAATTCAAGATATTCTCTCTCTCTTCCATTATGTACCACAAGCTCGATGAAATTACGTCAAGTAGCTTCATAAAGACCTGTAAATTTTCCTCTAAAACCTTATCACGGTCAATCATTATCGCCAGATCTTCACCTTTAGAATTTTGTGTAAGTATAAGACGGTATAAATCGAGAGCTTCCCTCTCTGTATCATCACGTGGAACATCCAAGTCGAATTTTTCATCTTCGATCGCTTTGAAGACCTCTGGATCATCGATACTCAAAGACTGCACAGCCATTATTACGTTAGATAGTACACTGTGATATAATTGTTTTAGTTCAAAAAATTCCATCACCACTGTCGAATCCATTCGCAAACCATCCGGAGAGCTTTCAAATAGCTTGCTAGAACTAGTACTTTTCATATTGTTGCCAGCTTGATTATACCTATCCATAAGATAAAAGATAGTAAAGTCCAACGATTCGAGTAGATCACATAGCGGACTCGCGCTTTTTAAACATCTGTACATTTTCCTAGAAATCGAGTCATTTCTTATGTTTCTTTGGATGTTATCCATATGTGGCACCGAAAAAAGTGCTTCTCTCATATCTTCAGACAAAGACTTCAATTCGTCGCAGTAAGAATTAATAGAGTCAACCGCTCCCCGGTCAATAACTCTCTTCGAGCGACTTTTCATCTTCAAATGTTCACCGCTCGCATTGAATACAGATTCTGAGATTCCTAGAAATGGATTACACCAGTTACCGCCATTAAAGTCGTCGCAGACAAATCTGGGATATACTTGAGGAAGAAAATCAGAACGATCCTGTTCATCATCCACATCTTCTGGAACATCATAGTCGCTACGTCTGACCTTTTTATCTTTGCTGATATGCGATAAAATTCCTATGAGGCTCGAAACTGTCTGACTCAACACTAGTCCCTCTTTTCTCGCATCAAGTGGAGACAGGCTTTCCTCGGAGTTAAAGTCGGTCAAGGGGTGGTTAGTTTGTTCTTGACTTTGACTCTCCTTTTCATACAACTCACAATCATGATCCTCCCCTAAAACTTTGAATTGAAGAACACTATTAACATACATTTGCGCATTTAAGTAAATTATCTTTTTCAACTTTCCTCTCACTGAGCTCTCATATTCCGAACCAATAAAGTCTGTACGTAACAACTTCGTACACTTAACGATCTTTAATATAACACTTGACAACTTTTCATAATAATATCCAAAAATCTTTATGTCACGCTCTCTCAAAGAACGAAGACATTGATGCATATTCGTATTAAAAACATCTTCTAAATTTTGCCAAGTTCTAATGTCTTCTGAATAGTCGTAAAATAAACCATCAAATGCAAATAGGCACTTCGAAAAATGATGATAGATATTGTAATCCGGCCCTTTTGAGTTCAATAAAACATGTGTATCCGAGTCAACATCAAACTTTTCTCTTACACTTTTCATTAATTCTTCATTTACCAAATCTTGCGAAAAATCATTGAGCACAGATGAATCCGGGTTGACGTCAACAAAGTGGGGTTCCTTCAATTCTTTACTAGAATATAACTCAATATTTCTTCGATCGGCTGTATCTTTATCGTACACCACAAATGGTGGCGAGGATGTATAAATGTCAAGTTCCTCAATATAATATAAAATATCACCGCTGCTTGTAGGTTTGGTGCAACAAAACACCTCTTTTCCTGTCCTTTGCCGATATTCCTCTACCATTTTTTCCGCCCTCTCAAGATCGATAACACTCTCATTTAGACTCTCCAACGATGAATTGGTCCTAGTATTACTATTTTGTATACTTGTCGGTGTATCTATGCCGTTTGTGGGTTTCCATTTGACGTCACTTCCTTCTGAACTGGCAAAGCTCACCATGGAGCTTTTTCGTGTACCATCGGCCGATGCTTCCTTGCCGTGCTCTTGCATATTCTTTTGCAAAAGCCCTGCAAAAGTGGGTACTAATACGTTTGCCGTCGTATTAGCTGCAGTATACGTATCTACTTGGTTTGGGCCTTCCAATTTCCTACCTGACAGCTCGAGATAGTATACCGACCTCACGTACGTACAAGGTATCCATCCTCTTGCGTATCCCCCATTCGGCAACATTAAAACTCCATCTAGCCATCCGCTTTCATCTTTTGTATAAATATAAATTACATCCCCCAAGTTAAATGAAAGCTGCGTCCGCTTATCTCCATGGAAATCATACAATGCAACCACTGCATCTACCGGCTTAATGGGCGCTTTACTTCCTTCTTCTCCGTCAGTTGTCGCCATACTTACGATATCTGACGCCCCTGAAAGCTTCTAGCTTTTAAATAAACACTTTTCCCTCTGCAAGTTATTACTATTTCAACCTTCCTTGCTACCCTCACTTCTTCAAAATTGAGAAGGATTCTCTTCTAACCTGTAAAATTCTCATTCCTTTTTGCAGGTTATAATGACTTACTTTTTGAAGCTTCTCGCTTATTTTGTCGCGAGTCTATAGGCTCTTGGAAATCGTGCGCTTATTTTGGTCCGCAATTTCAGAAAGAGACCACGTAGAACAAAATTGTATTCACCTAAAGCTGTTACCAAATGTCGATTATAATAGGCTACCTTTCTTCTATTGTACTGAATATTTAGAGAGATCTATAGATAATTTGCGTATGCCTAATTCCTTTTTTTCAGAATCACAATCAAGTAACTAGAAGCATTTCTCTAAGTAAAACGCATTTTATGACAACCTTATTGCATCATCGCCTATATCTGCCGTAGAAATGGATTATGATGAGATATTCACCGTGTCCCAAGGTTCCAATATGCAGCTGGAAGCATAAGATGGTGGTTGTCTAAGCTTATTGATGGTCCTGTATGAAGGTATATGTACTGCACATAGTATGATAAGTAGGAACCGATCAACCTTGGCTAAGTTGAAGGACCATTCGGATTTAGCATGTCTATGTTGTTCAAAACGCCTTTGGACATCGAAATTCGCTTGAGTGACGAAGACAAGCGAAAGCATGTGGACATCAGTAGTAAGGGGGGACCTGTAGATAAATTGCCGGTTTACAAAGACGGAGAAGGTGTAAAAGGTGAGGTACATATAAGAACCAAGGAGGGCAAAAGGATTGAGCACGGTGGCATTAAAGTCCAATTATTAGGTACAATTGAAACTAATGTGGATTCAGTATCATCAAGTGACTTTTTGTCACTTGCAAATGAACTAGCAGCCCCCTCACAGTTAACTCAAGTTGAGACCTACCCGTTTGAATTCAGAAACGTGGAGAAGCAGTATGAGAGCTACAGAGGGGTCAACGCCAACTTGAAATATGTTCTCAGGGTTACAGTCTCCAGAAACGCTACCGACATCACCAGAGAAAAGGAGTTATGGGTGTATCAGTATAAGAATGCTATTACTAGCGAAGAAGAAAATGCCAAGTCGCCAAGTAAAGATGTAGACAAACGCTTCTCAAAGAGCGCAGTGCGTATGGATGTTGGAATAGAAGATTGTTTACACATTGACTTTGAGTATCTGAAGTCCTCATTCTCGCTTAAAGACGTCATTGTAGGTAAAATATTTTTTTTACTCGTTCGACTAAAGATCAAACACATGGAAATATCACTTATCCGCAGAGAAACCGTTGGGTCCCCACCTAATCAAGTAACTGACAGCTCTACAATAGTTAGGTTTGAAATCATGGATGGGGCTCCTGCGAAAGGCGAAACAATACCTATTCGTTTATTCCTACGCGGCTTCGATTTATGCCCCACTTACAAGGAGGTTAACAAAAAATTCTCAACAAGAACGTATTTGTCTTTGGTTCTTATTGATGAAGATTCTCGAAGATATTTCAAGCAGAGTGAGATCTTTCTTTATAGAGATCTGTAGCAGCTTGACAGAGTTAATATAATGCCTGCATATAAGCATGTCAACCTGTTTTGGCCTAAGCATCTAACTACTGTTTAATTGTAGACTGTTTTACATTTTCAGGATAACTTCAGGCTCAGAGTAGATGATTTGTCAGCGGTGGGCCAGTTTATGAACTCTTTTTAAATCTGACCTATATATGGATACTTCAAGGGAAAAGGGTTTTGAAGGAATCGACGACAACGAACGAATGACATCGCATATAGCGCAGGAAAATGAAAGAGAGATAAAGCAAAGACCAAACTCTCTGGAATCCAGTATCCAACCTGCGAGCCACACAAATCAAAGCGTGAATAACAAGCGTGTTGTCTCATTATCCTCAGCCGGTGTTCGTGCACTTCTTATTCAGGTACAGGCGTTGTATTTGAGAGCACCGGTAAAATTGTTCAGACCCTCCCGTTTCGATTATCTCTCTTACGTGAGATTGATGGCCCAGAAGCATGACAAAATCAATTTGAAACCTTACAGGTTTTCTACACATTCCTCTATTGGAATGTTAGTGAATGTTATTCGGAAAGAAGGTTGGGATTTTATACCGAAACAAGTGCTCCCACCATTAATTGCCAATTCGGCTACCGGTATAATATTATACAGCACGTACTTAACTTCCTTAGATTATTTAAGTAAGGGCCACAGGGAGAGAATTTCTGGACCAATAGAGAACGCCTTTTTATATTCATACGCCGAAACGTGGAAAGCTGGTTTGTTAGCAGGCGCAGTACAATCTCTAGCAGCCGCTCCAGTGGATGCAATATATACTAGGCTGTCGATATCTGAGATTCTCGACGGAAAGGATAGGAATTTGTGGACTTTTGGAGCTCGAAAATTGAGACAAATCGGTGTCATCGGCGTTTTTGCTGGATACGGATATTCATTAGTCAAAGAAAGTTTAGGATTTGCATTTTATTTTTCTACTTTTGAAACTATTAAAACTCGAGGATACCTCTTAACTTATAATAGCATCTTGACTTACAGGAAGGTGAGAGAAAGTATCGTAAGCCGGCTTCCTTTCAGGAAGCATGATGGAAACTTCCGTATTCCAAATGAGAAGGCTAAAAAATTGGAGGAAAAACGATTTGTACGCATTTTGCATTCTACCTTTATTTTATTGGCAGGAGCTTCAGCTGCGTTTATTTTGATGGCGATTCAATATCCTATGACGAAAATTCAGAATATTCATTTATCGCGCTTGGAAACACTAGATTTATACAACGCAGCACAGTCAAAGACAGAACCCTTCATAAAGCTATACTACAAATCTTATATTACCACTTACCACAAGCTATTAGATTTACGTAAAAAGACAAGCAAATCACTATTTCAAGTGGCTTATAAAGGGTTCGGAAGAACTGCTTTGATGACCATGCCTTCTAGTTCTGTTGGGCTTCTCGTGTTTGAGATTATGAGAACGAAAATGTCAGATGCTATCGATGATACGATGTAAAATACCTTGTCAGTCGTATAACATCTTATTAGTTTATTTATTGTCAATTTATAAATAGAGTAAACTGTAAATAGGTTTTAAAGATCTTGGTATCGTCTCTATTTCCTTTGCTGTAAGTATGCTTTCCAACCAGCATCACGATATCTTTGGCCTTCCACTATTGGGTCCCTATTCTTTCCATAGAGTCCTCTACCAACAATTAGGATATCCGAACCTGTTGCAATAGCCTCATCTACAGTTCTGTATTGTTGTCCCAATGAGTCGCCTTTTTCTTCTAAAGCAATTCCTGGAGTCATAGTAATCCAGTCGAACCCTTCAGTACCTTCAGTAACATCGCCCATATCATGTTGTGCTATAAATCCGATTACAAATTCTTTATCAGTCTTTGCAATTTCAACTGTTCCACGAGTGTAGTCGCCGTGTGCCAAAGAGCCCTTCGAAGACAATTCTGCCAACATTAATAGGCCACGGGGAGATTCGACTGTCTGAGAGACTTCTTTTAATCCTTGAACTATACTTGGCCCTGTAACTCCGTGGGCATTTGTTATGTCGGCCCATTCGACAATTCTGTAGATGCCCCCATGATATTGTGACTTAACTGTGTTCCCTATGTCTGCGAACTTTCTATCCTCAAAAATCATGAATTCAAATCTCTTAGCCAACTCCAATAAAGGAACAATTGTCCTCTCATAAGAGAAATCGCTAATAACATCTATATGAGTCTTTACAAGACAAATATAAGGTCCTAATTTTTCTATTAATGCCAAAAATTCTTCACTTGTCGTAAGATCCACTGAAGCACAAAGATTCGTTTGTTTGGTTTCAATCAAATTTAATAGGCGCCTCGCTACAGGTGCGGGATGCACCTCCGCCCTTTCACCGTACGAACCCTTTTTATTCATTCCAAGCTAAACTACTGACCTAAGTAAGCGTTATATCAAAAATTTATTTTCAGCCTACACACAGGAATTGTATTCTCACTTCGCGACCATGACTTTTATATATTAATCTAGTTCTTCGCTCCTTTGCTTTTCAGAAAGGGTATCTTTATTTGATTCAACAATACCACCATTAGTATCGTTACATTTATCACGTTCTTTCGGATCCTCGTTTTCAGCTTGTTCCTTCAGAACAGAAATTTCACTTTCTAAATGTGGATATATTTTACCAATCTTTTCCCAGGAGATTTTCCAAAACTCTTGATTATGACGCAAGTCATTGTCACCATTGAGCAAAACCAAGATCATATTTTTTAGAAGCTCTCCCCCAAACTCCTGAACTAAATTTTCACCGGAGCCAAGCTTTTCGCTAAAAGCGTTATATATTGCAAAATATTCTAACACCCCGAACCATACTTTTTGCACACTTTCAGCGTCAAGCAGACCACTGTAGTGCAAAAATATTTTGCTTACCAAGGACAATAAGTCTATCTGAGTCTTTAAAAACCCTTTGGTATCTGTTCGTACCACATCCATTTTGGAGAGTTCCTTCATTAAAGGAAAAATACCGTTCTCAAAGACACCATCAGTCGATGTATTGTTGTGTAACTCTGATGATAATATGACATGTTTTAATGTATTCAATGCATGTCTCCTTATTTCACGGCATGGATTAAAACACTGATGGGCAATAGCTTGTAGCAAAACGTATCTCTTTTCGCAATCCAAGGCTTCAGAACTATTAAATTCCGCCGTGAGTGTAACCGAAGAAACTGAAACATTTATAAGATCCCTAAAGTAACTATTTTCCGTTTCTGACTTTAAACCAGAAATTTTCAATTGCTCCATGTCCAACTCCCACAGTGATGCTATAGCACCACTAGATGAAATCTCGTCGAGGACACCTAGTATCGATATAAGGTTTGATTCCGTAATTTTTGATTGATGTTTAAGCACTTTGTTTTCGATAAAGTCCAAAATTAATCGAGAATAGGAAGGAGTTGATCCGAGCATTCTTAAAATTGTCCAATATCTCTCATCCTCCAATAAGTTTTCGGATAGCGAAGGGTCTCTCTCTATCAATTTTAATAGTGGATAAATTATCGATGTCCCCTGACTGACAAGCACGTCAGGTTCAGATTTACTGAGAATTTCTATAATATCTGAGAAGTCATTTCTCAGGGAAAACTCGCTTTTTTGAAGTAGTATCAAGATATAGGCTTTAATTCGAAATCTATTCTTCGTTGAAATGTGTTGAGAATCTGAATAATCTTTTAGCTTGCTTTTAATTAGTTCGAATATAGATATGTCCTTATCTGTCTTTAGCCAGTAGAAGATAGATAATTCTAAGAGAAATAACACTTCTTCTTCAAAGAACCTTGCTTTCTCTTTTGAGTAGGTTGGTAAAAAGTCCAATAGGAGCCTAATGAAAAATATCGTCTCTTCTTCAGAATCTCTGTCAACAAATTCAAAAAGGCGCTGTATCCCTAATGACTTGACACAATCAATAGTAGATAAGGTAGCCTCAACCTCCTGATCTGAGGGTTCCGGAGTTATATCAGAATACCCTTTCAAAAATGATGAGAACGTAGATAAAATGCCACTTTCCTTTAATGGCTTTGATCTATTGATGACATAACGAGCTTTCACGTTCTCTATGGGTTCCAAATGATTAATCTCTTGAAATTGAGGAAATACATTCGGATTTATCAAGCAATTTTCAAAAAAAGTCATCACAATTTCTAGAACCTTCAGCCAAGCGTCCGTAACTTTGTAGTTGGCTTTTCTAAGGAGTCTGAATAATACAACAGTAGATATCTGGGCCTTAAAATCTCCTCCAAACCAAACGGCCATTTGGGTTACTGTAATTATCTCATTATTTGAACGAATTCTAATTTGAGTTTCAGGAATCTCATCACGAACACTTTCGCTCATTACATGTACATTCAGCATGTCTCCAGTAATGCTAGTTAACTTTGCCAATTCATATACCAACTTATCAAGGGAAGCAAATAACTTGAATCTAACACAAATTGTGGCACATTTGTCTATTGATGACATCAATCTAGTTACAATGTGATCATCAGTGGCCTCATCGAATACCGTCACCAATGTGTTAATAACCGCATCCACGATACTTTCAAATAAGGCCTTATTAAATTGGCATATTTGAAAGTTGTTAAAGTCTGCATAGTTCAACTTCTTTTGTTTAGAAGAAAGCGACCTAATCATATTATTCCAAACATCATCGAACCATTTTTCTGTCCCGTGATGCTCCTCTGGCATAATTATTTCCCGCTCTTTTATTGCATGATAAATTTTTGAAAGATACCACTCTGGAAAATCACCTCCATTATACACGCCTCTTACATTTCGTTTATACGATTCTAAATCCATTTGCTTCTTCACTTGGGGATTGTGAAGATCAGTATTCAACATGATAATGGAATATGATAATATGAAAACGGCATCTATGTCTAGCTTAATTTGCTCATTAGGGTCAAGCTCGACCGTTTTCTGACAGACGACGTACCTCTCCGCAAACTTCTCGACTACTCTTTCTATCTGTTGCGACTCACCAGGCAATCTAAAGCTTTTCAACAAAAGTCGCAAAGCTTCATCCACCCTCATATTTGAGAAGTCAAATTGATCAATAAACTTGCTTAATAACTTCTGGTTTGATGGTTTTACTAAGTATTCTCCTAGTACTTGCTTGTTTAACCTGCCAGATTTCGTGAAAAGGAATTCGGCCAATTTTTCGGTGTCATCAGTAGTTTCAAAGAAACCTTCTTTGGCTAGCCTTTCAATACCTTTCTTAGGATCACTGTTTAATATCATGGTACACTCAACAAATGATTCCTTTTTCTCCTTTTTAAACAACAACTCATTTTGAGCGATGCTCGTGACATCGACTTCATGCGGCAAGGTCTTAAGCTGCTCGAAAACATTGGATATGAATGTTAGCACACCTTCCAAGCAAATTGGAGGAACACTATCGCTGGATACTTCGGCGGACTCAGGTAGCGATAACGTACAGAGATAACTTAAAATTAACTTTGCTAAGTCATTTCGTTCAAAATCACAGTCGAAATTAATAAATAGATCAGAGAAGAATGTAGGAGATCTTATCCATAATAAAGACAAAGCTTCGATTAACATCTCTTTCGAAGTGGAAGATCGCGAAGTCAACGATGTACGATTACCATTTATAGATGTTTGTTTTATTGAGTCAGGTAAAATTGAGTTGAAAAGTAAAGTAAGAGATAACTCAAACTGGGGCCGCAAACATTTATCCATAACAATAGAAATAGTCGTGAACAATTGCAAAGCAGCCAGTAATAATGCAGGTGTCTCAGCCGTGACAATAATTTGGAGCAAATACTTAACTATTGGATCAGAAACGGTATTCATTAATGACGAATGCTTTGGAAACTCATTACCCGCTATTTCTATAGCAACGTTTAATAAATCCAAAGCCAAAACTCTAGTACTTTCCATGTGTCGGTATTGATTTGACGGGGATATCATCAGTACCAAGATCGCGATAAATTCATTCATACAAGCGACGCCAAAGGGCTTTTCGGTCGGATAAGCTTCTTTCGAATACTCTGACCCCAGCAGTATCTCTGAATGCGCCATATGATTTACACTGGTTTTATAGATTTCGTTCTGGCACTCTTCCATTGTCGATGACTCCTTATAGTTTGCTTGGTCAGTTCCTCCGATTCTATCTTCGGGAAGATACGTACCAGAAAAACTAGTCACCACGTCCTCCTCTGACAATTCTGGTTCAATGTGTTGAAGCTGATTAAACACACGAACAGTCACGAGGTTCATCGTCATTTCTGCTGCTTGTCTTAAGACTTCACTTCTTTTTTTGTTATTAGAGAGCGAAAGACAAGTCTGCACCATCTCCGAGATGACTTCATTCGGTAAGTACGATGACAAAGGACTTTGCATAACAATTTCTAAAAGCTTTAACACTTTCAATAATACAGCATCGTCGCCGCCTTGGTCTGCGGCCTCAAACCGACAATGTGTTAATGCGAACAAGGTCTGAATTAATGCACTCTGCAAATTCTTCGACCTAGAGGAAATTATCCCATAACTAAAAAATTTTGTCACTGAATTCAATACCAAAGATGTGATATATCCTGAAGTAGAAGGGGCCTTTATTACCATCAAAAAGGGCTGAAGAAGGGTTAATGAATCGATTTCATATAAATCCGCCGCTTCAGTGACAATGTTACGCAATTGTAAAAAGCTCGATAATAAAGGATTATCATGTCTTTCACTTCCTTTGCCGAATCCTGAAGACACATATGTATTCAAGCCCCAATTACTGACAATTGACCCTTCTTCTCCAAGTATCTCTGGCGTTCCTAGGATTGTTGCAACTCCGCTCTTAGACCATCTCGATAGCTTTCTCATTGAGGCCGATATAATCATACACTCATTTATCACTATTGTACTTGGATCAATTCCAACATTCTTTTGTTTCATGGGATCTCTATTTTCGATTTCATAATCGCCTGCGGTGTTATTTGATGAATCGGACGACTTAGACTTTCCGCCTTGCATGATTAGGCTTTAAATCTCTACGTACAGACGACCAAATATAGCGTCTGTTTAACAAATATAATCAACTAGAGAAGTATTTCTAAATCGATACTCTATAAAGAAGTAGTCTGTTCACATAGTCGACATTAATGTTTATGTGCGCACTAAACTCGTACGACATTTTTTATTTTAAACTACGACAAATAGCTTCTTTCTTTGACAATGACCTAAATAGAAGGTAAAGAACTATATACGCCTCAGATAATAAGCTCTGAAAGAGCGCCATGGTAGACGCCATTCCTGGTGAATCAATCTCTTATTAAATAGATCAAAGTCATACTTTTCAAGTTTTTCTAGGTACAATGATACAGGAAGTGCATTCATCATGGGCACAAACAAGGAATCAGGAATGTTTTTGCACCATTTCAGCTTCTGTCTCAAAATTACGGATTCTTCGGGATGCTGTTGAATTATTTCAGGGATATCCTGTTTTATCTGCTGGAGCTTAGTTCTGGCAGTTATTATATGATCATTGGCAGCTACTGTTGTGTCAAAAACACAGTTTTTTAGTTTTTCTGAAATATGCTTAAATTCTTCTTCATCTTTAATGTGTCCTTCCAAAGCCCTTGATACAGATTCCTGAGATAAATCGTGGTTATTCATGACTTGTACAGGAAGAGTAATTATATTTCTGGCCTTACTGTAGTACGGCAATCCTAATATCATGGAGCTGATAGAACTTGCTTGTCCAATATGAGCAGCAATATCACTCACATTGGATTGCAAATCTGTGGAAAGCTCCAAAAGGCGTATGGAAGAGGGTGACACTATAGGTGACAATAAAGCCGCTTGCGTGGCATAATTCAATTGAGAATGAAGACCTTCGCCATAGGAGCACATGTCCTCTATTGTCTTAAAAGAACGGGTCTGTAAGAAATGCCGTCTCGTCTGTAACACCTGATAGAAGTATGATATGTCTAAATTTATATCTTCCCTCAAGGAATTTCTCAACAACATGGCAATGGGCTCTCCGATGTTGCTACTCGATTCAACGTTTAAGAAAACTTTATTGAGGTTATCACTCCAAAATTTGAACTTCATGTCTGCTGTCGATAATCCCATACTTCCAGACAAATGACTTGATGCTTGCGATGACACCGACTCACCCTTAGATCCCCCGTCATTAATTTTGTTCACCTCAAAAAGAAATGCCCTAATAGCAATAAATGCGTCCCTGGCTGGATCCGGAATATATTGTGATAATATATATGAGGATCTGTCGTACCTTTCTAAAAGGTTATAGACATTTTCTCTGGAACCTTGTAATGCTGCTTCATAGGCGCCGCTACTCAGGGCCCACCTTTTTTGTACGAAAGAAATACCAACTCTAATTTGAGGGTAAATCATCATTATAATAAAGCTGCTGCCACTATGTAAAAATGATACTATACTTATATCTTTACCATGCCCCAGTGGATTGGTAGGACATGCAACTTTTAATAATAAAAAAAAAAAAAAAAAAAAAAAAAAATTATTATTATGTATGTAGACCTACAGACACCTCGAGATAGTAAAGTAATTGCAAATTGAGAGGACATACATAGTTAATAGGTTTATGAAAATTGAAACAATTAGACCGCATTGCTATCTAGACATATCTATTGGGGGAGAAAATATAGGCAGAATAGTTTTAGAACTATTTTCTGATCTTGCACCCAAATCGGTTGAAAATTTTCAGGGCATCGTTAATGGAAGAAAGCTTAAGGATAATAAAATATTAACCTACAAAGGTAATTTCTTCCATAGAGTTATTAAAAACTTTATTGTTCAAGCAGGTGACTTGAAACATGGAATGTCACTAGAAGGGTATTCTGGCAATGAAATTGGAACAGGAAGTTTGCCAGAGACGTCGGAACAACTGCAGGAACTAGAAAATAGCGACTTTACTTTCGAAGAGCCTTTTAATTTGTGCATGGCTAATTCAGATTCTGATGGATATAGTAGCCAATTCTTTATAACAACCTTTCCGGAGCCACATCTAAAGGGTAAATACTCGGTTTTCGGGCGAGTTATTCATGGTAAGCCTGTAGTGCGACAAATGGAACGGGTAGATACAGATAAACAAAACAAGCCGTTGAATGTACAGCTCATCCGAATTGAAGATTGTGGTGATTGGAATGAAAGTATGGGAATTCCTGAATACAACTCTTGCTCTGACCAGATAGGAGGAGATAAGTACGAAGAGTATCCTGACGACGACGGTCATATAGATAAAGATGCAGCCGACCAGGCATTTAAAGCGGCAAATACTATTAAAGAAAGCGGTAACTTGCTCATGAAAAATGGCAGGAGAAAAGAGGCGTTCTTAAAATATAGGAAATCATTGAGGTATGTAATGGAACTCATACCCGATGAAGATAGAGAGCCGGAGTGGGCCAGAAAATTTCTCGATTTGAAAAAGAAACTTTATCTCAATCTATCCATGGTAACACTACAGTTGGGATTCTTCGATAAGGCATTAGATTACACTACCTATCTTTTAGAAATGATTAATTTATCACCACAGGAGTCAGCTAAGGCGCATTATCGACGTGGTATTTCATTTAAAGAGTTAAAGAGGAAAGATAGTGCTCTAACGGAGTTCAAAGCGGCACATAATTACATACCGACAGATACAATTATCAAGAGTGAATTAGATAATGCCTTAAAGTCAATAGAAGAGAAAAAAAAAGCCGAGAAAAACAGATTTGCCAAATTCTTCAAGTAAGAGTTCCCAAGAGTTATACACAAAGATTTATCTGTAATATATTGAATGCAACATTTGGCCCTTTACTAATCGCCTATAAATTTCACTATACAAGAAATGAATTCTAACGTTCAAACATGACGCATCACTGAACTCTTCACTCATTATTCTCTCTGTCGGAATTACTACCAGGTTCTTGGCCTCTGCGAAAAGTTTCTTGTAAATCCGAAAATATATCACGATTGCCTACTTGCCCAGTATCCACACCATCCGGTGTCCTTCGGCTGAACAATCCAGTGGGGAATAAGGTATCGTCATTCCGACGCATTGATGTCCTTAAGTAAGATAAAAGGTTCGAAAAACTATTTTCTGATTGATTTTGGGTATCATTATTTCTTTCCCGATTCTGGCCCGTTGCGCTCTCGAGTGTAGGAAAGATATTAGAGATCATACTAGAAAAGCTACCTTCCTCGCCAAAAGTTCGTTCTGTACCACTGTTATCAGGGCGGAGTATTCGTGTGAAAGCAGACCTTTCATTCAAATTATTCCCGTTTGCATTTATGTTATTAAGCATATCGGCAAGGTTTGTTCTGCTTATGACCCTAAAATTATTATTGTTCATGTTATTTTCACTTCCTTCAGGAACATTGGTCCCACTATTAACCCTGTTTCTGCATAAAGGACATGTCGAGTGGCTTTTTAGCCATTCAAATAAACATGAAGCTCCGAAAAGATGGCCACAAGGCATTTCCACTGGGTAATGTTCTTCTAAAGGTGGCACCTCGGATAATAATTTGGGGCGATTGGAACTCAGATTGTTGTTAGATGACTCTGCCGAAGACACTTCAAAGGCAGAATCTCTATCCGATTCGCTGTGTAACAGCGAATCGCTTCGATTCAACCTTCGCCTCTTCTTCGAGAACAGTTCGACGCCACTTTTCTCAAACAGTTTTTTCTTACCCTGACAATCATCGTATTTCTCGAAACATATAGGACACGTGCTTGTATCAGATACTTCCTCAGACGACTTAATTTTGAACGAATCAAAAGTTTCTGTGGTTATCCCACGCTCCTTAGAAAATCCGTTTATCAAAGTAGAATAGGCCATCTGGGTTGCTAATCGTATGAATTCATGGATAACTCTGGGGTCTCGTGCAGAAGGAAAGTTAGGTAATGTCATGAAGAGCGCACCTAAGCGATTTCTATTTTCAGGATTGTTGTCGTCAGCGAATACATAATTCACAGTAATGATAATGGCTCCACTGCTGCCCTCCAAATTTGAACCGGGTGGTAAGTTATCTCTAATATCACGTCCAAATCCTTCGGAATTCCTTCCAGGGAAATCTGCATTAGAAGCCATTCCTAGGTGAAGCGGTGTTCTAGACATGCCTTCGTCTTCCGCTCTGCCATTTCCAGCCGAAGGCTCCCTTATCATTCCTAGCATATTATCAATAAGCCCGTCGAACAAGTTGGTTGCAGCATTAGAGGTTGGCCTCTCAGTCTCAGTCTCCTCGGTGACATTCTCTCTATCAGTATCGTTACTACTTTGATTCTGCTCATTCCTATTGGGCACCGCCCTTATTCCGTCCTGTAATTCCGACATTTCCCTTGATGACTGGTCCTCCCTATTGTCGCTCGAAGCGTCTCTAGTTTCAGTCTCATTACGCTGGGTATTATGTTCCTGCCCCAGGGAGCTTCTTGAAATGGAATTATTCGTGCTTTGCTCCTCACTCGGTGTGTTTCTCATATTTTCTCGGGCCAACTCGTCTCTTGAGAATGTTAATACAGTGAACTACTTCAAATTTAAAAAAAAACGAAAAAAGGTACTACTTACTTGTCGCTTGTCCTCTTGGCCTCCTTGCCACCCGACAGCCTTAACTTAGTTAGCAACTTATTAAACAATCTTTTAACAATAATTTTCGTTATCAAAAATTTTTAAGTATTTCAGAGCACAAAAGAGAAATATTTCTAACTCTATAGCACACTATTCCTAGAATCCTTGCCTAAATTCTATAGCAATCACTGTCCCAACCGTATATATATATAAATAAATTTTAGATAAATTAAATCAAATAAAACTAGAAACCATCTTTTTGTGTAATTTTTATTTTCCTTACTTAATCTTACATAAATGCCGGAAACACATTTACCCTACGGTTAAACTTAAAATCCGATCTAGCGAATAGTATTTTAACGGTTATTGTTGTAGCTATTAGGGGAGTGCTCACTGAACAATTGCTTAAATTATCAATGTAGAAAAAAATGATATGAAGAATAAGAACACAGTAACTTTCCAATCCCTTTTTTCCGCACTGCCGATAGCACCCGATGACTTATCTTGAGTCGTTGAGGAAGAGCCACCTCCGGAGCCATAGCTAGCTTGTGCAGTGGCAGAACCTTCAGAGGCACTTTGATCAACCGAAGTCAGAGAATACATGGGAGCATTCAGCGCATTAGGAACGGAAGAGGACACTGCCTCGATATCTTCTTCAGAAGTATACTTAGCTTGTGCTAATGAGATTTCCTTATCCTCCAAGTCAAAGACCCAGTAGGCCAGTCTCAAGATATTGTCACCAATCAACAAGGTATTGCCCTTTTGACTAACAATACCCAAATAGCACGTGTTTCCTTCGTTTAACAATAAAGAAGACAAAGGCGCTTTTATTTTTTTACCACTGAAGTCAAATTCAAAAGCGACAGAATCATCTTTTGTACATTCCACTTGGTACAATCCAACATCCGAAGAATATTTTCCTCCCAAGATATCAGCAGCCTTGGAAAGCATGTCCTTTGGAAAGTAGGATAATGTAGAACCGGTGTCTAAGGAGGCAATGTAGCGGTTAGAAGTGATAGAATTGGAAGAGCCACTGTTGTTAAAGTCAATCCCGTTCACAACAATCTGTATTCTCATTGGTCCACCCGATCCTTGTGTATTGATCATGGGAACTTTTTCCAAACTGCCCGAGAACTTATTTTTATCTAAAGCGCCAAATAAAATGGTACCATTTTTTGCTTTCCTATCTCCCAAGGATATAGAATAGACGATTTTATTTATGACACCCTGCGACTTTAATTTCATGGGAAGGTTCTCATACTCATACCCTGGTTTCTTCAAGTTAGTCCCGCTATAAGTTGCTTCCAAACCTGGTAATCCTAACCCCAAAACACCAATATTGGACTCGGTCTCATTACAAATAGCAAAAGACAAGTCATCAAGAGTAGTGTCGCCAAATTGAACCTTATCGTGTCCCCAAAATCCTTTCGCACCTGTGTCGTCTGCGTATGTTATTTCAAAAGCAGGAGCGCTATCATTCTTTTTAAACGAGTCCGATTTTGAGGTCTCAAAGGAACCATAACTAGTGCAGGTATTAGTGGTTCCACCAGAAGAACCACCAGACGAACCATTAGATGATCCACCAGATGATCCACCAGATGATCCACCAGATGATCCATCAGAAGAACCACCAGATGATCCACCAGATGATCCACCGCCACCCTGAGTGACGTATGAAGTAGACATACTGGCCATGGTGCCATCACCACTTCCTCCTCCACCTCCAAAAGGGAAGGAGCCCCCACTGGGCATTACCGTAAATTCCAGAATCACGGAGAAATCTTTATTGTTTAAGTTTTCAGTCTTCGATGGCTCTAAGGAGCTTTCCGATTCTACTGCCTCATTCTTTCTGTCATTGTTTATTTCCTCTGGAAGTTTTCGGCCCTTTCTACCTAAAGCGCTGCTTCCGCCTCCGCTACTTCCTGACAGTGAACTTTTGCAGTTTACGTCCGAGCTCACTACCCACATATCCGACGACCCCGTGTCTATCAACAATGACATTTTCTGACTGTTAGACCCTATTTTTAATTGCGCTCTATAAAATGTTTGGCTGTTCAGAATTTCCAATTTGGCATCATTATCTCTTTTTAAAAGAACATCTGACCTATCACTTCCTATATCTCTTCGATTATCTCCTCTTACAACGTCAAAGTCTAATTTCATACCTCCATCCAAGTTTTTACCATTGACTACTGAAAGCAACGATGCTATTCCTATTATACCTTTAAGTTTCATTACTATGCTATATCACAACGACTCTCCCTATTGTCTCCTGCTTTTACTTTCAGTGTCTCCGCGCACGCTATGCGAATTTTGCAGATATATATACGCCTAAAATTTTTTTTTTTTTAATTTTTTTAGAGGCAACTTTGCTGGCACTCGGATAAAATATTAAAAAGTGCCTCCTAAAGCTTTACTTCGTCGTTACCACTTAGTAATTACTATTAATAGAGAAGAGGAAGAGGAAAAGCGATATATGGTGCTACAATTGGTCTAGTGTTCCTTCCTCTAACTATTGCTTTCATTATGTCGTAGAGGTCACGTATATCTGACCTGTTTCTATTTATTGTTCCTGGATTTGATAGTGCGATTAATCTTCTTTTCTTAATGCCAAGCACTAAATTAAAACACTGCCTGGTGTCGCGCTTACTGCCACGACTAATGTGGCACAAAATCCCTGAGCCTTCGCTAAATAATTATTCCTTCTCCATAGCATACAAGCGACTACGAGTTGATGACACCTCTAATTGCTGCACCGAGCTGTAGAAGCAAAATAAGATAAAAAAAAAAAAAAAAAAAAAAGGGATGGAACCAGATCAATTACGACCTCATAAAGAGAAAAATACAGTGTTTGAAATCCTTAAAAAGCTTACTAAACAATGTATCAACAGCATGTAGGAGTGGCAAACTATTTCGCTGGCTCTTTTCGCCGAACTCTTGTAAAGAGAATTAGAAGTCTCTTTCTTTTTTTTTTTTTTGTTTTTTTGTCACTGGAGCCAAGCAGTGCCACTCTTACCCACAAGACGCAGTCGTGAACAAGACCCCATAGGAGTTTCTTCTGACTTTTTTTTTTTTTTTTCTTTACATATATCTTTTGAATGTGGCGTACTTCTAAACTCGGTACAAACTCGATCTGCTAGCCGAGACTTCTAGTGCAACACCATGTCATATAAACCAACTACAAAGATGACGTAGGTTCTTCTGGTTTTTGTTTCTTATTTTTTTTCTTTTTTTTTTTAGTTTACTTTACTTTATTTTTAGATAAAGCTGCAGAGACTATGCAGAGGTCTAAGCGCAATGGTGACCGTATGGGTTACAAATTCTTAAGCTATTGAGGCCAATGACCCCAATTTTACAATTCAACAGTATCTGTGAGTACATATTTCTTCACTTGTGGCTTTCCAAATAGCAGCATGTGGACAAAGGCTTTCCACTATACGTTTCTCGCCGAGGAAGGTGAGGTCTGAAAAAAAAGGAGGCCAAAAAGAGGTTAGTAGGACTGAGAAGAGTCTGATTATCAGAGGGAAAGGGCCGAAGCTTCACCGCTAACAAAAAAGAAATATTAAGAAAAAAAAAAAAGTACGAGGTCGTGTGTATTCCAACCTCTCGTCCAATTGTAGTAGGATAATTTTTCAATTATTAAAATGAATACGGTAGAGTGCAACACAAGAAAGATTAGCAACATATAGAGAAACATAATGAGCTGCTGTGGTAAAACGCTATTGCGGTTCTACCGTCCCGCAATTAGAAATAATTTATTAAGGTCCAGCGGCATCAGAAGTTTATTTACTAGTGGGATAAAGTTTAATGAAGAGAAGGAGCTAACAGATCTTAATAAGTTACCTCGGGAGGACCCAGGGCTTCCATGGGTACAACCAGTAAATCCAGCAGACACTTATAAGGAACAAAGCGAGGAATTGCATAAGTTTGGTAGATATATCATGGCATGCTTACCTAAATTTATTCAGCAGTTTTCAGTTTACAAGGATGAATTAGTCCTTTACGTGGCCCCCTCAGCTTTGAGACCAACAGCATTATTTTTGAAGAATCACACTTCAGCACAATTCAAGGCTTTGATGGATGTCACGGCGGCTGACTACCCGTCGAGAACAAACAGATTTGATGTGGTGTACAATTTCTTATCTGTACGTCATAACTCAAGAATTCGAGTAAAGACTTATGCGAGCGAGGTCAGTCCTGTGCCTTCATTGGTGCCTTTGTATCAAGGAGCAAACTGGTTTGAGAGAGAGACTTATGATTTGTTTGGGATTTTTTTCGTAGATCACCCTGATTTGAGAAGAATAATGACTGACTACGGTTTCGAAGGTCACCCATTGAGGAAAGATTTTCCTACTACAGGTTACACAGAACTCCGCTACGATGAGGAAAAGAAGAGAATTGTCTATGAACCTTTGGAATTGACGCAGGCTTGGAGAAACTTTAGCGTTGGATCTTCCGTTTGGGAGCAGGTTGGTGAAGGAAAGGATTTCACCCCAGAATCTTTCAAGTTACCAACACCCAAACCAGAGGACGAAGAAGAGAAAAAGAAATAATTGCATAGTTAATTTTGCTACAGCTGAAATAATATCAAGTATAAATGGTTAAATCTGTCGACGTATGTAGAGCAAGTCATTCATCTACTGAAACTTTTTCGATAATCTAAGTCTTCAACTCCCTAATTTGTTTTTGTGTATTTTCCAACTCTTTCTGTCTTTCTTGCAAAAAATCAGAAAACGACTGAATTTGGTTTTCTATCAATTCCACGTCATTGCGAACATCGGTGATAGTTTTGCCGCTTGCGTCAACTTCTTTAGCCTTTTCTAATAAATGAGTCTTATACTTCAAAAGTTGTTCAAACTCGTATTTGACCATGGCCAGTTTTTCTGAGCTCGCTTTCGAGGTGCTATTTGACGCCTTCGCTAATTGATCTTCTAAATTTTTCAATTCCTTTCTTAGCCTCACTTCTTCCCAATCGGTCCCTTGCGTCGCTGAGAAATCAGTTCCTCTTCCATCATCTAACTTAGAGCTTGAGTGCCCTATGGACTTCAAGTAGCTTTCTGCAAAGTTTTCACTTTTGGATGTCTGTTTGATAGGTTGGGCAGCTGGTTTATTCAAATCATAAGATGGGACGTCTTTGGAAAATGTAGCTCTTAAGGATGGAGGAACATATCTAGGAACTCGTCTCCCATTTTCCCGTTGATTCAAAATGTGTAGGAATATCATCACTTGATCCTTGTCGATGGCTTCGAATGACTTTGGGTTAATGAGATTCCATGCAGAAGTAATGTCTGAGGCAGGGACTTTGGACAAGGTATTGTATAGTCCTTGTAAGGAGTCAAATTTTACTCTTCCGAAAGCATCGCAATTAGAATTGTAAATGTCTTCGTAAGTTGATCTATCTGTTGGTGCAATATACCACTCAAAGTCATCAGACAAGGTCTCTTCCTCATCATCTTCATCATCTTCATTATCCAAAGCTTGGTTGTAATGACTTCCCGAAGCCACAGCGGCATTCGCCTGGATCAAATGCGCTTTCGAAGATGGAATCAACCACGATGGTAAACTAGTGGGTATACTTTGCGCAGTCCCGTTAACCAAGTCAAAAATCAACCTCATTGTAATGCAAAATTCCTCAAAATCCAAACACCCATCGCTATCGATATCTGACAAATCCCATATCTGAGATAATTGTTGATCACTTAACCTGGAGTTCTTCAATACAGGGGAAACCCTCTCTCCTGTTAATTTATTATCAACGGGTCCTAGTCCTTGAAAAATTTCCCAGTATTTCTTGATTTCCCAATCTTCTAGACGAGGCATCCTAATTACAGTTTAAAAAGAAAAAAAAAAAAAAGTGTACTTCTCTTATATTTCGTATATAGGAAGTAATGTGGTGGACTTAGCCTTCGTTGAAATTTCGATCACTTTTAGAGCTTCTAAACTCTTTATGAAAGATCGTTTTTTACTTCTTTCAGAAGTTAAGGGTGGTTGGTGTAGTGGTTATCATACTCGCCTTCCAAGCGGGTGACATGGGTTCGATTCCCGTACCACTCAAAATTTTTTTTTTTTCCACTAATGCTGCCTTTTTTGGTGTTGAAATTACAACACCCTATGAGTAGTACTAGAAGAAACCCATGAATTTTTACCTCTACAGCTCTACATATATTATTACTATTCAGCACTATGCATGCTTTGAGTATCATATATTTACAAACTTCTCATTTGGAGATAGGATTTTCCTTGAAATCTGGTGTCGAAGTTTTACTATCTTCGCAACAATTAATTGAATCTGTCTAATCTATTAAGTCTATTCGCAGTTTCAGAATTATTCCTTGTCCTTTGCCCACGAACGGGTAACCCAGAAGAGTGCCTAATACCAGCATATGAACCTATAGCACGCTTGAATTTAATGTCGTCGTTCATTTTATGTTTTAAATGTCCCTCAATACTCATGTCCGATAACTCCTTATTGATTGCCATTATTTGAGGTTCGGTTAGTTGATTCATTCTCATCCTAGGATAGATCCCAACCTTTGCGCATATTCTTTCCGCAGTGAAAAAACCCACACCAAAAATTCTTTTTGCAAGCCCTATCTGTACGTATTAGTTTCTGATGTCAAAGAAAAGTAAAAAGAGAGAAGAAAAACCATAAACACCCGGTAAAAGAGTTAACCGATAAGATTTATAACATACCCTTACAAGCGTATTATGTTTGATTGATTTACCAAAGATATGAACGCCCATAATTTTGAGTCACTGCAGATCCGACAACGAGTGAATTATCTATATATTTGAAAAAATTCAATTATAAAAATTACACAAAAACGTGGAACCTAAAAAGAATGTTAGCTTCCTCTGTTAGCTCTAAGAGACCAGCTCTTGAATGTAACCCCTGATAACTAGGGTTTGGTCTGAGTGAAACCCTCTATAAAAAAAAAAAAAAAGCTTGTAAAGAAATGACGATCTGAAATGCTCTAAAGGTAGAGTTACATATTTCTCCCCATATGGACCTTTTCTTCTAGGTCTAGCCTTAAAATCAACAGCGATCTTAAAAGACCAATCATGGTAATAAAGCTAGCAACTCCGACAGGCACAACAGCAAACACAGCTATGTTATACATATCAAAAAATCTCGCTCGTTTCTTTCCCTTGAGATCCAAGTTCAGTGTAACAAAGCTCTGAACAATGAACATTGCTGTCAAACAGCAACTAATAAAGATCCAGATATGAAGACTATAGGTGTTGCTCACTGAGGAGAACGTATTTATCACGTAAATCTCAATGGTTATCATAACTGCTGACAAAGTAAGCATTCGGACTATTGTCGCCGATGCCAGGTAGGTTACTATCCACCGTAGCATCAAGTTATCCAAAACTGAGTAAGACATATACCCTGATACTATACACCAAATCCCAGTTAGGAATTGTTCGAAATAATGGGTATCCGCCAAAGTATCTTTTAAAGGGGTTCCGTAAATAGGATCACTGCTAAGACAATCTTTACTGAAAAAAGTATTCTTCCAGGAATAGATAAATCCAAAAATACAGGGAACTAGAGATATATCCCTGCAAAATGCCAATGCAAAATGTTGGCGAGCACTAAGAAACCTTAGCACCGTTATTTTTAGTGACTTCTTAGAACTTGTGGATTTTCGCAAGTCAGTTACCCTCTCTTCTGCTGAATTCAGTTGTCCTCCGCTTATACCTCCGTTAGAAAATAAATGCGAGTGGTTGCTTCGACCGGTATCGCTATTAACATTTGTAGCTGCTAGTGACGATGGATGGTAAGCACTTTCTTCTATCATACTGCTATCAATTAACTCGCCACTAACTCGATGTCCATGCATCAATTGGGAAGTTTCGTACGAGGGAACAGGCTCGTATGGGTCGTAAGAATAACCTTCTCCATAGGTCTCCCAAGGTATCATCTCATTTTGATAATTCTCTGATATATTGGTATGAGTATTTCGTCTTCTTGAGATCTCTTCCTCAGGAAAGTGGCTATCCACATTATTCAGGTGTTCCTGTATTTCTTGCTCTAGCATACCGAGGCTTCTATAATTAGTTCATCGAAAACACCGAAGTAAAGATACTAAGATTTTTAGTTTAGATAGATATCCATATATGTACATATATACATTTTTTAAAAAAAAAAAAAAAAAAACTCCTGCATAAACACACTTACACATTTTCTGATATATATATATAAAGCAATGAATACTCGCTATATATCCTTATGATGATATCTCAAGTATACTATAAACAGGGATTAGCAGAAGATAATCGTAATTTTTATGTTGGAAATAGAAATCTGAATAGCCCCTTGAGATTAGCACGTGATCTAAATAGCCTCCAATTGTTGGCTGATTTCCTCCAATTCAACCTTTGCAGCTTTATATTGCTCAGAAAGCTCCTCATATTTCTTCTCCCACTCTTCTTTCTCGTTCTCAAGAGAAGTCACCTTCCTCTCCAATTGCTCGGCTTTAATATCTGTTTCTCTCAATTTAGAAGTGGTTTCTTTCAAATTCCTGTCGCCTTCTTCCAATTCCTCTTCTAACTGTTGATTCTTCTTTGTATAGTTGTCATTGGAAGTTCTTAAAGAGTGTGACTCCTCTGCAGCTTGCTTGCTCTCGCTCAAGCTAGTTTCTAGTTTTTCATTCTGTTCTTCCAAGACTTCGTTTTTACGAGTCAAGGCCTGTATTTGGTGATCTTTTTCTAAACTCTCCTGTTCTAATTCTTTAATGCGCTCACTGTACTCATCAGATTTCTCCTGCCACTTTTCGGCGTCCAATTTCAAGTTGCTGATTTTCTATTTCTAGGTTAGTAATATGAAATCTTAATCGACCATCAACGCGCCATCTACACGTCTTCTGAAAAAGATTGAGCTCTGCAGAACCTCCTGTGATTGTTTCTACTTGTTCGGTCTACCTGCTCGGCTAATTTGTCGATTGAGATCCTCTGCAATTGCCTGTCACAATGACACTTAAGTCCGTCAAACCCGTTGACAAGTGAACAACTTATCCTCTTTTATTTTCAAATGGCCATTGCATTTTATTTTTAAACATACCTCCTTGAGTTTGTCCATATTCGCTCCTATCTGTTTATAGTTTAATAACTACTCTAGCTAAAAGCTTTAATTATAATTATCTTAGCGCTGTGTATCGTTCGTATGTTTTAACACAAAATTTAGGTCGTGCATACTCATTCTTACGCACGACAAAATTGTGTTAGTTCAAAACAAAAGTCGTGCGCTATGTTCGTGTTTAAGTGAATTCTCTTTTTGTTTTCCTGTCAAAGTTGTCCCTCTGAACCAGAGGTTCGATTCCGAAGCTCGCTTGGCTTGTATACTTCAAGTGCTCGCCTTGCACTTAGTCTCTGTCAAGGCTTAGGTTTAGCAACCTGATTATTTGGTGCGTTTTCGAGCGTAGTAGAAGGTTGCGAATTTCTTATTCGTGTTGTCATGATGTAGTCTTATCTAGTGAGCGTTGGATCTTCATTTACACTACACATAGTGGATGTTGAAATGACGACACAGGTGAATGTACCACAGTCCGCGTCTCAGCTTTCTACTATCAATTGGCCATCCTTTATAGGAAAAGTACATTTATGACCTTTTGTCTGTCTAGCTATTACTAACATCTTGACTGTCCTTCTGCTCTGATGATTCTTAAACTTCTTTGACTTCATAAAATATTTATATACTTAGATAATTTACATATTTGATATCATGAGGGAACGGAGGAACTTCCAAATCGGCAACCTCGTCAAATAACGAGATGATCTCGATAGCCGCTGAATATCATCATGTATTTCTATTTGAGCTGTATCTATCGTAAAAACCCCTAATATAAGACGGCTACTCAGTAGGTTTTAAGAAATTCTATGAATATACATTACATATTTGGTAGGCCTCCGGCATTGTTCGGAGTGGTCGCTAAATTTGTATTCGTTTCTCTAAACTTCTTACAGAACCCTGTAGCAGCTTTTCCATAATATGAAATTTTGAACCAAAGAAAAAATTACAGATTTCCGTATTTGCAGTTAAAAAGAAAACAAAAAAAAAAAATTGTATATATATAAAAAAAAAAGGATACATATATATATATATATAGTGCTAACTCATTATTCATACACTTATAAACAAGATACTCAGCTAAGGGAAAAGTTCTATAAATGAATGGGCCTACGTGTTTTTTTTTTTTTGAAGTACCGCTAGTGCGATGTTTCATGTGTATCGACAAACTACTAAATTATGCTTGCGACAAATTTGCGACTATGTCGTAAAATGTCGTTTCAACTTCCACCTACAACCTATCGACATGGTCGAGTTTTGTATATCCTACAACGTCCTACTATGCTAGGAAACTATACAAAAGAGATTAGTTCATCACCACAAATTCTAAAAATTTTAGTTGAAAATATGTTTCACTACGTGACTACGTGAACACTGGGATCGCAATTTGGACGGATTAGGTATGTTTAGCCAGCCACCTTATCGATGCACGATGAGACGATTCGATACATGATTTTTTTTTTTTTTAAAGCATCCTTAGATGATAATTATAGAAACCGGGAATTATCGAGGAAAGGTTCAGTAATTGAAAGAGGTCAATAGCGTATTTCTGACCCATTAAATTAGAAGAGGACTTTTAACATGCTGGAAGTCCTTGCGAATAGACCACAAAGAATAAGCTCAGTTTTTATTGAGCCAGGGGCCCGAAGACAACCACCTAAGATTTCGAATCCTTTCAACTTTGTTTACCAAAATTGTACAGTGCCTCAGCGAGCGACATTAGTCCTGAATCGTGGGTTTTCAAGTGAAAACGGATCGCATCGTGGATCAAATCATGGACCAAATCATTCGAATCAACATTTACTAGGCCGAGATACATCGATCAGACCAGTTCATGGAAACGGGTCTGTTGTGTCTAGATCAAATCATTCGAATGAAAATTTGCTAGGTCGAAGTACATCGATCAGACCAGTTTATGGAAACGGGTCTGTTGTGTCTAGATCAAATCATTCGAATGAAAATTTGCTAGGTCGAAGTACATCTGTAAGACTAGCGCACGGTAACGGGTCTGTTGTATCTAGATCAGCTTCTATTAAGCATAAAGATGGAATTAAAAAACGAAACCGAATCGGACACAAAGAAGTAGAAGAAGATCCTGAAGGAAAGAAAAAGAATAAACAACCTTTCTCTTTCATATTTCCAGTTAAACGTCGGACTTCACTCAAAGCTCCAAAAAGAAGTAGGCCAAATTTCAATACAGAAGATGAATTAACTGAATTTTTGTGGCATGCTAGCATTGCTAATTCAAATAGTCTCCTCCCAATACGCAGAGCTTTATACAGGTACTCCTATTTATTTCTTCTGCACCCGCTCCTCAGAAAAAAGCTTACTGACCAAGAAAAACTCACGAATACATACGAGTTATCAGCAAAAAAGGGGGTTGCTGCTGCTATTTCAGGACCACTTCGTGAAACAGCAACCAAAAATAACCAAATAATGGAACCCGAAGCAAAACAAGAAAAAAGTGACAGCTTTCTGGACCGAGTTTATAGTAGATACCATGACTCTGTTTTCGAAAGAAAGGGTTATACCGTTCCAAAGTTTTATCAGACTTATCCAGAGGAGCGAAATTTGTCCTTACTACGAAGACGCGAGGTCAGTCGATTTGACAAAACCATCCTCTTTGAGATTCTCTTGCGCAGGACATTGGCTGCAAAGATACATTTTCGCCTTCGTAGCAGCGGATATAATGTTCAAAATTATCTGGAATCCGGAAATGAGTCTTCTTTATCTTCATGGGAGACTAGAGACTCCAGGTATATGGCTGACACGGACTGATTGCTTTGATTAGAATATTTGGAACATGTTAAATAACTCCATTTTTTCCCAAAAACTGATCGCACAACATTTATATTCTGGTAGAGAAGCCTATAATTAGCTGTAATGATTATATCGTACATAGCAATAATGCATTTGAAAGTATCTAGCATAACTATAATTCTCATATAGGAAAATTTTATGTTTACGCCATTGGAAGCATATACACTCTGACTTTTCTAGCCACATCTTCGTCGCTACTTTCCAAATGAGTAGCTTCATTATCGTGATCTCGTGATGAATAAAAAGACTCATCCAAAATGTTGAGCATGAAAAAAGGAATCTTCTTATCTCTCACTCCCTCACATACAGTTAATACCTCATTTGAAGACAAATGCCCAAAAACATGAAGTGATATAAGTTTATTGAACCATTTCCGGTCTTTAATATAAACGGGAAGATTATCGTGATTATTCACGACAGGAGGCGAGTTGATTGCGGCTATTGCTGCTGCTGCCAAGGTATTTTCTAACTCCGAGCCTGTTGTTGATTCATTAGTCATGTGCTTCGATTTTCTCAATAGAGGGTCAACGGAGTCTTCACCACGTACATCACCAACTTCATTATCGGGAAAATTATTGTGTAAAGTATTTGTTTCTGTCTGACTTTTTAATCTTGACTCACTGAGTCTTCTCCTCTTGTTATACTTGTAATCATCCCTTACCACTTTAGGGGGAATGAGTGGCTTTGAATAACTAGTCACGTTATTGACCTCGAACTTAGGAATCGTATGATAAACATCTTCAAGACCTACCGCGTAGGCTGTGTCCAAACGCATAAGCATGGGCAATATTTCACTATGGTACACTGTCATATATTTCAAATTGTCCGTGAGAAAAAAGTCCGAGAGAATAATATGGCCCTTGTTAAAGGATGTTAAAGACGGCAATGATAAGCCCCCTCCTAATAATACTGACTTAATCTGACGTTCATCCTCAATGATGTCCCCATCCGAGCTCCGAATTTCAAATTTTCCGCGTTCTACACTCCAACGATAAAAATAAGGCCTTGCTCCCTCACTATTTTTCAGGTGTATCATTAGAAGGTACCATATTTTGTAGCGATGATGGACGACATGATATATATGCTGCTGGCATGAATACTTTGTGTATGTCGAATACACCGTCTCCGGATTTAACGCTCGTAATTGTCCTGTGACATAAGCCCATGTCTTTTTGGTCATCTCCGGCTTTATGCCTGCCGGATAGCTGTGCACTACGTCAGATAGTAATTTTACAAGATACTGATCCATCTTTGGTGACCACCTCTTATACTTAGATCCTTTAGATTTTAGGTCTAAGTCACTTACCTCTGGGAAAAAGCCAACGTGCTGCATGTCTTCTCTTCCTCGTTCTGCACTTCTATCTTCCGTCGGTACATGCCCATCATGTAATTGCGATTGGAGCACTCCCGGTGTTTTCTCCGTTATGTCAAATGCTTCCGATGCATCAGGTCCTTCATGGCCTCCATCTACGTTCAGGATGGTGGCTTCATTAATTGGAACCCTAGACATCTTGCTTTTCTTATCTAAATTGTAAAACTGATTTACGGGTTGTGTCAATGTTATTTCTATATACCTGCAAGCATCAATGGGAAGAAGCACGTGACCAGAGAAAAATACGAGGCAAGCCCATAAATAAATATCAATCATACTTAAGACCGGACAAATTGTGATCAAGCATGTAGGAGATATAGTTCTCCAGATAAGCCTCTTGGACCTTAACAAATTTATCTAGCATTTCGTAGATACGTTTCTTCTTTATCGACAATTGAGTCGGGAAGGAAGAATTTGCAGCAGTAGCTTGATTAGCCGTAGGGGTAGGAAGAGGACTGCCCACGTTAGTAGTTACTCCAGAGGACAAATTTGAAGAAGACGTTATGGAGGATAATCTATTTTTCAACATGAAAAAGGTGGACGACTGCGGAAGTATCATGAGTAGACCATAAAGGGACTTGTACAAATAAGGATGTTTTTCAGGTTCCAAAAGTTGCAACCTGAGCTTTAAAAATATGGGAGACTCAAGAAGTTGCACCAAAATATCTAGCTGGACAAGGACATTGTAGTCTACCTCCAGCTCGCCCATATTTTTGATAATCATGTATGCGAGTTCATAGTTTGTGGAAAGAAAACACAAACTTAATGCGCTGGGGGCGTTATGGCACCAGAACTGAAAAAGGGTTGCGAATAAAGACCAGTCCTCTACCTTATAGGCATCTATGTTTCTCAATTTGGTGCGGAATGCGGTGACTTCGGGTGCAGTGAGTAAGATGCTATTTAAGGTAACGACCATGGAGTCTAAAAACTCCAAGTCTCTCTTACGATAATTCATCAACTCTTCAGATATTGTAGTGTAAATTTTCTCGGAAGATAGGTTTTGACATAGTTTTCGAATTATAAACTCAGCTTTTGTTCGGGCCAAATAAGGCTCGTTTCTTTTTTCGTAATCTTCACTCTCGTCTACCATATACTTTTCGCAAAAGCCAATAAATTCAATAATCAATTCCCGGAAGAAATCCTTGTGGGCTTCAGATATACTTGACAATAGCTCTAAAACCTTCAATACCACTTCATTGTTCGCATCTATAGAGGCCCTGAAAAGGACGGAGATATCTATAATCATGCGGCTCTTCCCTTCGGTATCCGTTCGCTTGAAAAAGCCGGCCAGATTTAATGAATACAAGAATATAATCCAATCAAGAAGCGTGACACGAGAAACTTCGTTTGTGAATGCAACAAACTCGTTCATAATAACATCCAAAGTCTGTCCCAAATATACTTCAATATATTCCTCGTAAGCTTCCTTGTTTAAGCCAAGCAATACGTTATCATCGACTAAATCTGAAATACTTTCTTCATTCAAAAAATCTTTATCGCTGTCATTCGCCGTAGCCTCTCCGTTTTCAGAAAAATGAACCTCCCTCGAGCTTGCCTCATTCAAGTTAAAGAGAATCTTGCGCAATAACAGGTTGAAATTTAGTAACTCATTTTTTAGTGAAGAATCTTTATTGGCCTCGGTCAATGATATATTTTTGACAATCAATGAAACACAATCAGGTAAATGTCTAATAATAGTAGTTGGTGATATCTTCAATATCGTTTGAAGCCATTGTAAGACAGTAAATTGTACTTCCAATAAAACACCGTGATCTTCGTCCAAGGTGCTTCCAAGTTTATAGTCAAATGTCTTCCCGTTTGATTCTGACGGCTTCAAAAAAGACAACAATGTATCGGCGATTTTGGAATAATCAATGAATACTTCCTGAAGATTAGAAAGAATTTCCCCATTATAAAAAGAGGACTCATCTCTGGTGTCCTCTTTGTCTTTGACTTGGGACTTTATTATTGTGGTGCTCTCAGAGTTAATTGACAGCTTGGAAGAAGCAACCTTACTTGTATCATGAGAGTACTTATTCTCCTCTTCCTCCTTATGCTCTTGCGGTTCAGGTTCTTTGCTTTCATGTTCCACTTCCTTGCGTCGTTGTAGCTGCTGTCTCAAGTTTTGCTTTTTCGCTTCTAACTTGACATTGCTAATGGCAGTGATTTCCTTTAAAAAGACATTAAGAATATTGTGAGTTTCAACACGCACATCTGAAGGCGCTGAATTAAAGAAAAAGTTAATCAATGGGCCTAAAAGATTTGGAAGAAATGTGATTAGCTCCAATGTGGGCACATCATCAAGCAATTCGAGCCAACTAATGATGAATTTCTTAGCAAAAGGATCGATGACATACATCCTCTCTAATAAGGTAGGAATAAACTTGGGCAACGAGAACGCTTTCCGTGTGTCCTGAACATGGTTAACCTGCACGGCATAACCACTAGGTTCAACTACATATGACGGAATATCATTGGAATTCTCATTTGAATATATTGAATTATCTCGCTCCCGTAAAACTGATACGTAGTGGGTGGACTTTGCACTGACAATGTCTTTGATCAATCTGTCCAATATATCGGCTGCATTTCGAACTGACGACTCGGTATCTGTCACCAAGACACAAAGTACATCAAAAATCTCGTTGAAGTACAATAGTATTTCTCCCCTTGCTATTTTGGAGATATTGTATAAAGATTCGCATGCATAATACCTAATACGAGCATCTGTATCTCGAAAAGAAGCAAAAATAGGCTTCACTATACTCTCCAAAAAAAATGCTATAGCAAACGACCCTAAAGCAACACTGACACTTCCTAATGCCGTTATGGCTCCCATTTTGGCCGAATTAGTGCCCCCATATGTTAATTCCGTTAATTCTTCAATAATCTTCCTCAAGGTGACTCCATCATTTTTTGATAGTGCTGCTTTGACTATTCCTTCCACTTGAAAAGCTGTCGCTTTCCGTTTTTCATATATGTTACTTGACAAGTCTTTAACTATCGACGAATCTAGCACATGTTCACTCATGACCACTAAGTGTGCTTGCACTCCTTCTACTCAACTTAATACTACCAAATTACTTACGCGAACTCATACTACAGCAAAGAACTTCAAAAGTAACACAATAAGTTATACATACATAAACAAATTCCAGCGGATTAGATATCTACCCAAAAATGGAAAAAAAAAATTAAGAATACACACCTTAGTCTACAGTAATTGGATTATTGGAGTTGCTTGAAGGATTCACTTTTCTTTTCTTCTCTTGAGAACTCGAAGTAAACTCGAGTTCATCATCGACCTCTGAGGCACTCCTATAGCCAGTGTCGTTACTGGCATCGACTTGGGTAGCCATATTTTCCGCTTCCGTATCCACGAGATCAACTCGACTTGGAATACTTCCTATATTACATAAATATGTCTCCGTTGCATTCGTTCCTGAGTGATTAATAGGCTTACTATCCGGAAGGTCTCCATAAAGCGCACTAAGGGAAGCCTCACTGAAAGCCGATAGCGGTGGAAGGACTATGTTAAACTTGATAAATAAATTGCCCCTTCTGTAGGTGTCACCTACAAAACCATCTTGGTTTGATACCTTATTTGGGAAAAAAACATTAGACCATGTTTTTATTGGCATTCCTAGTCCTCTCACCATCTTGGGACTTCCAGGGTTGATAGTACCCACGATCTCACCCCTTTGTATCTTCCCGTCAGCAGCGTTGTTCAAAGGCTCCTGTCCATGCACATTGATATATACTTTTAAATTGTTGTCTTTTTTCATAAAGTCTTCGATGATATAGGACCCGCCCAATAAGGCTGTCTTTAAGTCAAGATCATGCTCCATATAAATGTCGTTGTTCTTTCTTACGTAATTTGGATGGCCCAACTCTTGCAAATATATGACGAGGTTCCCAGGAATTATATTTCTTCCCTCATCTGCTTCACCTTCAAGAATTATTTTATCTCCGTCGCAAGCTCCTGGAGGGATTTTCACTTTTATGCTCTTTACTTCAAAAACATAGCCGTTATCACAGTTACTGCATAATTCTCCTTCGCTGAAGTACGTTCCCAATCCTCTACAATCCCTGCACAGTCTGACCTGTTGGTACTGCGAAAACTGATTACACATAGTTAGCATAATCTTACCACTCCCCTGGCACTCTCTACAGGTCTTCGGGTTCATTCCGCCAAACCCATTGCACACAGAACACTTGCTACTCTTCGGAAGGCGAAAAATCACCTCCTTCCCAAAGTATAAGTCCCCCAATGTTACCTTACACACGTGATTTATATCATTTCCTCTCTCAAGATTGTTTTTGGCCTCCTTTACTGGCTGCACATGTTTTATGCCTCCTTTTAACGAGGAGCCACAATCTGGAAATCCCATATTCATGGAGAAGCTGCCAAACCTAAAAGCTTGTTCGAATGCATTTCCACTAAACATACTGTTCAAATCATTGAACACTTCTGAAAAAACGTCCGTCGCGTGTGGCACATTCATCATATTCCCATAGCGCCTTCTAGGATTGCTAGGTTTCTTAACTGTCCCATTAAGTCCTGCTTCTCCATAATGATCGTACACACTTCGCGTTCTCAAGTCTCTAAGGACCTCATACGCTCGCGTTATTTCTTTAAATCTTTCCGTGAGTTGCGGATCATGATTTGTTTTGTCTGGATGACACCTTAATGCTATCTTCTTATACGCTCTAGATATTTCCTCTGGCGTAGCATTACTACTTATGGAGAGTATATCGTATAGATGTGTCTCAGCTACCATTCCCAACTAAACCCATTAAAACACAATATTCAATTTTCTCCTGGTTTACTTTGGACTCCTCAAAATGGTCGTCGTATAATCACGCTTATTACAACCTTGAATTGTTAATATTATGTTATTTGCAGTCTAATGTGTATTTGAATACCTATTTAAAAAAAGGCCTTCCCCCTTGTCCTGCATAGAAAAAGGCATCGAATTTCGAAAATTTACATCGTTATCTCACTGACTTTAAAAGCAGAATTTGAAAATAAAGTACTTTCTAGGCAGGAACTCATTTGAAAACGCCTAATATTGGGTCCTTATAATGGGACTTGTAATTTGCTCTCTTGAGTTTAGTCTGCCTCAAGTCTCTAGAAGTTGCTTTTTGTATAGCTGATTTGACAGCTCTGTCTTGCTTGACAAGCTGAGGTAAAGAGACCCCAGGAGCGAGACGTCTGTCCAGTAACATAACCGACTTTCTTGAGTCAGGTACTGGGGCAGGAAGAGGTAAGTTTTGATTGTAGTATCTCGACATAATTCTGTGGCCAACGCGTGCACCAGTAGGTAAAGTCATCTCAACACCAGTTCTGTCAATGTGCACTGTGGTGTAACCATCGTCTATGGAACGAGCTCCATTTTCACTAGAGTCTTTTTCACGGTCAAGCTCTTGAATTTCTTCTTGAGCGCTTTGCAGGTCGTCTGCGACGTCTCTCTCATGTATTTCAGGTGATTCAGAAAATGCCACCTGCTTTTTGTCATGAGAGGGCGCCTCTTTGCTGTCTGAGAGACCAAAATCGTAGAATTGTGATAACTCCAACTTCTGCTCTTTAGTTTCGTAGGGAATCTTGCAGTGTCCCTTCGTAAGAGCGTGCTGTCTCAAACCAAGAAGACTGTCTCTCTGGTAACCACAAACCATGCATGTTCGTTTCACTGTAAGCACTTCACTCAAATAGGTTAGCAACCCTGGCAAATCCACCAAAAAAGACCGCTCTGGAATGTAAAATCCGTGCATAGAGGACATATGCTGTACATTGTCATCGACGTCTTTGTTGTCGACATCACAAAAGAAACAGTGATCAATGGAAACCATATCCACAGGTTCAATTGAATCCATATCACTGCTACTATAGTCCTCCTCCGAATTCTCAACATCATCAGAATCCGAAAAATAGTGGACGATGTCGGTAAATTCGGTCGACTCACTAAAAATCTCAGAGTCAGTTTCATTTAAATCAAGTGAGGCCAAACTAAGCGCTTCATCACCAGATAGGTCCAACAGTTCAAGATGCGCACTATCAGGGCTTGTACTACGATAAATCTGCCCTACTTTTCGTTCGTTTGCATTAGCCAAGGACTTCTTTGGAAATTGTCTTCTGCCTTTACTCCGTGCCCTAGAAACTTTCTTATTAGGAATTATATATCCATACTCATCCTCTTGCTTATGCTCGCTTTCTTTCAGGGCCAAAACCTTCTCTGCAAAGGTTTCAGAAGAGACCAGCGGAAGCTGAGCGACTTTTCTCTTTAGGTTGTATCTATGCCACTCTGTCTTCATGTGTTGCCTTTGAAGCTCCGCCGTCAAAAACTTAAGGCCGCAAGTATTGCAAGTGAAAGATGAAGTGGCTGGATCCGATCCTGTTGGCTTAATCAAATTCATATTTATGAACTGATAATTTTTCAACTAAACTATGGCAAAAAGATATGATACTCGGAAATACTTCACTATAGCACAGCTGTATGGTTATCTTATTACGTAATACCACATTCTATTTAAGAGGAAAGCTGCGACATCGAAGGCCACACTCTTTTATATATACTCATAGCCACGGTATCTTGAGAAGTAAGACGGCCATCGAAAGTGGCCTTGAAGTAACCATGGGTACCTAAGCTTTCTTGAATATAGCCATGTCTACCATCCTTCGTAAATAGAGGAACTGCTTTAAACCAGTTAACATCCTCAGGATTGAAAAACATATAACGAACAGTAACTACTCGCTTATGAATCTTTACTGGATAACCAGTAAGGGTCACCCTTTCTGCTACAATCCTTGTGTAATCTGTATTCAATAAAGTTCCTTGGCCAACACACTGAAGTGAATTGTCAGAATTTTGCTTGAAGAAAATGGTAGGTGCATTGTGAAATAACACAGGTGCGATGCAAGTAGCTATCGACTCTGCACCTTGGTGGTGAAAACGTTCCATTTTGTGAACATTATTTGGTGTCAGAGAGTTCTGACTAAACATAGGGTATACAACATGCCTGCGGGGACCACATTGCATAATCAACTTTTCACCAGAAGGAATGGATTCAGCATAATCCTCCCAAGAAATGAAAGAGTAATTAAGAACTGTATGTTTGTGTTCATGAGGGAATAACTCAAATATGGCAACGGGCTCATCATTTCTAAACTTTGCCGCTGACGAGGAAGAAACTTTTATCTGTATTCTCGCTCTCTCACCGAGTCGCACTTGCACGTCATTTGTAGCATCTTTGACTACCTTATTCTTTGAAGCCTTGAAATTTGAGATTCTTAGCAACCTCTTCCAATATTCTGGACGTTCTGGCGTTCTCTCATCATAATCCCAATCACAGTTTGCTAATGACTTGACCCCCCTAAAACCTTTAAACTTCTCTCTAGCAGACTCTGATGGTTCTAATTCGTACTCATCAGGGAATTCTATGTCGTCTTTCACTATTTCTCTCTGTTCTTCAAGTTGTCTTTGTTCTTCCTCAGGTGACAAATCCACATACATATCGTTCGAATCGTCTACATCGCCTCCAACATCTTCCAGTTCGACATCTTTTTGATGCACCTCTTCATCCATTTCCAAGTTATCATCAGATGACATAGCATTACCCTCATTATCACCATCGTCTTCACTTTCTACGTCGGATGCACCTTCTAAAACGTCATCCAAGAGCCATCTAGCTTGATATTCTGATGTTCCTTTTGGAATCTTATACTTCCTATTGGCATTCGAGGCCAGATAATTCTCAAAATAATGCTTGCCTTCCATAGAGATACCGACCGGATCACTAACTTCGGTCCAATCGTCTTCCATATCAGGAGTATCGAGACTTAATTCTTCTAGTGTCTCACGATTTTCGTCGGCATTGAAAATATTGCTTTCATCGGTATCCATGTCGACTTCCTTCTTAACTATGTTGGGACCTAACTTCTCTATGCTTTCTACTTGGAGGTCGCCTATTGCGGGTATATGTACCAACCTATTTGCATGAAAACCAGATCCACGAACTGTACCTTCAACTATCAAGGAGCCTTCATCAGGATTCACATTCGAAGGAGAGAAAGACACTGTATCTGCTACCATGTATCCTCTCTTATCTCTCCATGCAATAGATTTAGGAAGTTTTTGACATATTGTTCTTATGCAATTCAAACATTCGGTGGGACTCTCTAGAGCAAATAACTTGTCCTCGTCAGCAAAGAAATGGGTGAAATATGAGTATAAAGATTGCCTAATATCTGCTTGCAAATTTCTCTTCTGATATGCCGAAAGGAGATTGGGCATCACCCCGACAATAGAGGCTACACCTTGAGCTAATATCGATCTTAGTATCTCCTCACCACCGTACCTTTCAACCTCTTGGAGGGCAGAAATTCCAACCACCACAAAGTCTGATATCTTTGCCGCATCCAAAATGCTAATGAGATTATTATGGTCCGGTATTATTATCCTGAGATTGCTCTTAAATCTATTAATCCGTATTTTAGTACAGGATGGTTCCTGAAAAGTCTCTAAACCCTTGTCTTCTTCCTGAATAATGTCGATCAATTGCCGTGCTATTTCTGATGCCAGTATGTCGCTAGTCAATCCTACAACAGTCACTATTTTCTCCGCTCCATTGACGCCCTCGAACAACTTCCTTACTTCTTGAGTATCAGATACTTTGTTGTGTCTCAATTGCTTGGCGAGATTCTTTCGCTCAACTTTACTTAAGACTCTTTGTCTCTTTGAATGACCGCCACTCTTCTCTATTCTACCTTTACTTTGACTTTTTACATGACCTTTGCTGGAGTGGCGGGATTTGAATGGTTTATGAATTGTCTTTAAAGTCAGTCTATGCTGCTGTCCGCCCTTGCTTTTGGCCATTTTTGCAGCTCCAATAGATCTAAGACACAACCTAGTAGAAGTCCTTCGTAAGCGATGAGATGAGTTGGTATTTTTCGTTGTAGCACCAGTTTATCACGTGCATATATTTAGGGCTTTAAGTTTGTGACTTTTTCCTGAAAATTTTTGGTCGTGTGATCACTTTCTTGACCTTGATATCGTGTCTAGTTTTTTCACAGTATATTTCGTTTCCTACGTCGATTACAAAGAACTTTCAAGGAAGTCAGAAACATAAGTTGTATGTTAAAAGTGTCTTTTATTTTACGTGCTGTAACCCTGGCGTCTTTTTATGTTATTTGGTGGTGGGGGTTTGAGAGATTTTTCAATGAATAAGAGTTCCATGAATTATTGAGTAATCTTGGGAGAAGGTTGGCTGAATCGCACTATTATACAAATCACTGGTCTTTTAATTGTTTAAATTTGACTGTAATTCTTTGGTGTCGAAAAGGATAGGGTTTTAGCGTTGTTAAAATACGCCGAAGGAGGTTTGATTTATATTGAACAGTACTAACATAATTTAGAATATGGCTCACGAATCGGTTTGGTTTTCTCACCCTAGAAGATTTGGTAAAGGTGCAAGAAATTGCCGTTGTTGTTTTTCTCATCAAGGTTTGATCAGAAAGTATGGTATTAACATCTGCCGTCAATGCTTCAGAGAGAAGGCAACTGATATTGGATTTAACAAGTTCCGTTAGAATACTTTGTGTGACAAGTTTGTCATGATCAAAAGCTACCATTTTCTAATTTTATATGCTGTATAAAATACCGATGAATAATCCGGTTATCATAGTGAAATAAATACATTTGATTATTTTGGATACTTTAGTTTGTAAGTGTGCTATTTTGCTTTGTAAATACGTTTGTTGGGGATCAGCCTATGAATACTTTATAGAGCTACTGTGGTACAAATAAGCAGTGAAAGCCCTACGCTATGCTACACACTTGTTCGCCTATGATCGACATTCAAAATCCATCTTAAAACGGACTTCAAACTTCCTGATGGCGTCTTCTTCTAGGGAAAACAAAAGATAAATATTGGCAACGAAAATAAGTCGTGAAGTCTATTATCTCGTCGTGGCATAAATTCCCTTTCTTTTTAAGCTTTTTGATTAAAGAAAAAAAGTAAGATTCTGTTCGCTATTCGAATTATATTTGACACTGTGTGTTACCCGGAATTTCGGGCCAGGTGATATCAAGTATGGAAGTCTTTTGGTCTTCGTATAGGCTATGAAGCTAAGTGGATTAAAGACTAGCGAGGGACAATGCTACCGTAATTATTGCAACATTATATAGATACTCTTTTCTACACTCTCTTGTCTTTTATCCTCTTTTTTTTTTTTTGGTTAACTAGTTCTCTTGTTCTTCCCTTCTTTCTGAAGAGTTCTCTTAGCTCTGGAGCTAAAAGAAATAAAACGAAAATGGTGTATGAGCAATACGTTTTCGACTAGAGCCGAGATTTAGCGCTATCAAGTCTTGCTGGTGATATAGAAAAAATAAACTAATTTTACAAAGAGAGATGCAATTAAGTTTAAAGTAGAAGCGTTTTCAATTTGCAACTCAGTTCCTCAATAACGGTAAGATATATCTACTCCTACATATAACTTTAAGTGATATTATGACGAAACAAAGAAAAAACTATAGCAGCTAATATATTTAACACATTCTGATAAAAACATGAATGGTGCTAGTGGCAAGGCTCTCACCTTCTTGCTAGTAGCCTCCTTAAGCTGGTACTCCGGGCTTAAGTTTTGGCAACCTTTGGTAGTGTAAGTAGTGTAAGTAAGATAGATTTCAAAAATTCTTGGTCAAATGATATTGTTGAACGAATTCTAACATTTAGCGAACAATTAAGAGAAGACAATAACTTACGAGATGACGTGTACATAGCAGATACCTCATCCCAGCCAAAGTCCTGGGATGATTTAAAACAAAAGGTGAGAACTTCGTTGCATCCGGAAGACCCCCAAGCCCCCAAAAAGACTTCACCCGAAAATGATGTCACCGAAAAGAGCCACTAATATAGATTATAGGTCATAGCTAATTACTTATGTGAAGTTATATAACTACAAGCATAGGCCAATTGACCGCTTTATCCCTCGAGTCATGTCTCACGTGATTTATCTCATCGCTATTTTTCAGAGCTTTTTTCTCGTCAGACAGCGAAGAGTTGCGGGTTGTGAATATTTTCAATGGGTAAGCTTAAGAGAAACAAGAATCGGAAGAGCAGATTAAATCCAATTAATAGGAATCTTAGTGAAACCTCTGTTCTGCAGAAAGAATTTGGCATACGTCAGTCTAAAGTTGGTCCCTTATTGGAGAAATTGAAATCAACAGTTCCGGATGAAAAATCATTAGCACTCGGAACGATAACATTGCTCTGCGAGGATGCTGGAATGAGAGCATTATTTCTAAAGGAGAGATTAATACCTACACTTGTTGAAACTTTAAGTGATCCAAGTGAAGATATCGGCGTTGAATCCTACGGTCTCTTGAGAAATATTGGCATTGAAGAAGGCTATGACGTTATGGTATATTGTTGGAGATTAGGTATTTGGGATGCAATAGAAAGATCACTTCAGAGTATTGAAGAGCGCTTCAATAATTTGGAACAGTCTTCTGTGAGTGAGCAAAATAATAATAATTCTTCTGCAAAAAGTGATTTGCAAATTCTTTTTGAGTACACCGAAAATGTATTATCCTTGATTATAGTTATCGCCGAAGCAGATGACAAGTTGTTTGATAGTGTTTTCCAAAAAATCGATAGGCTGTTGAATGTGGTTGTAAAATTGATAATGTGGAACGTTGCAAACAGAAGAATATCGACTAGGCTCTTTAACTACTTATTGGAATTCGTCTACGAATTCTGTGCTGGGTCAGATTTATTCATAAATAAGCTTCGTGAGAACTCTGATTTCAAGTTGGAAATCTTACATCAAAACTTGTTTCTGGAGTCAAATGTCAATAACCTTGGCAAAATCTACGCAGTGGGGATAACTTTTCATGTGGAGGAGGAAGTAACGCTGCCGGAAAGAAGACAAGAGCTCGGCTGTGTTATATTAAATATTGCATTTGACAGCATCGTTAACATTGACCTCAAATCATTGAACAATAATCCATCTTTGGCTAAAGGTGATAATATCGACAAAATTTTGAATGACAGTACAAGTACTAAAGAAATCTTAGCTCAAGTCAATGGAAACAACGATAACAAGCGGGAAACAGATACCTGTATTCAGAGTCTTTCTGTCGCATTGGATATTATAGCAACTATATGGGAATACTTATCTCACAATGAAAAAACTTCAGAAACTGAGGAAGAAACGCTTGTCAATTTAAGTAATTCAACCCTATCATTGATACAAAACAAGGCTGGCCCAATTCTTATTGAATTGTTTAAATGTGTGCAGCAATATAACCTTAGCGAGCTACTTGATAAAGTCATTATTACTTTGAATAATTTATGCTGGCTTTTACTTTGCAATGATCATGTACCAGTTGGCTACTATGATAATGCTGCTCGCATATGGACGTTAATGTGCGAATGTGCAGAAAAAGTGGATGACATCGTCATACAAAAAGATATTATAAATGCCTTGTGGGCCACTTCAAAGTTGTTAGGAGAGACTGTTTCCCAATTTGTGTCGCCTCTGATGTTCGAAAGTTTGCTTTCAAAATCCAAGGACTATGTTTCCGGATATGTAGAGCAAGGAAGTGCCGACCAGGCTATACTAGAGTTTGTTCTCTGTTCTGTTGGGTTCTTGGGTAATTTGAGTCCCACTCTCGGGACTCCTGCAGTAGCCCAGATAAGTGACTTTTTAATTACCCTCGTAGATCAATTCTCATTTAAGGAAACTGCTGATCCTCTTGCAGTTGAAGTTTGCATCGATTCCTTAAATTGCATTTATGATATGTTTGCTGATCAATTTTATGACTATGATTATGAGGTCTACGTGAAATCTAATTATAACGCTAGGTTGGAAAAAATAATTCCCCATTTTAAGCGTCTCATGAAGAGAGTTGATAAGCACAAAAATCCCTTGCTTCGAAGCAAGGCTGATGAGACTTGGTTGAATTTAACGAGGTTTGTAGCGTATAAAAGATCAGAAAGACAGTAATTTTTTGTTTTCTTACCAAACCAAGCATCTTGGGTCTCTTATATCACTACGTTTGAATTTGTTTAGTCTTAGATTTTCTTTTTTGTATGTATTCATATGCAAGCTCAATATTATTTCACGACTTTTGGCAATTATTTGGGAGATTTCGCAAAGAGAAAACTTCTTCAATTGATGAAGGAACGAAAAAAAAAATTTGAAATAGCATACAATGCTAAAAGCAAATATATAATTTGAAAGACAAACTATCTTCGGAAAGTAAAGAGATACGCAAGTAGACCTTTGTGAAATGTCTATATTTAAGGTTCAGAACTTTTCGCTAAGCTTCAGAGCTTTGGGCAATATATTCGTGCTTCTAAAAAGTGCTAATAATTAGATTCATGTAGTTCATATTTTCTTTTTGAATTATTTTTGGTTCTTTCATAGACCGCTCACCGAAAGAGAAGAAGACCACGGTAGCTAAGTACCAAACCCCACAAAAGGGTGACCTGATCTGGCTGATCGCTAACTCACTATGACGACACGACGACATTTTCTATTAGCGTTCTTAGACTGACAGAAACTATACGACATAATAGCGTGATTCCATTTGTCATGTTAACGTATCTTGGCTTCACAAAACCGGGGAAAGCACAGTTTTATCAGGGAAACCAGTCTCAACTAGGGCAAGGCAAGTATTACATGAGATAAGCATTCAGGTTCAAGATTTGAAATTGCGTTATTTCGTCGAGGTAAAACCATTAGGACGTACTAGTGAAACGAACTTTTAGTGTGAAGCAATATTTTGATTTAGCAAAACATGCCGGTATATTCAGTATCCCATGTGGAGAATTTAAGGGTTTGTGTGGTTATGGTAGGCCTTCCTGCTAGAGGGAAATCATTGATTGGGCAAAAAATCGTAAGGTACTTGTCTTGGCTTTCTATTAAAAGCAAGTGTTTTAACATAGGTAATTTTCGCCGTGCCTTGTTATCAGTTGAGAAACTTGATGCCACATTTTTTGATCCCTATAACGAGGAGGCTGTCAAAGTAAGAGAAAAAGCAGGGGAAATAGCTTTTATCGAAATGATGAAATGGTTCGAGCAGGAGCATGGAGTAGTTGCCATTTTGGATGCCACAAATGGTACCAAAGAAGGAAGACAGAAGATTCAGAGAGTATGTAAGGAAAATTTGATCGAGACTATGTTTATTGAGAGTTGGTGTGATGACCCCATTTTGGTTGCTAAGAACTTGGAGGATATATTGACCACTTCGCCAGACTTCCTGTATTTTACGGCAAAGGACATGATTAAGAGAATCGAGTACTATGAAAAGGTTTACGAAACCATGGATCAAGGGACTGAAGGTGATTTGACATATGTTAAGCTTATTAATGCTCATAGCAACATAATCTTGAACAGGATCAATAGCTATTTACAGAGTCGTATTGTATACTTCGTGATGAATTTGCACATAAAACCACGATGTGTCTGGTTGTCTAGACACGGAGAATCGGAGTTTAATTTGACTGGTCAAATTGGGGGTGATTCGAATTTGTCTGAAAGGGGATGGCGCTACGCTCAAAAGTTACCGGACTTATTATATCTTTCTCTAACCGAGGAAGAGAGACAATCGAATATTACCGTTTGGACTTCTACCTTAAAGCGAACTAGCCAAACCGCTTCTTTTTTGCCATACAATAAGCTTGAGTGGAAAGCTTTAGACGAATTGGATGCAGGGGAGTGCGATGGAATGACTTACAAGGAGATCGAAAAGAAGTTCCCCGAAGATTTCAAAGCGAGAGATAACCTGAAATATGATTATCGTTACAGAAGTGGAGAGTCCTATCGGGACATTGTCACAAGGTTGGAGCCCATCATCATGGAGTTGGAGAGACAGGAGAACATCTTAATTATTACTCATCAGGCCGTGTTGAGATGTCTTTATGCATATTTCATGAACGTCCGTCAAGAAGAATCTCCATGGATGTCCATTCCTTTGCATACATTGATTAAATTGGAGCCTCGTGCTTTTCAAACTTTCGTTAATAAGATAAGGGCGGATATTCCTGCCGTTAGTACTTACAAAGAGAAAGGGACTTCTCAATTAGGTGAACTGGAGTCTCCTATAACAAAAAGTAGAGACATCATCAAAGATACTGAGGTTGTAGTCCATAGGAACTAAAAATTTTTATGCATTGATTATTTGCGCAATGGGGAAACCGTCTTCGAGGTCCCACTATATATTTGCTAACACGCATGTTTACAATTCGGATAACCAATGTAAAATCGGTCCTTGTCTACAGAGACTAACGTACATTCACAGAAGCAAAGTAGTACAAAAATGCTTACCCAAAATGCTTACCCAAAATGCTTACCCAAAATGCTTACCCAGAACGCCCACTCACCATGCTCATGGCTCACGAAATATTTGCGTATCGCTTCGCCTGTTCTTTGACTTTCTTCTCGTAGGTAACTAAATCTTTGCTGTATGCTTTCCATGCTGGTTCCTGAGCAGGGGAGTTTGGATTAGGGCTATCAAGCAATTCCTGAATCCCTAAAAGTATTTGTTTCAAGGTTATTGCAGGTCTCCAGTCTTCTTCCTCGTTCAAAATGGAAAGACATACTGTACCACTTGGGAAAATATTGGGATGATAGAACCCAGCAGGAAACTTTACTTTGGGGGCTTTTGAGGGATATTCATCTGGAAATGAGATCGTTACTGGATACGTTGCTCCTTGCCATAGTGTACTGCTTCTTCCCGGTATTCCTGCTGTCCATTGACTTAAATCTAGCGACCCATCCGCTGCTTTAGTTGGTTTGGCGTAAAATCCGAAAGGGTGATCCTTCCTCCACTGTTTGCGCTCCTCCTGTAATCGTATCTTGCTTAATGACATTAGCCGTTCCCTCTTTGTCTAATCGTTTCTCTTGATTTAATGCTATTGTAGAGTTAGATGGCTATCGGAGTCCTCAGATAACGGTACATGCACTACCATTATCTTGGAACTACCTACCTTTCCTTATCTTCTCTTTTGGTGGTGTTTCAAAGACACTTTACGAAATTAAATACCCCAAGTCTACAACGATGACATTCCATGCGTTTTTGCCACTTTTTTTCCCTTTTTTTTTGTTTCTTACCCTCAGATTATTGTTCACCAAGAAATATACCAACTACAAAAAGAAGTAGATTTTTACTCACAGGGTTTTTCTTCTCGAACGCAAACGAACTTGAAAGTTTATATAGCCTTCACCAATGCTTGAAGAAGCCTAAACCATGAAGATGACGATAAACGATTAGTTTAGAGCATGTATGAGTTTGTAACTTCTCGGGAAAAACAGGAGAGGGTTCGGGCTCAACAGGATGAGAAAAACAAAAATTTTTAACAAGACAACCGATTTTTTTTTTTTTTTTTTTTTTTTTTTTTAATTTTAATTTCTCGTTTCTCCAACATAGCATAAGTTATGTTCCACAATATTGGAGCTAGGAACACATGCTAAGTTAGACTAGTATAAAGACAACAAATAGGAAATATGTCACATTTGCCAGAATCAAAGGAGTCGAAAACAAATAAGTCCAATTTGAGTTCGGAAAGCAAAAAGGACGAGGAACAAAAAAAGTCCACTGGAGCTCCCAAAGAAGGCGAAGATGACTTAGATGATTTGGATGACTTACTAGATGATTTTGCCGATGACGTGTTAAAAAAGCCACCGGGCTCAGCAGCGCCTACAGAACAAGAAGCTAGCCAAAAGGGAACACAAGATAAGCAGGAAGAGGGGTATAAAACGCAAATTGAGGAGTTAATTAAAGACTTGAATATAAGCGATACAGATACCAAAAAGCAATTTGAGCAGTTAGTGAAGCAATTTGAGGAAGAACATAAAGAAGACGGAAAGGCAGCCAGCGATCCAGGATACTTTGACAAAGTAATGAAAGAGTCGGTGGAAAGAATAAAGAATTCGGGCAAGAATATTGATGAACAGCTAAAGAATGACCAAACGAGCAGCAAACCGGAGAAGGTATTGTCTCAATTGTTGTCCGGCCTTGGAGAGGGAGGTGATAATAATCTCGATATGTCTTCGTTGCTTGTGGATATGCTTGAACAGTTGTCATCAAGAGAAGTGCTTTACGAACCTATGAAAGACCTTCACAACAAGTTCCCAGACTATTTGGAACAAAATAAAACACTGCTACCAGAAGAGAAACTTCTCACGTACAGGAAACAGTATGAAATTACCTCGGAAATAGTGGGCTTGTACGAAGCACCCGATTACGACGATAACAATAAGGAAAGAAGAGACAAAGTCAATAGTTTGTTGGAATCTTTGCAGGAGTTGGGTCAGCCACCTACCGAACTTGTGGGGGACGTCGGTGATTTCCCAGGATTTGGAGGTTCAGGCAATATGAATGACCTCGACTTTAACAGTAAAGATTTGCCCCCCGACATGGAGAAACTGTTGGAGGAAGGTTGCAAACAAACGTGAACCTAGTTCAAAGCTGTTACTATATATAAGCTATTTCTAAATATTTATCCCTCCTTTTTTCGAAAATGCTTCATAATACTGCAACATTTCCGGGGAGATGTTTTTGGATATATTTCTTAAAGCTTGTTCAAAGTGACGATTTCTTACACAAGAAGCATTTTTATCCTCCATAATTGCTGCAAGGCCTGCTTCATGACACAACAAGGCTACCTCTGCCCCAGAACACCCATCAGTTAGTGTAGCTAGTGTATGTAAATTAACGTCTTGTAAATTAAATTTGAAACACCGTTTCTTTAAAATGTCAAGACGAGCATTATAATCGGGAGGACCAACGTAAACATGTCGATCTAATCTTCCCGGTCTCAATAATGCCGTATCTATAGCAGTAGGTCTATTAGTAGCTCCTATTATTATCACACCTTTTAACTCTTCGATCCCATCTATCTCATTTAATAAAGAAGTCAACACATTCAGACCAGCAGCTGTGTGTGATTCCTCTCTGTCACCAGAAAGAGCATCTATTTCGTCAAAAAATATTATTGAAGGCGATGCAGCTCTGGCTTTTCTAAATATTTCTCTAATAGTACGCTCAGATTCTCCAACATATTTGTTAAAAACCTCAGGCCCTTTCACTGCCAAAAAATTAAGACCTGATTCAGTAGCGAGTGCTTTTGCTGCCAAGGTCTTAGAACAGCCTGGAGGTCCATAAAGTAAAACACCTTTGGGAGCCAGAATTCCAAATTTGTTAAAAGTGTCTGCTGCCTCCATTGGTAATTGAACAACTTCGACGAGCTTACGCTTCAATACTTCCTGACCCCCAATGTCAGACCAATAAACCTTAGGCATTTCAAGAAGCACCTCGCGCATAGTGGATGGACGAGCTTCGAGTAATGCATTTTCCACATCCATCCATATCACCTTGATCTGATCGTCCGAGAGTCTTTCTTTCAAGCTACGATTGATGGCCTTCATCACACATTCCCTGCATAATGCTGCCAAGTCTGCTCCGACAAAACCATGGGTTTTCTCAGCAATCTTATAGATATCAGATTCCGATACCTCACATTTTGCGGAATTCATTGCTCCAATCTTTTTAATGAGGATATCAAATCTGGCCGACACATCTGGTATGCCTATTTCAATTTCTTGGTCAAAGCGACCTGGCCGCCTGAGAGAAGGATCGATTATATTAGGCCTATTTGAGGCACCAACTACCACTACTTTGCCATTTTCCCCGATACAATCCATTAGTGTCAACAAAGTAGCTACAACACGAGATTCAGTTTCACCACTATCATCAGAATTCCTATTAGGTGCAATGGAATCCACCTCATCCATAAAGATGATCGAAGGCTGAAATCTTAGTGCTTCTTGAAAAAGCTCTCGAATAGCACTTTCGGTCTCACCCAAATATTTAGATACTATAGAGGGTCCGTCCACCACCAATATATGGGCATCTGTTTCTCGTGCCGCTGCTCTGAGCAACATAGTTTTCCCCGTCCCAGGAGGCCCATGAAGCAACACGCCTCTAGGAGGAGCAATTCCAAAATCAGAGAAAAGCTTTGCATTGTTAAGCGGTAATTCAATGGTGGATCTCAACAAAGCGAGTTGCTTGGCTACTCCTCCAACTTGATTATAGCCAAAAATCCGCGGCAAAAAAGGATACTTTTCGTAGCGTACTCTATTGTCGTCAGTTAAATTAATTTTGCTCTCACCTTTTTTAAAAAGAAAGACACAGTCTTCATTACTAACTGTGTCTTGTTGACTTGAAGAGGAATTCCTTCCACTCATTGATAATCCCTGAAAGTGCTCCAACAATGACGACTCATCATTGATGTCAATTACTCGTAAAAGTCTTGTTGTGTCTTCTTGATTTACCTGGAATTCTAAACCGGGGAATATGATTCCAACATCTTGCAAAATCTTTGCCAACCCATTTTTTTCTTGTTCCTTTTCTCCTTCACCTGCTTCCAAGTACAATGTCACCGACTTGCAGGGCAACGGTTGACGACCATATTTCTTAACTTCCACTCTATCTCCTAGTAAGATGTCTCTGCTACCTCGTATTTCTCTAGAAATCAATATCAAGTTGCTATCTTCAATGCTGTTGTCTCCATAAACATTAGCAACCAAATTTAAACTACTAGAGAATATCTTAGACACTTCTACAAGCAGCCCATTTGCTATTTCAAGTGCTTGTAATATTTCTGGCTTCATATACACTTTCGTTACTGTCTTGATTGTATCGTTAGCTAATGGCCGTACTATAAAGCTCTTAGGTATTTTCACCCTTTTTTGATTAGTTTCAGCTGCCCCATTGGGCCCCTGCTGATTCTTTGACGACCCTGTCTTAGGTGTTTTCGACGCCATTTACTAACTTTATCTTTTATTTTAGTAAAGTCATCGCATTTATGTCCCGAAAAATTCGAGATGAGCCGATAATGGCCAACTATTTATATGGTATTTTTTAGCTTATAGCATATGTGATGAAGGCTATCGTATCAAAGAGAGGATGTATTTTAAGCATGTTGCTCTCAGAGCGCAGTCTTATATCGATTAGAGGGCATTCGACGAAGTTGAATTCTCTAAATCTAAATTTTCAGGATATTATTCTGAATCAAGATTTATACAGAGAAAACACAGGAGAAGAGTTAAAGAATAGAGGCTTTTTAGACAGAAAAAGATGTACACTTATTAAAACGTCAAATAGAAATCAAAAAAGTTCGGGCCAGGATGCTCGTAACATGATTACAGTTGACCAAGAATTTCGTGAAAAAGTTGAGGAACTAAAAGTTGATCCTATAATGGAAAGGATTCAGCATTTTGTGGGGAATAACTTTCCTCTTCTGACAGAGGAAAAGCTTTGCATATGCTGGGGACTCAGCAATATCCGTATTTATTATGCGTTCGAACGAAATATAGAGGGTACAGGGAAAGAAATTAAGAAGTTCCCTTATAGGCCAGCCAGAGAAGAATTTTGCACGGAAAAGATACGAGAGATAGGAAAAAACGTCTTTGATCTACACTGGAAACTAAGCACTATCTTTGCGAATGAGCATCACTTATCATCTCCATCAGAAATGCTCGCAGAAACGGTGCATGCAGTCGATAATAATAGAGACATCATTCCCTTATTCATGACAGCGAATTCGCTTTACAATTGCATTCAAGGATTCCGAGGAGCGATGAAGGGAGGAGCTATCAATGACTTCAATAAATATTTGGAGACGAAGTCAAAAATATTAAATTCAACCTCCATTGGAAGCTTCTACACCTTGATTGGTATTATCTATATCAAATTTGGACAACTAGGCTTAGAAAAAGTAATATATCCGAAAATTATACAAGGGACAAGGGGAATAACGAGTATTGTCATGAAAGAACTTATGAAGACGAGAAAATAAAATAGGTAGACAATACAACTAGGCTACAGGCATCATTTCGTGATTGGTCTTTTTATTTCTTTTTTGTTGTTCTTTTTTTAAATAATGCATCTAGTCATTTTATAAATATAACGAAGCACAGAAGACAATGTCACGTTTAATTTTTTCTTGAGCTTCTGTCATCTTAGAGTGTAGCGTTGAATCTCCGATAATCAAGGCAGCATTCTTCACCTCACGGCAGATTTCATCCAATCTAGTAATAACTCTCACTATTGTTCCCTCTGCCTCAATACTAATTTGCATAATTTCGTTGAAAGACAAGCCTCTGGCCCATTCATAGACCACATTGATTAAGGCAAATCTCTTTCTTTCAAGGAATTCTTGTTCCTCAGACGTAAGTAAAATCTGTCTTTCCGTATAAACCTTCATTAACTTCTCGACGATTTCCAAAATTCTTTTCCTTCCTCTATCCAAACGAGGCGTTATGCAAGGCTCTTCTTCTTCGTTTGTCCTTCCCTCATACACAAAGCAAGAGAGAAGCGCCACTATTTCTTCCGGTTCGAAGTCACCTAAAAAGTTGTCCAAAATTAACTCCGTTATAACCAATTCCCATCCAGAATTGATCTCACAAGCAACCCTACCTTTTAATGTTACCCTTTGATAATTGTCGATATAGCCCAAAGTATGCAAAACACTTAATCGCTGATTGTAATCAGGTAACAATTCTAAGTTCTCGTCAGAAATTAATCTTTGCAAAGAGGAAATTTCTTGTTTGATTTGTGCTTGTTCGTGCAACTGCTTATAATGAAGTTTGAAGTTAGGACAGAAGAGTAAATTAGGATCCTTTAGTTTTTCTAATATTGAATTTCTTTTCTCTAGCAACTCATGCAACGACAACAGGATTGATTGATAAAATTCAGCTTCTTTTAGTTTATGTTGGTACTTCATGAGCAAATGAATTGCCAGTACCGTTTCTTGTACAGCTTGTTGGTCATTCTGCAAAATATTCTTAATACTTGCTTTCAAACGGTACCCTCCTACGAATTGAATATCAGAAGCAGCTGCTTTCTCTATTCTTAGAGATCCTGCAAAAGTCATGTTCTTCATGAACTTATTAAGATAAGATATATCAGGGATCCAAGGCAACCCGCTTTCTGCAGTATCTTTCTCAAAATCTTCTCCAAGATTACACGTTAAAATAAGGAACTGACCACTTTGGATATCAAAACGTACAAGAAATCCAAGCCTTAATGTTGATCTCGCATCTCTAAATATTAAAAGTCTTCCGGTCTTCATGATCGCATTGCGAGAAAGTGGTTGCTTCTGAATCTCCTCCACGATTTGTGTATACAATGATTGGTAATTTGACAATAATTCCTGGGCTTCCTCAGCGTTTTCTAATTTACAAATAGAGCATTCGTCGATTGATGTCGTCAGAAGTCTACCTGACAACATTTCCACAGTCTTCTGATGCTCAGGCAACAATGTCTGCGTCGAATTCTCACTAAAGGAATGCTTAATCATTTCCTCAACTCGCAATGCTTCTATTCTTAGTAAGTTCAATATCATATTGTATGTCAATCTAAATTGAGACAGAAGTTTAGTAGGGGTACCTAAAGTAACCGCTTTAAAATCAGTAGGAGATAAGGGCTCATTATAAGACATGACTATCACGGTTCCAGTTGTATCTAGCCCTCTCCTACCAGCTCTACCAGACATTTGAGTAAATTCACCTGGAAGCAAGTTTCTAAAGCCTCTTCCATCATTTTTTCGGTAAGAGTCGAATACCACAGTTCTTGTTGGTAAATTCAAGCCCATGGCGAAAGTCTCTGTCGCAAATAAAGTTTTGACTAATGACCTCGCAAAAAGTATTTCAATACACTCTTTAACAATTGGTAATAAACCACCATGGTGAACCGCAATGCCTCTACTTAAAAGTTCTCTGATCTTTATTATTTGAGGTAACTCACGATCCTCTTTTTTCAAACGCGAAACAGCTCGATCCATAAACATATGTATTTCCGATTTTTCTTTGGCAGTACAGTAATCTACGTTGTTTAACGTATCTGCATACTCTTCACATCTTTTCTTTGAAAAAACAAAAACGACAGCAGGAAGAAGATTATGTTGCTTCAAATAATGAACTAAGCTTATCCAAGTGTTCTTACTAGGACCATCTCTTCCACCTCTTCTTCCACCCAGAAAATTTCCTCTTCCTCTATTAGCAATAGTACCACCACCTCGATTGCCACCTCTGGCTGTTCCTCCTGGGCCACCTCGGCTACCTGGGCCCATGCGAACATTTGGTGGTAATTTCTTAGAAGAATCCTCGTATACATCTTTATGTTTCCTGAATTCAACTTCAGAATATTTTCCATTAGCATCGATTACTCTATAGATGTTATTTTTAGCCCAAATATAAATTTCCAATGGTACGGGACGTTTTGGAGTCGAAATGACATAAATATTTTTCTGCTTCGTACGTCCTATCCAATTGGCAAATTCCATAGTATTTGGTACGGTTGCCGACAAAAGAACATATTTTATATGATCAGGAAGCATTATTATTACTTCTTCCCATACAACACCACGATCTATATCATTAACATAATGAACCTCATCAAAGATGACGAATTCTACATCTCGAATGAGATCAGCACCTCTATAAAGCATGGATCTCAAAATCTCGGTAGTCATAATAAGACAGTTAGCATTCGGATTTATCTGAACATCACCCGTAATCAAACCAACATCAATATCTTTGAACGTTTCTTTAAAATCACGAAACTTTTGATTAGAGAGCGCTTTTATCGGCGACGTATAGATAGCTTTAGTCATATTTCTAGTAGCCATGGCTATGGCATATTCAGCTACTACGGTCTTACCAGCTGAGGTGTGGGCGGCGACAAACACAGAGTCTCCTTGCTCTAAATGATATATTGCCTCTTGTTGAAATGTATCCAAAGTAAAGGGCCAAACACGGGCCATATTAGGTACAAGTTCATTAAAATTATCTATTTTGTGATCCAAGTCGACAACATAAGCCCAATTTCTTTTATATATAGCCTCTGCATCAAGTGATCTTTGAAGAGTACCGTAGTCTTCTATGTCAATATTATCAACATCATCGGATACAAAAGGAGTCTTGCTCTGCTGCTGGTTTCTTGTAAGAGTACGTTGGTCAGCGTCATCTCTCAAGGAGAGGTCATTGTTTTCGTCCTCATCTTGTGGCTCTCCAATCTTGTTCAATTCTTTTATTTCATTTTCATTTGCCCCCTCATGACCTAAATCAAGCCCTCTAGTGAAACCGGGGGGTATCAGAAATAGACCTTCTTCATTGCGATGCAAAAATTGGGTTTCATCTACGTTTACTCTTTGATCCACCAAACCTCCTGGTTTAAAAGGCAAGAAGTTTGTTTTGCCTTTAGTAGCATCTGCTTTTGAACCAAATTTTCTGTTCAATGACAACGAATTATTGGAGTTGGCATCGTCGAGTTCTGCTATTTTTACTTCTTCCTTGTAACCACTTATAGATCCTTCTATTCCAGATCTCTTAAATCTAAACGATGATCTCCCGATGGGCTTAGGAGTATGTAATAAGCTACCATAGATTTCTTCATAATCTATGTTGACTTTGCTGTGAAGAAGATCCAATAAGTCCCATGATATTTGACTTGACGGTGAAAGCAAGTCATCGATAATATTCAGATCAGCATCATCATTATTTTCCCTTGAAAGAGAAAACTCATTATTAGAACTAATAACACTGCTTCCCCTTTGCTCAGTGCCCAGGGCATCTACCTTCGAACCCATGCTTAAGTAAAATCAAACAAAAGTGTCTACGTTTCTATAGGGAAGAGCATTATAAGTAATGTTCGCGAACACTTGTAAAGACACTTCAAATTTATGTATGTAACTAATGTATACACTTAAACAAAATAAGAATTAGATCAGAGCTTTGGTTTAGATGAGTCAATGCCACCAGAAGTAGCTTCGGGATTCATTTCTAAAACACCATTCTCATTGCCGCCTTCCTTGCCTGAACCGAAGAATACAACAGTGACGGTTAGATCATCTCTATAACGTCTAGAAATTGGACTAGGAATAGACAACAACATAGATATCTGATCCTTAGAGCCTCCATTCAGCAAGGCATTTCTGATTAGATGAGTAGAGACATTTTTGTCCTCTAAAAGAAAAGATCCACTCACACTTGCAGCTTTATTTTTTCTAACAGGCTTCTTTGAGACTCTATCATTTGTTATATCAAAGACCTCAGGCAATTTATTCTCTGGAGAGCCAAGAAAGTTCCATAGAGACTTTTGAGGCTTTACCATTTTTTCGTTTTCCATCCATTTCACCACGAGGCCGACAATTTCTTCATTGGATAACATTTCATATAATCCATCGGATGCCATCACTAGGAAATCATTATTTTCGGGGCTTACCTTAGTTGTAGAAATAACGGGTTCAGCAGTCACATATGGTGGAGTTTTCAAGTTCTGCGGTAATAACTTTCCAAAGAATTGTTTATATATTCTTTCTTGAATTGAAGCAGGAACTTTGTACCGACAATCTCCAAAAGCTCTAGTAGGTTCCAATGAACCCAAAACCCTTCCATTTCGAACGACATTAGCTTCATTTGGATGCTCGCTTATAATTCGGGCGACTTCATTAGGGTTCGAGCCAGTTTGATCTACGCTCAACTGCTTTACTGTCCACTTGTTGTTTCTGTAAGACCCTAAAATAGCTCTCGAATCACCTGTTACTGCCACCTTCAATAATTTGGAATTAGTGTCATAGAACGATACCAACGCGCAAGATCCAGATAGAGCCGGTGTTAACAATTCAGCTGCCCTGCCTTTGTTATTCTCTGTCAATAACCTTTCCATGTTCTTGTGCACAATATCATGGTCTAATTTCAAGAATCCATTTTTTATAGCCTGATCTATTGTAACACTATTAGGGACATACCTAAGGTTTTCTTCCTTGGCTGGTTTATATATCGTCGATAGTTCATGTATCACATATCCTATTAATTGGTCTCTCAATTTACTACTCGTATTCCATCCTGAGTGACCATCAAATATACCAAAGAACATCCAATCGGTGGAAGTTCTAATATTGTTGTCTTGTATAATGGGAACCTGAACTATTTCTTCTGCTCGATCATCCTCAATTGGCGAGTTAGAGGCAAGTTGACAGATGTCATATCTAGAAACCCCTTTGCCTCTGTTCAAAAAATAGCTCTCTTCAAATCTTCTAAGTTTCTGGTTGATTTGATCGTCGCTAAATAAAAATATGTTGTCTTTGTTTTGATAGTTGCCTATGCCATTATTTTGCATTGAATTCGTAAAAGTCGAAAAGTAACGTCCGTCGTTTCTAATTGGATTATGGGAATATGGATCTAAAGGGTGCACAGACCCTGTCTTGATCCCACTAAGAGGACTGCTGCCATTACTTCCGTGGGGTAGCGTATCCAAATTGTAATAGTTGCTCTGACTAAGGGAAACGTATGAGCCTACAATAATAATACCTGATACCAATGCGACATTTCGTGTCCGGAAGACTTTATTTGGATTCTTTATGTTTGCTTGTCTGTTTGGTTTAAAAGATGATAGGGCCTTCACCGTTAATTTGACTGGTGTTGACCTTAACATATTATTGGACTTTATTTGCCGACCTGCAACACAAAGAGGCCTGGATTTCACAGCTAGTATAAAGACCATATTTGTAGCTCCTTAATCCATTTAAATTTTCTTCGTCATTAAAAAACCAACTCGGTTTCCTATCAACTATTAAGTGCGTTAATTATTGCTTTGCCATATCAAATTTAAGACAGTTACACAAAAAGATACCCGGCAAGACAACTTCCTTATCTGAGCTAAAACAAACGATAACAAGGGAAGCACAATAAAGCTCGAATGATTGGGAATTTCTTAGGCACCAGTAACTCCCTCACAACGGTTGCGCTCTCCGCTACAAATGATGACTTTTACAAAACTTTAGAATAAAATTATTTTAGTACATGTATTCACTTTATACAGCAAACCGATGAACGTTCAATGATTCAAATTTTTGACAACATCATATAGAGTCCTGATAGCGTTACCAAAAAAATCCTAAAATTGGCAAACACCTAGAGCACTCATATATAATGCCTTGAAAACCCACAAAGCACGCAGATAGTCAACGCCAAAGCATGAATCATTATAACGATATAGTCACACAAGGCCTTACTTTCTTAAGCAGCAATGGTAACTTCAACATCCACACCTGGTTCAATGGTGATTTGGGTAATCTTCTTGACTATGGAAGCCTCAGCTTGCAAGTCAATGACACGCTTGTGGATTCTCATTTCGTAAGTGTCCCAAGTGTTGGTACCCTCACCATTTGGTGCCTTTCTGGTAGTGACCTTCAAAACCTTGGTTGGCATTCTAACTGGACCCTTCTTGACGATTTTGTTTTGGTGAGCATTTCTGATTATATTAGCAGAAACTTTCTCCAATTGTTTAACCTTAATAGAAGTCAAAGTGATTCTAATCTTGAGAATCTCTTGCTCTTGGTCTTGAACCTTCTCCTTGTTAATTGGGGCAGACATTTTTACTTCTTATCCTGCTAAAGTGCAATAGTCTATCTAATGCAGAAGAATAAATTTTTCAATTACTGAAACCCAAAAAAAAAAAAAAATGGATAGTGCGGAAAATGATTTTGGGTTTGTGTAACTTATGAATAGTCAGATGTAGGGCTCTAACCCTTGGAGCTAGGCACTGGGAGCGAGCTTTAGTGTTGTATCGATAAGACTCTACTACCAGAAAGACAAGGTACATAATAGTAGAGAAATAAAAAGCGGAAGACGACAACAAGAATCTTTTACAGGGATGTTATGTATGGATGGTATGGTTATGTCAAAACAGTAATGAAGATCGATAACTCTACACAAGATAGAATGCTTCAATACAGACACAATCTACAACTGAGGTACTTTAATTCACTTGTGACGTATTCCAGACAACCGTCTTCATACATTATAAGTACTATTCACATTTTTTCAGAATTCTTTGTTCTTTTGTAGTTCTCTATTATGACTTCATGGAAGCAAGTTCCTTCTCTAAGCTACTCATACATTTCCAAAGCAACTTGCGTTCCTCTTCGTTTGCGTAGCCACTAGTAGCCCACCGAATACGTCCCTTGTAATCGACCACATATATATACCCAGAGCATCTATTATCGCACATTAGCTTTTGCTTGACATCAAAAGGGAAACGTTTTTCAGAGAGAATAAGGTAGTTCTGCTGTCTCTCTTTGGGCACGGTCTTTTTAAGATTACCCAAAGACAATTTCACAAGCTTGGACTTTAGCCAGCCAATTGGGACATTGATGTCGATAATTTGAGACAGAGGAAAATTCTTAAGAAATATCGGGAGACCGTCACTAATATAGTTCCTACCTTCATTCTCAAAGTATGTTTCTGTGCATTTTTCCCCAGACACAGTAGAAAACAATCTTATAATTGACACTTTATTTTTAGTCATTTGATGCAAATATTGTTCTTCTCCAGCCAAGCATTTTGCTGAAAAATCAGGAAAAAACTTCGACTTCTCTGCTTTGAAATAAGATATCGGAGGTGTAAATATTTTACCCTTAGTATTCGCAAATGATTTGGACTCATAAAACGGTGAGTGTGTGATGTCGTAATTTATGCTATCCCTTCGTTTTTCTATAGAATCTTCGGAAAAAAAGTTTCGTATTGAGCTTATAAGTGACTTTTCCTTAGTCACAGCTTCTGTATTTAACTGACTTGGCGCATCTAAACCGATGGGCATCCGTACTTCCTGCGGTCTGGTTAATGCCGGTTTTCCCGTCTCTTGCAAAGTTTGCGCAAAACGGGGCTGCCTTACACTATATAGAGAGGCTGAAGTATTCAAACTCCTTAAACATAGCTTGCTATACATGCCTCTGATCATATAACCTACACTATAGTGACAGACTGAAGGAGTTGATCTTCAAGACATACTTACCCGGACATAAACTAAACATTAATGCTTGGGAAGGAAGGCATATCCTGCCCATGAGAACTAATTGGATTCGAAATCATTGAAGTCATAAGATATCATGTCAATTCAACTAAGAAATGGATTGGCCAACCAGTCACTTGATATGGTCCTAGAGGATCTTCTAGCTAGATTTTTGGTGAATGTTCCAGATGAAGATTTATCGTCGATAGAACGAGTTTTCTTTCAGGTAGAGGAAGCACAATGGTTTTACACAGACTTTGTGCGCCAAATGAGTCCATTCCTACCTTCAATGAAAATGAAGACATTTGCCGGTAAATTTCTTGAGAAGTGTCCACTTGTCTGGAAATGGGGAAACCCATCGGATGCAATAGCAAAATTTGGCAAGTACAAGTCTACTATACCAGTAAGGGGAATTGCATTATTCAACAGAGATTTAACAAGAATTTTGCTCGTAAAAGGCACAGATTCGAATTCGTGGTCTTTTCCTAGGGGTAAAATATCTAAAGGCGAATCGGATATGGAATGTGCCCTCAGGGAAACAGCAGAGGAAACTGGTTTCAATGCCAAAGAATATGTAAGCGAAAATGCTCTGATAGAAAGAACAATAAAGGGGAAAAGCTATAAGATATACTTGGCTAAAGACATACCGGAAGACCTTGACTACCAACCACATGCTAGATATGAAATATCCAAAATTGAGTGGCACGACTTGAAAAGTTTGCCCAAAAAAATAAAATACCAATCAAACCATTACTTTGTGTTAGCAGCAATGCTCAAGCCGATGATGAAGTGGGTTGACAAGATGAAGGGTGACATATATGGAGTGGAATTAATGATACAAGCAGAGCTCAAGTTGAAGGCTTTGCTTGGGATACATGAACCTAAACAAGTCAATGCAGATGCTGGAAGGGAATTGCTTAATATGTTACAAGGTATGACTCACGAGCAAGACGATAAACCAGGATCTCAAACTAATGACGGTTTCTTTGAGGTTAGTGTGCCTCAAAATGTTCAAAAAGAGTTGTCTTTCTACAGCAACAACGGTCCTCAGACACAACAGATCGAAGAGGAAAATGGGCAGCATACTAAACAGAATTCTTTTCTCCCTCCCTTTTTCCCGTATATCGAGCATGGTGGTGCATTTTCTAATCATGACCCAGCCAATACTGCTGGTAAACTTCCCAGCAATGATTACATTGATGAACAGCCAAATCCTGAGTTTTTACGAAAACCTTCTAGGGTTGGTAACCGCGATTCAGATACTGACCCTAAGGAGTTATTGTCTGTCTTGAGCTCTAAGGTCAAGGTAAAGGAGGACAGCGAAGCTGAAGAAAAATCCAATCAAATTCACCAAGAAAGCAATCGCACAAAAGCCCAAGGTCTATTGGACTTATTTCAAAAGAAACCAGAAAAAAGTGATGCAAGCGCTCCCAAATTTCTGGGTGCTGTAGAAAACAATTCTACAGGGCAAGAAGACCGTGAAGATAAAAAGACGGAAACGGGCAAGAAAGTGACCTTGTTAAAAAGACAAGAAGTCCCACAGTTACAATTAGGAGGTACGCCAAAAGACGGTGTGGACAGTTCTCAGGTTAAGGCTCAGCAAACGAACAAAGAAGCAACCCAGGAAATCTTTAATATTTTAAAGAAACCAACTGTAGCCCAAAATAATACTAGCAATGCAAGCGAAAAAGGCACAGCGGAAACTGCAGATACCTCTGTAAGTGCTCAAACGCCGGATAACTTACCTTATCCTAGTAATGATTATACAAAAGGGAACTTTGATCAATTTGAAAATTTTGAAGATTACGAAGATTATGAAAACCTTGAAGATCCCGAAGCCCCAGTTGACTACTCTAGGATGGAAAATATTAATGTGCCATTTGATATAGCGTCGGATAATGAAGGCGATGAGCATCAGGAGAGTAAAGGTCATGAGAGTGAAGTGCCAGTATCCGAAAAGACGACTGATAATATCTCCTACGAAAATAAAAGACCAGAGTCGAGTAGTCTACCTAAGGGACCGGTAAAAGGAAAGATTAGACTCTTAAAACCAGGCGAAACGCTTAATGGGGTTTTAGGTAACTCTTCTGGTAAAAAAGCTACCGAACCCGAAACAGTGAATTCAGCTGTAGAAGCAGAGAACAAGTCCCCAGACAGTAGAAGTATTTTGGACATTCTTAAAGGCGGTAAAGGAAAGGATACATCGGATAAAAGCAACCAAGGAAATGAGGATGTATATAAGGATGATTCAAAGAGTTTAAGTCATGATACTACTGAGACAGAGAACCAAGAAAACCCCAATTCATACTACAGTCCTTTAGAAATCCCAAAATTGATGCCTTCGCAATCTAAGTCTTCCAAGGACATCTTAAGTATTTTGAAGAAACCGGCATCAGAAAATGAAAGCTTAGAGAATAGAGTTCAAAATCCTCCAAAGCCTGTTGTGGATACTCTGACCCAAGGACGGACAGATAACAATACAGATAATGACAATGAAAAATCTAATAGAAAAGTGCAAAGTTCGTCAGTTAATTCGTTATTGAATTTGTTAAAAGGAAATAGAGGATGATTTCCAACGTGCTACATTTTGATTGGTCACAAGTTGAAGAATCCTTGGTAGTCTTTTTTGAAGCTTTGTTGTGGTTTTTTTCGTTTAATGGTAGAGGTATTTGCCTGATGCCTTTCGGAGGCTCTGAATATAATACCTTTGTTTTTGCGCGTGGCGTTATTTTCTTCATCGACGGATGATCGAACTGATCTATTTTTATCAATTATGTAGCAAAATGTATTTTTACAAGAATTCGTTCGAACCTGGCTAAATCTATTGACCCAGGCCTCCAATAAAGCACTATAGTCTAGTCCTGCTTGATCTATTGCATGCTTGTGTATCATCAAATCGAGGATTATCCTGCTTTTAATATCCGTTAAGACATCGTTGGTCGATTGAAGTGGATTAATGTATTCACTGTAGTTCTTAAGAAGGCATCTTACCTTTTGAACTAGAGGAAGATCACTCAAAATCTTCCTTTTCCAAGGTTCAACCAAGCTAAACCACTTTGTTCCTTTGACAATAATTTGCGTGTCGGCATTTGTACGGAAAACATTATTATTGCGCTCGAAATCAACAGGAAGCTCGAGATCAGTCTCCACCAAAGCTAAACTCGTCTGCGAATAGCAACTGAACCTACTTATCGCAGCCAAGAAATGCATGAGTCCTTTAGGAGTGACTTTACGACAATTTCTAATCACTAGTACCCTTAGCTCGGTTAACTTACCCTCGTTTGCGATACAGGTAAAAATACAACTCAAAAAGCTATCATCAATGATATCATTATCGGAAAAATTTAATGCAAGTAAATTGTTTAAACTCAATAGGCGAACGTAGCTATCTTTATGTGAAGAACTACTGCTACCTGTTGTATCAATAACAACCAACGGTTGGTACATAAGTGCATTAACATAACGCACGAACTCGGGTATATAAATGTTTGAAAATGCATTTTCCACTCTGTGGTTTCTTGATAACATTGTAAGGACTTCGATAGCGTTGCTTCGTAAAGTCGCAAGTTTCTCCACATTTGAATCAGCCATCACATCATTTTTGCTAATTTGCCGATGACAGTGTATATTTCTTCCTGCTTGAGAAAAAACCAGTGCGAATAGATCAAAAATTCCTGGCGAGTCAAGGTGCAAAAAAAGTATTTGTTTCCATATCTTTTCCCACTCAGTAAAGGGGACTGATTCAAAATGCTCAATTTCCAAGTGTCGACAATTTATCGCGACATGTCGACGTGCTATTGATTTTAGCGAAGGTAATTGAGGTCTTTTATATTCTATGTGGTGTAATGGATGTCTGCCAAGAGGCAATACATTTTTCCAATCGTAAGTAGCTAGTGTTGTCGCATCAGCAAAAGGGCTATTATTCGCGCAGATTTTTTTGAATTGTGCAGCATCACTCTGCAAAGGCAAATCTAAAGCATTATACTTCTTCTCTTTTCTCTCCTTCTTGTCCTTCCTCGATATTTTCAGTCCTTTTCTCACACGGAACATTAAATCATCTGTTAGTGCCCTTTAAAAAAAGAAAGATTTCCATATCCTGCCTGTACAAAAATAGTGCATGCGATGAGCACGATTTAATGAAAATTTCGTTACTTGATATTTGTACAGAGAAAAAATGAAATTAGACACTTCACAGCTAAGATATCTTACATCAGACGACTTCAGAGTGTTACAGGCAGTCGAATTGGGATCGAGGAATCATGAGTTAGTGCCGACGCAGTTAATCCATTCAATAGGAGGACTTAAGGCGCCTTCAGGTACTAGAAGAGCATTAGGAGATTTGGCTAAATTGAACTTAATAGGAAGGTTGAGAAATGCCAATTATGATGGATTCAGGATAAGCTACTCAGGATATGACTTTTTAGCGTTGAAGAGTATGTTGAATAGAAACACTCTTTACGCAGTTGGTAGTCCGATCGGAGTAGGAAAAGAATCAGACATATATTCTACCAGTGACCCAGAAGGGAAACAGCGAGTATTAAAGATCCACAGATTAGGAAGAACATCTTTCAAGTCAGTCAAGAAGAATCGCGATTACCTAAAAAATCGACTGACAGGTAGCTGGATGTACTTATCAAGATTAGCAGCGAAAAGAGAGCACGAATTTATGACTGCATTATATGAGAAGGGTTTCGACGTCCCTTGTCCCTTGGATTATTCTAGACATACTGTACTTATGGAGTGGATTGATGGGTCGCTAATGAAGAATGTGCGTAAACATCGTAACTATAAAAAATTGTATTCAGACTTAATGAGGTTTATTTTAAACCTAGCTTGCAGTGGTCTCATCCATTGCGACTTCAATGAATTTAATCTAATCATACGCAATGAATCAAGAGAAGACGAAGTGGGTTTTGTGGTAATCGACTTTCCTCAGTGTATTTCTATTGAGCATCCAAATGCAGAATTTTATTTCGAGCGAGACGTTGACAGTATTAGAAACTTTTTCGCAAAGAAATTCAAATATGAACCGAATTCTGATTCTATAATGCTTGATACTGAAGGCTTTGGTGAGGGCTACAAATATTCGTATCCTGAATTTCGTCGCGATGTGAAGAGGCTGGACTGGTTAGATAGAGATCTAAAAGCGTCGGGCTACAGCAATCGCAGAAATAAAGAGGAGACAGACTTGGAGAATGCGGTGCAATCTATGAGAATAGACCAAGTTCAAGAAGAGGGAAATCCTTCTGCGAGTGGTTCAGACGAATCATTTAGTGAAGAAGAATTGGATGAGAGTGATAACGAGACTGCCTCATCCGAGGAAGACATGGAGCAACAAAAGGTTGAGGAGAACGAAGATAATGAAAAGATAGTACAAGCGCTAATTCAAGGAAAGAATCTCAAGACTGATAAGTTGGGAAACATCTTACTAGACTGATATAGCATAATAGTTTAATGTATGGAATACACGGAGAAAAAAAAAAAATAAAATTGATAAAATTAATACTCTGTTCATTGTAAACTTATAAAATCATACATGCTATTGAATTCAACAAACAGAAAAGGTTATTTAGTAGTCCCCAAAGTGTAAACATGTTTTCATTAAGTACTAAAAGGTATAACAGACTTAACGAGTACCCATTCCTTTGGTAACTGCACGCTTCAATCCCAATTCAGCCTTTCTGAAGTCCTCAGCGGATGCATCTTCCACTTCCAAGGTGGACATGGCATCAGACAAAGCACCCTCAATCTTGTCCTTAGCGGATTTCTTCAATTTAGCTGACAGGACAGGATCAGTCACAGTAGACTCTACTGAAGAGACGTAAGTCTCTAATTTTTGTCTTTGGTCGTGCTTCTTAGCGAAGGCATCATCAGAAGACTTGTATTTCTCGGCGTCGGCAATCATCTTCTCGATCTCCTCAGAAGACAATCTACCGATAGAGTTGGAGATAGTGATGTTTGCGGAACGACCAGTTGACTTTTCAACAGCAGTCACCTTCAAAATACCGTTTGCATCGACTTCAAAGATCGATTCCAAAACTGGCTCACCAGCACCCATTGCTGGTATGTTCTTCAAGTCGAATTCACCCAACATGGTGTTTTCAGTACAGTTGACACGCTCACCTTGGTAGACAGGGAACTGAACAGTAGTTTGGTTGTCTGCAACGGTGGTAAAGGTTCTTCTCTTTATAGTTGGAACAGTAGTGTTTCTTTGGACAACTGGGGCGAAAACGTTACCTTGCATGGCAACACCCAAAGACAATGGAATAACATCCAATAACAACAAGTCCTTTGTCTCTTCAGATGTAGATTGACCAGTCAAGATAGCACCTTGAACGGCAGCACCGTAAGCAACAGCCTCATCTGGGTTAATGGATTTCTCCAATTGCTTACCCTCAAAGTAGTCAGACAATAATTTTTGGATCTTTGGGATTCTAGTAGAACCACCAACCAAGACGACTTCGTCGACTTTCTCCTTTGAGATCTTAGAGTCCTTCAAAACGCGCTCAACTGGGTCCATAGTAGCTTTGAACAAAGCGGAGTTGATATCTTCGAATCTTGCTCTTGTGATGTTGGCAGAGAAGTCTTGACCCTCATACAAGGAATCAACCTCAATAGTAGTCTGGGTAACAGAAGACAAGGTTCTCTTAGCACGCTCACAAGCAGTTCTCAATCTTCTCAAGGCTCTAGAGTCACCGGAGATATCCAATCCAGTCTTTCTCTTGAAGTCTGCCTTGAAGTGGTCTAACATGTTGGAGTCGAAATCTTGACCACCCAAGTGAGTGTCACCCGCAGTAGACTTCACGGTGAAAACACCACCGCTGATGTTCAACAAAGAAACATCGAAAGTACCACCACCGAGATCGAAAATCAAAACATGCTTCTCCTTATCGGACTTACCAGCACCCAAACCGTAAGCAATAGCTGCTGCAGTAGGCTCGTTGATAATACGCAACACGTTCAAACCAGCAATGGCACCTGCATCTTTAGTGGATTGACGCTGAGCATCGTTAAAGTATGCAGGAACAGTAACTACTGCCTTCTCAACTTTCTTTCCAATTTTAGCCTCTGCAATCTCCTTCATCTTGGTCAAAACCATAGCAGAAATTTCCTGAGGAGAGAAAGTTTTGGCTTCTCCCAAATATTGAACCTCAACTGCTGGGTTACCGTTGTGGTTCACCACCTTGAAAGGCCATGACTTCATGTCCTTTTGGACTGACTCGTCATCATAACCACGGCCAATTAAACGCTTAGCATCAAAAACTGTGTTCTTTGGGTTCAACGCAGCTTGATTTTTTGCTGCATCTCCGATCAATCTCTCTTCATCGGTAAATGCAACGAACGATGGGGTCACTCTGTTACCTTGCTCATTAGCAATTATTTCGACTGCTGAGTCGTAAGTGGCAACACATGAGTATGTGGTACCCAAATCAATACCAATAGCTCCTTGAAATACACCCTCGGCCATTTCTATTTAATTAATGTTGTATAGGTTGTAATACTAGCAAAGCCATTATGAAAAATTGAAAAATTTTTTTAAATTACTATGGCGTGTATTGCACAAACAGTTTTTTTTTTAATTTTTTTTTCTTCCATCGTTCCTGCGCATAATGGCAAAACTCTTTTCGGTTGTGTTGTGCTCATCGCCGGAAAGATGCTGATATGTTCACTTAGGCCACAATTTACGCTTGGAGTCTGCGAACACAGAGAAATTTAAGCAAGAAACAATAATTATCCTATATGGTAGTCATATAGAAGCAGCTCAATGAGAGAAATGCAAGCAGCTAGCGATTCCGACAGACCAGAAAGCAAAATAAGCTGAGGACAATTTCTTGGAGGAATAAAAGAATGCGTCTCGATTTCAATTTTTGGAGGCAAGATTTTGACAGAGCAACCAGTGGATGATCGAATAAAGTTGATCCGAGAACCTTGTGGTCCCATAAGGAAACTAACCTCATGCTTTTTGAGAAGAATTGATTTCTTGGAAGTCTTAGGAGTGATAATGATTTCTGAGTTCGAGCTGGGACGATGGTTAGGAAAAAAAGATATAGAATGAGGGAGAGATTGATGCAACGATAACAGATGATCACTGAAAGGACGCACTTTATCAATGACGGTTAATAACTCAAGTACATCGACGGTTGCAGCCAGTAATACTAATGCGTAGTCAGTGTGTCGTATGATCATCTGACATCTGACTTTATCTCTTAACCCGGACACGACTTGTTGCACAAGAAACAAAGTGCGACTTGGACCTAGCAAGGTGAGACTTCCCAAAGATAACAGCGCAGAGAAGAGGTCAGATAGAACTACCTGAAGAAACATTTTTGGCATGGATCCTAGTTCTATGGTCCAATTGTCGAGAGCTTGTGTCAGCGCTCTGACAGGGCAGTTATGATTGGGTTGAAGTAATGGGTGCAATTGTAGCTGGGTTTCTATTAGTGATATTGCTCTTTCAAGCTGAACGTTTGTCAAGCAAGGTCTGATTGAAAGCCATAGTTTATTTATAGAACCTGATGAACCGTTGTGGGAATCTGAGTAGTTAGGGTAATTTGTACGCACTTTCTGGGGGTGGTGTGGCCTCTCTCTGATATCGAAACCTATTTCATTGTATAAAAATCTAGTAGCCATGAACCATTTTTCGGTAGTTTCGTAGTCAGGAACTTCAGAGCTGCTAAGGTGAAACATTTTGTCTTTAAAAGAATGTGGATCTGAAATGAGTTACAGCAATATAGAATTCATGTGGCTAAGGCGCACTTTTTTTGCTTAGGACTGAAGTCAAATTAGAATGTTCTCTAGTTTAATAATGTATAAATAAAAAGAGAAGGAGAAAATTGGTAGAGGTTAAATAAAAAGAGCTTTCAAGCTTATGTTTTGAAGAAGAAGTTGTGCCTCATTTTGAGTGAAACGGTTTCACGTAGAAACCTATTGCGAATGTGCGACAAAGGTTTTAAGATGACGAAATAATGTTTCTCTACCATTTAAAGCACTTAAAAATCTTTAGCCGAAATATACACAAGTATAAAGGATTCTAACTTTTTCAAGTATTTGTTAAAAGTTCTTTCGCAAACTCATAAAGAAAGCAGTATTGGTATGGAGTCTGGACCATCATCATCCGACTCTCTCGTAAATTAGAGACCATGTCATAGATTGGATCATAATCTGAAAAAGGGTCAATGTTTTCAAGGATCTCCTTGTTGCGTATCAACTCATCAAGAACAATAAACGTTCCAGTGCGACCAACTCCTGCAGAACAATGAACAATTGGAACAGGTTTACCCGAATAGTGCTTTTGGACGTTCCTTATATTGTTCAATAAAGAAAAGAGAGACAGCATGGAAGAAGGAACCTTTGAGTCGGCCCACTTTTGATAGAAGAAATGATAAACTTTTTTCCTTTTGTCTGAAGAACAGAGATCGAATTCAGTTAATATTATGTCTCCACCTTCTATTGGGGTCTGGTCCTTGTGATGCACTGAGAGACCGGGTATTGCTATCCCGTCAATTCTATTAAATTGTTCAAGATCCAAACTTGGACTCTTTAGAGTAGGCCAGTATCTAGAACACTTGGTAATTCCTCCTTCTGATATCGGGGTCATCATAGCGATGATAACAACATCGCATCCTTGTTTTTCGGACTCGTTATAGCACATCGACCAGAAGTGATGTTTCGTGTTTTCAAGAGGGCCCTGAGTAGCGATAAAACGACACGCAGATCCACTTTTTATGTAAGATGCATTGATGTAATCTGAACCCATGTTAGCAGTAACAAGCGGTAATTTAACTCTAGATATGTTCCAAGGCAACACATTAAAGTAACGATTCCTTACTTCATTATTGAATGATAAGGCATCCGTCATTGACCATTTTGAATCTTGTGAATGGGTTAAACCTTCTTCGATGCGGGCTTCTTCAGCTGCATTGATCTTCCTAAAATTCGCTCTCTGCTCTGCGGCCGGCAACCTCAAAAATAAAGGTAGTTTTTTTTCTGTCATACCAAATCCTTTTAAGGAGTCCTTATCTCTTTTTATACCAGTTCCTTCTTTAATTCAAGCTATAATGCAAGCTCTTCAAAGGTATTCATCACTATGATATTTATTTTAAGAATCTATTATATACAGGTACATAATAACTCTGCTCATTGTTCGCCACAGAATGGGCTAACTACACCCTTTTCTAATCTACTTTGAATGCCGTGGTCCTCTATGTCCAAAACACCGGCATCTTGTAAAACAGAGGCAGTCCTATTAAGGACAGATTCTCGATCAAACCTGCCTTTATTCAAGGCGCCGTTAAAACGGACTGTTTTTATCCACTCAGTAGCATCTTCAGACGAGTAGTCGAAATTGGAAGATATTAAAGATATAGCCTCATCACAGTGAGAATTAAAATAGTCAATTCCCTTAGCTACTGTTTCAAGGAATGCCCCGACTTTCTCTCTTTGTTCGTTTAGCAAAGTCGAGTGCACCGTAATCACCCAAGAAGGCCAGGGGGTGTAAATTTCTCCTATTTTCTTAATTTCCTTGTTATCAAAGTACTTTTTTGAGGTGAAATGTTCCCACATAAAAGCGTCACTAAATAGATGTGAGTCTTGAGTCTTGTGATTTACTGAATCTCTCAAATTCTTAAAATTAGAACAGACGGGGTAATCGCTAAAGAACGGAGCACCAAGCTTCAAATGGCGACCCAAGACAAAGCTCATCACATATGAGCCCGATCCAATTCTTGAAACAGCGAGCTTTTTACCCTTTATGTCCAGGAGTTCGTTGATATCTTGTCTGTCATAACCAGTGCTAATTGCCCAACATAAGGGCGACTCCACATAAGACCCAATTATCTTATACGACTCATTGCCCTTAGCTACATCTGCTACAAAGCCTTCAGTCAAACCCACTGCTATGTCGACTTCATTGTTTTCTAATAGTTTCACCAAACGACCGGTTCCTTCTGGTACAGGAACAAACTCAACTGCTATGTTCTTTTCCTTGTAGAAACCGTTTTTCTCAGCAAAGAAAAGAGGAGTAGCAAAGTGCTCTGGAATATATGCAACTTTTAAAGAGAACATCACTAAGCCAAGGAATACTTACTCAAAAATTAGGATCACTACTTATCAAAGATAAAAATATAGAATATAGAATATAGGATTAGCACTACCGCGAGATACAAAAGGAAGAACACGAATAATGAAAAACTTTCTGGCTATTAGAGAGTTATATGGAAGTTCTCGGTTAATGAAATCAAAACCAAGAAACATAAAGTAAAAAAAAAGTAAACCCGAATGGTGACTTAGACTCCATAATGTAATGATAATACCGACCTGGACAATTACCCTCAAGATCGCTTTTAACATGCACAGTCGGGACCACTACTGGTGTTCTCTGGCTGAGAACTCAAATCGATTCTTCCTTCGCCACGCAATAAACCATTATTCCCAGCATCGCGGCCACCATCTTGCCTATTGGTCGACACCGGGATCTTACCACCTATGGCCACGAAAACATCATTGACATTATAGGCAGATTTTGCACTAGTCTCAAAAAACAAGAGGCTTTCATCTTCAGCAAGAGCCTTACCATCTTCCGTGCTAACTTTCCGCAAGCTCTCATCGTTCTCGTCTTCACTTTCTGCTAAGTCGTACTTATTTCCCACCAATGCAATGATAATATCTTTCGAGGCCAGCTCCTTTAGCTCATGCACCCAGTGCTTGGCCTTAATAAAGGTTGCCGGTTTTGTTATATCATAGACTACTAGCGCTGCCTGTGCGTTTCTGTAATACATGGGTGCCAAGGAATGAAATCTTTCCTGGCCCGCCGTATCCCAGATTTCATACTTTATTGTCTTTTCTCCAATAGTGCATTTCTGCGTCAAGAAAGCCGCTCCTATCGTAGGCTCCTTATTTTCCTGGAAGTCGTTGCTCACAAATCGAAGCACTATGGAAGACTTACCGACTGCTGCCTCCCCTAGAAGTACTAGTTTTACCGAGGTCGTTGGATTGTGGAAACTCATTTCTTTCTATTATATTTAATATTCTACTGATACCACTACGACAACGTTTATTATTCACTTCAAAATACACCGTCCTTTCTTCTCAATACCCCGATGTACCTTGAAGTCCTTCAACTTTTTAGACTACTTTTATACTAAAATATGACTGCGTAGAGCATTTCCCATATTGGTAAGGACACTACATTCGTCAAAAACCATTTGCCCTCATATGGTCACCATTAAAGAAAAAATACACGGCTTCAATAAGCTTAGAGCTCGTTGCGGCAAACCCAATACTCGCAATCGTAGACGAAGTAGCCTAAGGCCCTAGGGTCGGCGCAGTAGGTAGATTTTATGTTATTTTCGTATTTTTCATAAACGAACCCCATCCTTTTGACGAGATCGATGAGATCCTGTCGAGAAAGCTCTAAGCCTTGTGGGACAGAGAGGCATTCGGAATCAGGGGCATCTTTAGACAACTTTTTTTTAATCATATAAGTGCTAGAGTCATTTTCATGATGCCATAATAAAGGACCAAAATTAATCCATAAACCGCCCTGTTTAAGACAATGACGGATTGTCTTCAAGTACTCGATGATGTTAGAAGCAGTGTCTATAAAAAAACAAGTAATGACGACGTCAAAGGTGTTTCTATTGGAGGAGCGAAATTGCGACGCCATGGGATCGCCAGTGTATATGTCGGAGTAGGCGATATCATCGGGTCCGTAAAGATCCACGAACGAACCGGCGGTCATGGACATAAGTTCACCAAAAGGAATTTCCGGATGCTTCTCGGCAACTTCTTGAATGGCAGCTGTGCTGATATCGGGGATAGTTACTGGGGCGAGTTGGTTCAACCTACGTTCCACATGCGAAGCCCTATGAATGAATGGAAATATAGTGTTGCTGTGAGATAGAGCGCAATGATTGAGCATATAATTAGAAGTTACCAACATATGATAGCTGAATTCATTTCCCTGGCTCCAAAAACCGAGTTTAACAAGCTCGAATACTATTCTTCCCAAGCCACATCCTGGGACCAAAACCTTTACGTCTTTCCTAGTGTTCATATCTGGAAACCTGTCACAAAGCTCCCCAAATAATTTCTTGTAAGCGACATCTCGTTCCTGAGTCCCTTGGTCACTCCATTCCCTCATAAGCTGGAGTAAAGTTGACCTGACTTTGTCGTAATTGCTGTATTGAGTCTGTGCCCACTTTGAGGGATCAGCTGGAACCCCCCAAAATGGGGCCATCAATAACACCATGTTTTGACAGAACTGCTCGTTAATTCCTATCGCCATTTCCAAATCACTGATATGTCTAGGGTACCAGGGGATTAGTGACTTTTCCTCTTCATTTAATGATGCAAGCTTAATCCTTTTAGGTTTTATTAACTGCTCGTACTCCCATTGGTAAAAATTAAAAAATGAGTGTAATATTGAAGTCAATGCTTTGTACTCCTCTACGTTAGCATCCTCACTTGACGATTCAGCCATGCTAATCCTTTGATATATACTATAAGTGTTGATATTCCAGTAATGGTCTAGTCAGTCGCAAAATTTCACTGCTTAAATATGTCAGTGGTACATGAAAAACTACTCCATTAGGAAGAGGAAACTATTAGCGAGATAGAGAGAACAAAAAAAAAAAAAAAAAAAAAAACAAGAATATGAGCTAGAATTCGCAACTAAAATTTGCAATAGACAATTGTAACGAGACTCAACTAAAGTTCGTAGTCTTTACCAAAGGCCGACCAATTTTTTAGTTCAGTAAGATGCCTCATAGTGGGCCTTCCATGAGGGCAATTCCAAGGTTTGTCCAAAGTATTCAAGTTCTTGACGACTTCAGCCATAGTTTTTCGACTTAAATGTTGACCAATCATAATGCTACTACGACACGCTCTCATAGCAAGAATACTTCTCACTTTTGAGCAGCGAAGATTACTTTTTTCTGTCGAGGAACTTTCACTTATTAAGTGGAGAAGTTCGTGAAAATCGTCATCAGAAAACACGGTATCTTTCAGCATTGGAAAGGAAACTAGCTTGATACGAGACCCAGGAAGATTATCCTCACATACTTCAAGGACAAATCCATTCTGTCTAAAGACGGGGAAATTGTCCATTACTATCATTTCTTCTATAACGTTAAGTTCCATTACTTTGGGTTGTAAAAGCCTTTGGTTATTGAATATGGCAGACCTCAGCAATCGTTCGAAATTAAATATTTCATCAGAGGCGTGCTGATCAACAATAAATAAATTGTTAGACGAGTTGAGGGTTACAAGGATAAAGCCTAGATTAAATTGGCCTATTAAATCCATTCTCAAAAAGTCATTTTTGTTTACGGTAAACGTTAGTTTATCCTCCGCAGAGGAAGACTCTAAGTCATCAACACGAACCTTTGTTCTACTCCCTTTGGACTCGCTGTGGTGCGAGTCCATATTTTTCACAAAAGTGGTGATACAACCAAGGTCAATATCGAGTTTTGAAATCTTGTCATGCACGTACATTTTTTCAGAGGGTTTCTTGTAAACTTGAGGAGACCTGAAATTGACTTCGTCTTTTTTTGACTTCTTGTAACGCTTTTGTGGTCTTTCCTCAAAATTTTGATGGCCAATTGATATACGCAAGCTGTCATTATGGTTACAACTGTTGTCGGATGATGCATTCCCTGAGTCGTCTGCATGATGCGAAACGTTAGAAGGCCTCTCCTTATCATGGCCTGAATCATGTATAAAGTCTGGTTTCTGTACAACACTTTTTCGATCCAGGTCAATATTAGGTTCCTCGTTGGCTTTAGTCTTTGTGTTGTCCACCTCATATTTGCGCTCTGTATCAAAATTACTTGCTATAATCTCCCCACAATGATCTCCTTCCCTTGTATTTGTTGAAAATTTGTCATTATCAGTCATATCATCATCTTCCTGTTCGTATGGAGAGGCACCTTTGGAATTCCTCTTGCTATTCGAGTCAGAATCCTCTGCTTCTCGGTTGCTGAGATCATCTGATCTTGAAGCTAACCCATCTGCTTCTTTAGGAATCAACTCCCTTGCAGCCTTGCTTTCGCTTTCTCGTGTGCTTTCAACCAAAATGCCAGCATCTCGATCATCAACATCACCGTCAGAAGGTTTGGCTTCCATTTTCGTTTCATAATTCTCACCGCCAGTTGCAGTTTCTGTATTCTCTTTTGCAAGCCCATTGTCAGAGGGCTCTTCCTCTACATTAAACTTATGGTCCTTAAGAAAGCCTTTAGTATTCGAGACTTCTTGCTCTTCAAAAGGTTCTTCATCAGAAGGAGTCGGAGAGTCTGCTTGAGGCGGAGATATGGATTCCTCATTAAATTCGTTTCCCAGTTCTGAAACAGTTGAATGTCTTGTCTTGGGAATTACGTGGCATTGTTGTGTGTAAAATTCAATAAGACTGCTTCTCAAAACATCATTCACAACGTCTTCATTATGCATCATAACAAGTCTCTTATCTGGGGTAACGTTAACGTCAAGAAATTCTGTAGCAAGAATAATATTTAAAACAACCACAGGATATTGGACGTAATTAAAGCCTTTATAAACTTCATTTATGGTTTTTAGAAATTTTTTCAAAATAACGGGCCGGCCATTAATGAAAAGAAACTGTCGATCTGTGGATGCCCTGCCCATGCCAAAAGAGCCATTCGATATATATCCTTGGAATCCAAGATCAAATGTCCTTTTCACTGGAAATTCCCCACTATTGAGTTTAAATCTGGCTTCTAAACCCTTTTGCTCAATATTGATAGGAATGAGTCCGGCCTTACCGTTGCTTCCAAAAATGTTCACCATGTTATCCAAAATGGATGTCTTCTTACCACCAGTAGTCCCTACTATAAGATTCTTCTTTCCCGTATTTGTATTCAAATTGTATATCGTGAACCTTATCATTGGGTTAATCAAAAGGTAGCAAAGAAGCCCATTCACTGCCTTTGAGAACTCCTTCTTGATATTCTTCTCAAGGTGTTTACGACGCACCGGTAAGTTGCGAAAAATTTCATTTACTACTATACTTGTCCCTTTCTGTCCGCCGATTATCTGTTTCTGCTCGACCAAATTTCCCATAGAGTCATAAGAAAGCTCTTTTGTTCTAGGATAACTATTCTTGGTGCAAGTTACTATCTTGACTCTTGCGATAGAACACAAGGAGCTTAGTGCTTCTCCTCGAAACCCCAAGCTATAAACTTGGTTCAAATCTTCGAAATTCTCTATTTTTGAAGTATGATGTTTTAAACATAAAGTTTCAAAGTCTTCTTCTACGATTCCAGTGCCATTGTCTGTGATCTCGATACCTTTCAACCCACTATCTTTAAGCAAGATTTCGATCCTACTACTTTTAGCATCAATAGAATTTTCTATTAATTCCTTTAAAGCAGAAAGTAAGTCCACTATCACCTCTCCTGACGTTATTCTATGAACGTCTTCTTCTCCAATACTCCTTATTGTCATTATAGCTCCATAAAACTTAGTGGAAAGAGATCGCCAGTGCGCTCTGTAATTTTTCAGTTTTTTCACCTATTATAGATCCTTATTATGGCTTTACCTTTAACTCTTTCTAACGTATTTCTATTGTTAAAGGAGTTTTTGACGGTTTGGTTCTATCAGATACTTTATTACAATGAGATTTATCCAGCAGAAGTGTTTACAAAGGCCAAATCTTTCGATAGTGTAGTATATTGTTCGAGAAATCCATTATTAACGGAATACTTTGACGGGTTGATCACACGGTTTTTGAAAATTTTAATAGAAGGAAACGGTAGGGATAATGGAGGTAGAGTCAACAGTCTCATTATGGTGCTTTATGATACAAGAAATAATACAACTAAAGAACACTACATATTGCGATTTGGTGAGATGGTGCACTTAGGACCAGCGATGAATAGCGAGTTTTTGAACAAAACACCCAGTGACCTTTACGATAAGCAGTCACTGGCTACACTAGATATACCTAATTTTACTTGGACGAACCTCTATGGCCAACTCAGAATGGTACTATTCAATTTGTTAACAGAGCTAAGAGAAAAAAGGTCGCATATGGATGTACAAGAAAAAGAGTTTCTTTTTTATAAAGTTTTAGTTGATCTAGACGATACGGTCGACCTTAATATAGCGGAAGACGAAAATGGAGGCTTGCCATGGGTCCCACTAAATAGTACAACGATGGAGGAGTCTTTTTCAGTGAATTTCAAGATGACAAGTCTAGGAGAAGTTAGCGCAGGCTTCGTGTCAGTGGATGCACATAGCAAATATTTAAAGTGATGATGACATGAATACTATTTCAAGAAGTGTATATTACTAAAAGCTTTTAATAGGTAATGCAATTAAACTATTCTCGAATTCAAGCCGATGAAGTATTTTAAGTTTTCGTAGACAAAATAGCTTATGGAGACAGCCGGTACTACTTTGGCAAGATTGGGTACTAACCCTTTGAATAAACCAGGCACACCCTCTCTTCTTGTTGTTTGAAAAAACACATCAGTGAAACCATTATACCTAAAGGGATGTGCATATGTACCCTGTGCCTGTAGTCTAGTTCTCAAAAGGTTAATCGGATATACAACAGTAGCACCGAAAGACCCCGAAAATGCACCCAAAGGTAGAACCACATAATTTGGTAACTGTACTTCTTCCTCTTTTAAGTTCTTTCGCTTGCACTCACGTTCGACAAGCCAATGTTTTATAGTTGTAAAAGTACCCAAATCCAAGGCAGCGTAAGGAAATATACCACTTACACCTGCCAATAATCCTCGGTAGAAAACTCTCAAGCCTCCCTCTTTGTACAAATCTTTCGCCATCGCTACGAGTAAATCATTACCCTTTAGCTTTTCATTTAGATTAGAGCACTGAACACGGAATTTCAAAGTATCAACAGGGTACACAGCAATTTGACTTACCACACCGCCAGCTCCTCCGGCTAAATACGTGCTTACCTTGGAAAGCTGAGATGTGTCTTGAATTCCTTCGATTCGCGAGAAAAATCGCTTGGTTGCCTCGAAAGTACCAAATTTAATTGCCGACTCGGGAAACACTTTTAAAACATTAAGTCCATTCCCCACGTAGAAAGCTTTAAGTCCACCTTGCTTCCATAAAGTTCGAGTAGCCTGAATGATGGGTGACCTTATCGTCTTATGGTTATCCTGTGCACGTTTTGCAACCTCAGCTGCTGATGCTTGTCTATGTAATTCCTCGATGACTTTTTTCGATGCCCCCTCTTCGATATGTCTCGCTATTTCTCTTCTTGAATGTATTATGGTTGAGGATAAATCTGTTCGAGCAATAAGAAAAACTTTTATTCGATCAAAGGGAGCAGTGCAAGTACGAGAAACCACTCCTGCGAGCCCTCCTGCTAAAAAAAAACCGAATCCATTGAGAAACTGATTAATCAAAGTGGCATCACCGTCCGATGAAACACCAATTTCTTCGATCATGTAATTAAATGCTGTCCTTATTCTTGAGCCACCAACACGGGGCATTAACAAAAGAAAAGTCCTAAACTCATCGTAGGTTATATATCCATCATTTTTACTGTCTATCGCGATAAATAAACGATCCAAATCAATTTTAGAGGGTTCTATCTTGAGGGTTTTCCTAAAATAGTAATCAAAATCATTTCTGTTCAATTTTCCATCGTCATCTTGATCGATCTTCCTAAATCCTCTTAATATCTGATCATCCGATGAGGTTAGGTATTTCTCGAGGTCACTAAAGTCAATTCTTGAATCATGATTTGAATCGAATGCGTGAAAGATCGCATTAAGTAAGTTCGCATCATTGGAAAACGGATGTCTAATATCTTTCAACGCCTCCTGGAAATCCAGAAACGTCACTTCACCACAATGTTTCACATCTAATTTCTGGAAAAATGCTTCATAATCGAGGGGAATTGATGCATTCGGTCCTGCGTCCTTGCCTTTATTTTCTTCTCTTTCACTCGAAGCACCCGTTGACGTTTTGTGTTTATCTACCATTACAATTTTAGCACAAGTCCTGCTGAATTATGTCACTAACAGCTTTTTATCCTAGCTCCCTGTATGTTATTGTTACACTTTAAGTCCCTTCGAGCCAACTTCTTTCTTTTTTGTCAACCTAAAGTTGTATTAGTTATCAGTCCTTTTTGATTCGATGATATTTATTCCCTCCAGATAAAGCTACCTTGTTAATCAATGAGTCTACAATGTCTTGAGTTAATAGCCCAGGAACATCAAATAAACGAATATATTGCACCAAAGCCGCTCTTTACCTAGAAAAGGCTTCTCTTTAATAAGAAAAGGAAGTTAAATCTTGCCCTTAGTGTTAGACTAACGAGACCAGCCAAAAATCATCTATAGAATTGGAATATACACGACATAAAACTCGAAAGTGAATAATTTCTTTTCAAGCTAAAGATAGTCTAATTGTACTCGTTAAAACAAGTTATTAACAATGTCAGTGCAAGTACTTGGGGATCAGGCGACAGAGGAAAGAGGCGAGATTGCCCGTATGTCAGCATTTGTTGGAGCGATTGCGGTTGGTGATTTGGTTAAGTCTACATTGGGCCCTAAAGGTATGGATAAGTTATTGCAAAGCTCTTCAAGAATGGACGCAGCTATGATCACTAATGATGGGGCAACTATTTTGAAAGCTATACCATTTGATAATCCAGCGGCGAAGGTTTTAGTTAACATTTCGAAAGTTCAAGACGATGATGTTGGAGATGGGACGACGTCGGTTACAGTGTTATGTGCAACCTTATTGAAAGAAGCAGAAAAGCTAATAGAGAAAAAAATTCATCCCCAAACGATTATTGAGGGATATCGTGCAGCATGTACTACGGCCTTGGAAGCATTAGAGAAAGCAGCAGTTGACCATGGAGCGAACGAGGAATTATTCAAGAAAGACTTGCTTCACATTGCTAAAACTACTTTGTCGTCAAAAATCTTGGCACAAGATAAGGACTACTTTGCCCAGTTGGCGGTAGATGCTGTTTTGAGATTAAAAGGTTCTACAAACTTGAACCATATTCAAGTTATAAAAAAACCAGGCGGCAAATTGTCTGACTCTTTCTTGGATGAAGGATTTATTCTCGAAAAACGCTTCGGTTTAGGCCAGCCTAAAAAAGTGGAGAATGCAAAAATATTACTCGCTAATACATCAATGGATACAGATAAAGTTAAAATCTTTGGAGCAAAGTTCAAAGTTGATTCGACTTCCAAGTTGGCAGAGCTCGAGAGAGCCGAAAAAACAAAGATGAAAAACAAGGTTGACAAAATCAGGAAATTAGGCATAAACTGTTTTATTAACAGACAACTTATATATGATTACCCTGAGCAACTTTTTTCGGATTATAAGATCAACTCGATTGAGCATGCTGACTTCGATGGTATCGAAAGGTTGTCGTTAGTGACCGGTGGAGAGGTGGTTTCTACTTTTAGTCCAGACAACGTCAAGTTGGGACACTGCGATTCAATTGAGGAGGTTTTAATTGGTGGAGATGTGTTTACCAAGTTCTCTGGTGTGGCTGCTGGAGAAGCCTGTACAATAGTTTTGAGAGGGTCTACTGAACAAGGCCTCGATGAAGCGGAAAGATCATTGCATGATGCCCTTTCTGTTTTATCGCAAACTACAAAGGAGCCAAAGACATGTCTCGGTGGTGGTTGTTCGGAAGTTGTAATGTCTAAAGCGGTGGACCAAGCGGCAGCTAACGAAACTGGGAAGAAATCTTTGGCTATCGAGGCTTTTGCCAGAGCCTTGAGAGAATTACCAGCAATATTGGCTGATAATGCTGGATTTGATCCTTCCGATTTGGTCTCAAAGTTAAGGTCTGCAATTTATAATGGGATGACTACTTCTGGCTTAGATTTGAATAAAGGTATAGTCGCCGATATGAGAGAAATGGGAATTGTGGAGTCTTATAAATTGAAAAGAGCTGTAGTATCTTCCGCTGCGGAAGCATCTGAGGTTTTATTAAGAGTAGACAATATCATTCGTGCAAGACCTCGTACTGCTGATAGAAACCAATAATTATATCGAAATACTTAATGGTAAATAGTTGATTGACGTCAATCGATTTTGTGTTCATTAATTTTATTTTAGAAAATTTCAAGTGCTCTATGACACAAAAACGAAGCAAACGGTGATTATAGAAATCACAGCAGACACTGCTGTGGCCTTTGCTGTGGTGTCTTCTGAGGAGAAGTCGTAAACTCCAAAATAAGAAAAACATGATTACAGGAACTTGTCTTTGATTTTTTTTTTTTGGTCCTTTCTTTTCGTTTTGTCGCTGTAGTTTTTGCGGGCAATAGCTAACTTTTTCCCAAAAGCTGTAAGAATTTCGCGATCATTTAAATTTTGAATATATAGTTATAATTTAAATTGGTCAGTCGATTGGACAGGCTAGTCTTAATAATACAACTACTTAATCTTTCTGATCTAATGGTGCATACAAAATTTGTGTAACATACTTTCTCTTATATCGAACGATAGAAGACACCGCCAAAGTGTTCTGTTTTATACTGGTGGTCGCCAAGTGATTTAAAACAACATGATTAGGTATAGGAAGCGCTCCTATCTCATTGTCCTTGTCATTGGTATTATATTTATTCAAGACGACAGTCTCTAAATGGGGAGGTAATTGTGGGGGAAATAACCATGCCTGCTGTTGACCATTTGGACTTTTCAATTGTTTGTCTATAGCCATGTAATACTGTTCCATCACCTTCGGATCAACAAATATAGGTGGAATGCTATTAATGTATTCAAGTTTTTGGGGTTTGGGCTCTCCTAGAGCATCATTATGGCTATAGTATCCCAGATCGGTTTCGTCAGCCAGATAAAAACTCTTAAACGACTTGTCTCCCGTTGGCGATCGAAGCAGCTCCTCCAGCAGATAAAAACGCTCAGCTGCTTCCTGTCTCCCAGCCAAGTGTTGTTGCTCTTCAATGTATTGCTGAACCTGTTCAGGAGTGACCTCTATATAATTTACGAAATTTCCCATCAGGTCTGTCGCTGTAGGAAGATAGTCCGAAAACCTAAGCTCATTATCCACAACAAATCGAAATCGATGTGTCCCTGCTGGCAATCCTAAAATAAGTAAGAAGTCGTTCTCTCCTTGCTTGGTCAATCCTATCATCTTTCTCCATCCCGTGAAAGATCCCGCCACATACACCCGGTTCCCGCTTTGTACCCATCTCAATTTTATTGGGACCGTAGCTGTCACCTCTGGCTCTGTAGTTACCGACATCCGTCTGTCTTTTGGTGCAGCCGACTGCTCCTTCTGGTTTGTCCCCTCTGACTCATCTCTTGTTTTCGACTGCTCTTGGTCCACATGCATCCTTTCCTCGTCCCCTCTTGCTCGTTCAAAGTGTCCTATGTCTGCCTCCTTCTCATTCTCTTCTGTCAAGATCAATGTAGATCTGCGTCTCATCGGCGTATCTCTATGTTCCACTTCATGCACCTCATTGAGTGCCCTAGACATGTCTTCCATCGAGACATCTCTATTTTCCCGTTCTCCTTCCAACATTTTAAGAACTGGAGTTAAACAATTTCCAACCTATATTATAATATATTTTTTTTATCTGATAACTGCCTACCTTACTTCCCTTGTTTCCTTAAAGGCAATAAAAGCTTGTCTTGTTGTCGCTAACATTTATGATTTTGTGACACAAAAGTCCCAGATGGTTCTATTTTTTTTTTTTTGTTCTCTTTTTCCTTTTTGTTCCGGGTATGCTTATACCCCCTTCTTAGCACGAGAGATGACCAGCTGAGGGGTGATAACACATCAAGAAAAAGGATTATGAATGAAATGTGATGAAGCTAAAACTGTGAAATTTCTTGGGGCTCTGTCTTGTCAACACCTTATTTAGATATATAGTGAAATGTAGGCATAGGAGTTGCATTGAGAAGACCCGATTAGGAAGTTTGGAACCATTAGTGAGACAGGAAGTGTTGGATGAGAAGTTGATGTCACAACAAGCTTACAACGTAGATATTGGGGTAGGTCCTAAGCCTAAGTGATATTTAAAGCGTGTAGAGAATGACAAAGGAAATGCTAAAAAAGCTAATTACACCGAACTAGCAAATGGAAATTACTAAAAGCGGACAAGACCCTGGGAACATAGAATTAACGTTTAGGACACCAGACAATGATGAACAGTACCACGTTGCATTTAGAAATATTGATGAGTTCATGAAGAAATCTTTACTGTACGGGATATTTCATGGTGTTGTTATAGGAGCCTGTACATCGGTGCTGTTTGTGTTGTGGATAGTAACTCACAACAAACGCACCCCCATATTTATTTTGAATCAAGCGAGTATGCTTTTTAATATTTTGCGATCAGCGTTATTCATGAGCTGGCTCAGAGGACCTCTTTCGCTGCTTAGCTTTGGGTTTACGGGTATTCTAACAGACAAAAGCCTCTCGGAGTACTCAATAAGTACTGCATCCAACGCAATGCAGGTTTTGTTGGTTGCATGCGTGCAAGCCTCGATGATATACCAGATAAATGTGATTTTCCGTTCACCTGAGGTGAAAAAATTCGGAATGGCATTGACAGTGTTGGGATCTATAGTGGGTGTCACTGTGGTAAGCTTCTATATTGCTAGCTGTGCGGTTAATGTGAAAAACACGCACCAAAAAATCTCCAACAATCACACAACAACTACCAGTTGGCTTCTTGATGTCCCTTTTATTCTTTTTTCAATATCGATACTCCTAATGAGCTTGATTCTCACCGCAAAGCTTTTCTTTGCCATAAAAAGTAGACGGTATTTGGGGCTCAAGCAATTTAGCAGCTTCCATATTCTCTTTATCATGTCTTGCCAAGTCATGATTATTCCTTCAGTACTTTTTTTGGTTAATTATGGAGTCAATTCCGCTAAAGATAACTTATTGGGCTCTGTGAGCACACTACTTGTGGTATTGTCACTTCCTTTATCATCTATGTGGGCCACAGCCGCGAATAACCATACAAAGGCCTCTTTAAACTCTAGTGCATTATTAGAATCAAAAACCTTTGCAAATTCCGAAGCCACCAGTGCTACCACTCAGTTCTCATTTTTCCCTGATAAATTGGAAAAGTCCACTAATTCACCATCTTCGACTAACCATTGTCCCGAGCTGCCTCAAACTCTAATTTCCACAAGGGTTCCCTACAGTGGTGACCCGTTTATGCATGACTTAGAGAAATGCGTCTCAAATGATCCCTCGCTCAATGATTGGAAAGTAAAGTATTTGCAGCCAGCTAAAGATAAGGACTACTACGCCGATCTCAACAACACTGGTAATGATAATTTTGTTTCTGTTACTACTCATCATTACAATGCTTGAGACCAAGGAAAATCAAATTTATTTCATTTTATTTAAAGTTTTTCTGTGTGTGCATTTCGACTTTATCATGTCCTTATCTTTCGTATTGTTTTGTTATGGTTTATTAAATAGTTTTTTCGATATGAATTCGTGTCTAGATAAGTAGTCTTATGCGACAATTAATTTACTAGAAACTGCTTTGGACAGTTTAATTCTTCCCCATAGATTCCGCACTGAGCAAAACAATATCATAATATCAACACTTTTTTAAGAAACATCTAAATAAGCCAAGGCTTGAAGAATACGCCTCCGTTGACATCTCACCGGCCAAAAATATTATTGGTCCAATTTCGCAGGCACCATGGAAGAGTTTTTCTCTCATGTAAGGACACAATCCTTTCACGTAAAAGGAGGAAAGAAAAGAGAGCGATATCTTAGCGGCGACAAGCAGACATCTCAAGTATTTAACCGGACACCATTTTCTTCTTTTTTTTTTTTTTTTTCAGTAATAACTAGTACTATGAAAATGAATCATTCACGCTTATTTTCTTCCTCTTGCTGACTTGTATATACTTTACTGTCAGGAAGAGGGACGGACTTTGGTACAAGTGATGGGGGAAACTCTTTCGCTCTCTTTCTGCCGTAGGTATTCCTTGTACACACAACCATCACTAAGGAAAGAAAGGCATGGACATTCAAGATGGCCTTCCCAAACAATCTCATTGTTCCAGGATTATCACCACTTTATCCAGACATTACATGTTTATCCGACTATTGCTTAGTCACCACTGGAGGTGAAATAAATGCCGCTGCTACGATCTCTTCTTTGAAATTGTCTCCATATTTTGATCTTTCCAGAACCTACTGGTTGATAATTGATATCGGCTGCGGAACCCCTGACCATATCACTTTAGGCGCCGTTTTTTCCAACTATGCTGTTCAAGGTGTCCTAGAATTTCCCCAATTGACCGGAGAGAAGTAGAACAAACCAATCCTGCTTGGAACACTTCCTATTTTGGCCTTCACTCTAGCGACCCTTGGTCTTATCCTGTGACTGCTTACTGCACTGAAGTCTTCGAATTGAATGAAAGCTTGAGGGACAGAGCTACTGCTTTAGCCTCAAATGCAACCTTGGATAAATCTAACAAAGTGAATGCCCAATTTAGGAACGAGTACCCAGCATAAAGCCAGAAGCATTCCTGGGTTGAAAAATGTGCGCTGATGACTTCTGATGTCTATTTCTCGGGAAATTTGTTTACCTCCTATTTTTTCAACTATACCTCCCTTATCACTAATAGTAACGCTACCTATTGCGTCAGCGCTCAGGAAGACAATGCCTTTTTGGAGTCCTTTTTGAGAGTGACAAAGCATGGTCTTATAGATTTCCTTCGTATTGTGGACTTGAGAGCCGTCTCCAATTTCTTGACTCTTCCCCCATCATTGAGTAATGATACTGTCAAGCTTTTCACCAATACTTCAACTGGGTGTCCCAACTTGCTTTTAATAATTTATATAGGGCTGGTTATCTTTTTGTGAAAGACTGCTTGCAAACTAGTATTCAACATGCAATTCCGGCGAAAAGTATAAGCCTACTTATTACCTTGGTGATAATTTAGGATCCCTAAGAGAAAAAGTAAAATTTGGCAGATCCAATTTTGTCATAGCTAAGTAACCTTAATATGGTAGAACATATTTATTTGGTACTCAAAAATAGAGAAGACAATAAAATGATATAATAGACTACTTAAATAGATTTATAATAAATTAAAATTAATTATTGAAGTATATCTTTTCAAATAGCACTCCATCTAGAACGGTTAGTTAATCAGTAGCAAACAATAAAATTTAAGACATAGTGACTGTATGAACAGCGACAGTAAAAGAATTGCACTGATGAAATATGGTGGCTGAACCAGTTGAAGCTACAGTTAATACAATAGGTTACTATTATAATGAAAGCAAAAATTTTTTGAGCGATCAATTTGACGAACTTGGGTCTTCGTGGTACTACAACAAGTTAAAAGACTTGAGTCCCTTTTCTGAAGAAAATACAGAAAAGGAGGTAAGCAATGATAAAAGGTGGGAAGAGATTATAGAGAGAATAACAAATAACTTTAGCCAGAACAGAAAAAAGTATTTCTCCGTGATAACTATAGGGATAGGGCTCTTGGTTTATAAATGTTACGGACGGTACCTGGGGGTTAACAAGAAAAAAAGAAAAGCGCCAATTGTAGCGAATGGAGCAAGATATGGAGTTGTTCTTATTGTAGGATCACCAACGGATCCATTAACACGTCTTATAGCTTTAGACCTAGAGAAGAGGGGGTATCTCGTGTATATGTCGGTATTCGACGATAAAGACTACAGATACGTGCAATCGAATTCGATTACTGAAAATATTGAGTACCTAGAGCTAAATGACATCAATGACTATGAGAGACCTTTGAAGAATTTCCGAGATATTTTGAACACCCCAGTAGTGCCCTTTCATGGGGCAAAATCGCATACTTTGAAGCTCATGGGGGTTGTGTTCTCTCCTAGCTTATTTTTTCCCATAGGGCCCATCGAAAATATATCGATGAATTCGTGGAGTAGAGTGAATGGAAGGTTGATGATATACTTGTCCTTGTTTTCCAACGGTCTCATTGATCTCATACGAAGTTATAAATGTAACACGATATTTATGAGCACCACTATTCTCAGTTCGCTCAGTATGCCATACCATGCACCAGAAAACATGTTTCAAAGTTGCTTGAAGAGCTTATTTACTACATTAACCCGAGAACTCAGGCATCATGGCCTTTCTGTGACTCAGGTAAGGTTAGGAAACTTAAACATATCGAATCATCGATCTCCTTCTGCTTCTCGAGTATGCAGTGTCATTAATTCTGAGATTAGGAACTGGGACTCCAATGCCAGGGATCTCTACGCAGCTGACTTTGCCTCATCCCAAAAGAAGCTTAGCCCAATGAAGATTTCTGGCAGAGTAACAAGCTTAAGAGTTTTACATCGTCTAATATTTGACTTGATCAACTCCGATAAAAACAGTCCTTCACTTGTATATTGTGGCACTGGGGCAAGGACCTATGAATGGATCTCTAGAATTCTTCCCGAATCTTGGTTGGAATGGTTTTTAGCTTAGCTTATGCTATATACGAATATGGTTAATGCACGAACCAGAAAAAAATATATGAGTCTCATTGCAATTTTTCTTTCTTTCTTTTTCTCTGACGTCCATGATCAAAGAATTGTTTTCGAAGCGTACAAAAGGATTCCATAAGAGATCATATAAAGCTTCGGGGAAAGTCTCCTGCCACTGACGCGGAAACGCAACAAATTGATCCATTTGTTTGAAGTGAAAGGGACTGGATATTTAGTAGTCTGTCTTGAAAATGGTAATCTCTTTTACTACTTCCTACCGAAGTATTACCACCATTATTGGTGGCTCTGGTATAAAGGGATATTCCTATTTTCTTGAAATAAAGGACTGCTTAAATTGAAAGTCTTCCTTTAACTTCGTCACCCGGGTGAGTTAAGCTTGCCTTGATTTTGGCAACGGGAATTTGTTTCCTAAAGGATAGTTATAACAATTAGCTACGGATTATTTCGGTAGCCAACTCAATGGGGCTTATTCTTGATTCTATGGGCGTTCATTTTTTTTTTCAAGCTTGATGTCAGATCACTTATGGTGATGGTGATATTTGCATAGTCGCATATGCCAAGCTTCGCCGCCTAGTTTCAAAGTGAGCTCCACTAATTTCCTAAATCCAGTCTCTATATGTATCTTTCCACTTTCGGATTTGTACGGGTTCTTAATTCATATGATGAAATATCAAGCAAACATAGAGTCAAGCTCTGAGACATGAATGCCCACGGCATTTTAGTAGTCGTCGACGATATTGCTTTACTTTTCTGACTAGAACCCGAACAGATTCGGAAAAGATGTCCAGTAGGAAGCGAGGAAGTTCCAAGGAAAGATATATTGAACATAAAAAAAAAAAAAAATACAGCCATCAAGAATCTATACATATATACTGTTCAAGGTCAAAAAATAATGCGAACAAAACAAAAAAGAAAAAGCAGTGGTGGGATATTTAGATCAAAAAAGTAGCCCTCTTGAGGAATAAGAAGACAGCTATTAAAGTCGATTTAATATTCCATCAATTCTGCGGTGTAGATGAGCAATGTAGTTATCATATTTATCCAATTCCAAAATTCCCAAGGGTGAACGAATACAGTCGTGTCCGAGTTGTCCAGCCACCAACCCCATATGCAGATATTCGTCTCTAACTCACCAGTATAACGCATCATAAGATGAGTGTACATCGCAATAATAATACAAGGAGAGTACGCATAGATTAAATTCATAGCCGTCGATGAATGCTGCAATGCCGCTTTATTCTTATTATTAAATATTTTAACACCCGCAGCGACGGCTAAGTTATTCGATGGCTTTTCAGGTATGATTGTGTCATGAACTTCTTTCTCATTTATAGGCTCTCTATTATTAGTGTCGTTTCTTTTTTCCGAATAGTCGTAGCTCTCTGAAATAGTGACATTAGAAAGATGCGTATGAGAAGAATTTCTAGTTGGGCCATTCAGAACCGCCGAAGACAGGAAGGAGGACGCGCCATCATATACAGCAGGAATTATTTTAGTCGCCGCAAATATAACTGCTAATCGGTATGTCAAATTGATAACCAAAGAGACAGAGAGTTTTTGTGAAGCCATCATGAGAAACCCCCAGATCGTCGTCAAAGATGCCGATAAATTAGAAGCTAAAAAATGCATTATGTGTGGCATTTTCTTTGAAAAGTGTGGTGAGAACTGAGGGATATCAATCGGTAACTTGAATGAGGTTTGAGGTAACAAAGACGACAACGTATTACTAGCGTCCTCCGAAAGTGCAGGAAAGGTTTCGTAAATACAATGCACAATATAGGCAAACAATAAGGCCGATTCAATCATAGAGCCTTTTCTGGATACAATTCCAAATAGTCCTATACCCATGGTAACCGTCAAAATTGAACCAACCAATGACGCACTCAACATCCCAATCGTAAACGGTAAAACATACACCCGATAAAGGAAATACAATGCAACTGTGATAATGGAGCCACTGGCTACAAGCGAAGTAATGAGGCAACCGTCGGAACCGTCTGTCGCCCACAACTTGATCGTATTGCCTATAGCCTGGATTAACAAAAGCAGACAAAAACCTTCCAGAATTGTAAAAATGGGGGTCGAGTTGGTTATAAAATATCTCCATACATCAACTGGAGTAAAACTAACGCTCTGCGACGAATTATTAGTATAATAAGACAAAAAGAATGTGAGCAAGCTTGGTATGACGGCATGTTGAAGGTAATAAAGTAAGGATATCCACTGAAAAAAGCGACTTCTTCTAGCTAGAAGTCGCACAGTGGTCAAAAAAAAGTAAAGTGTGAAAACCGCATAAGAGAAGCTCAAGCCGCACCGTATTCCTCCCGCATCGAAAGCGAGTGGGATTGTTAAGATCACTAGAACCAAATGCACAAACGATAAAAAAAACCTAACAATCCTCCCTACTGTTTTTGAAGCTCGCAGCATATTTCCCATGAAAATTTCACGGCAACTGAAAAAGCTGCCTATCTTTAAATCTAACAAGTTACTTCTCGCTTGATTTTCTTATTAAAACGAAAAGGGGAAAAAAAAAAGGAAGACAAAAATCATTCACCTCCACACCCCAATGCACTTGAGTAAAGTAACTTTCTTTCCGTCAATAGTCGTAGTAACTATTTCACTATCATACAAATCACGGAAATACAGTTTTCTAATGCTTCGAACGCCACAATTCTCCCAAGTTTATGCTATCAACTCAGTGTACTTTTGTGCAACGTGAATAACTAAACCAGCAAATTAGACAGCGACAATATAATTTTCGTAACACCTATCTTACACAAGTAAACCTAGCTCCTATAATAACCAGATTCACTCTTATATAGTCAGCTATATGTCTTCAAGTACTAGTGTCTTCCTCTATTTATTGCATCAGTAACTTAATTTTCCAACTAATCTTTTTGTGCTTCACACACTGGTATCTCCTATATGCCTTCAAGTACTTAAGTGTTCCTATACCTATTTCCAAGAGCGGTTGACCTTTCTACTGACCCAGAAATAACAGAAAACTGAGAAAGAGTGAGCGTGTAGTGAAGGAATCGTCTTCTCCACCAATAGCATAGTAATGATTTTGTTATTTTGGGCGATAGACGCACTCGTTGTCATAATATTCTTATATATACAATTGAGTTGGGTGTAAATATATACGGACGAGGTGTGTATAGTTTCACAGCAGATAGAGACCTACATTTAGTCTAGAAAGGTATTATTAGCTAGTGGAAAGCCTCGAATAGTAGACAAGATTTATTGATGGCAAGAAAGTATACTAAGTTTGCCAGTAACTGCTAGCGTTACTTTAACTAATTATTTGGTGCCATACACATAAGTGGTGATTAAATGTGGGTGTACTGATGTAGAGTTACTTGTTGGGGAAAAGGCATCGCAGTCCATTTTTCATCGTTAGATAAAAGGTTTTAGCAGAGTTACGATGCCTAGTCTTCAAAAAAAGAGACAGTTGCTCCGAGAAAAGGAGAAAGATCTCAACGACGGAACAAGCAAACAGAAATTTGGGCGGTCGGAGCTTAGACAAGTTGGACCTAACAGAAAGAAACAGAAAACGTACAATAGACCAGAAGAAACACGAGGAGAGGAAAATGCTGAGGATAAAGTCGAAAATAGAGAAGCATCAGAAGGGTTTGAGGGTGACACAAGTAAAGCGTATGATGCATTGGTCACTCTCTTGCGTGCGGAGCAAGAAAAGAATGGGGATGAAAAGATAAGACTCCGCAGCGATCAAGACACCAAAGGAGAACAACACTCAGGCAGAGAAGAAGAAGATGAGGAAATAGCAGGAATAAATATGGAAGGAGGAGTGGAAGAAATTGACGAAGAAGACGAAGAGAGTGACGATGAGGCCGAACAGAGAACTGACCCCTACGAGATACACTTCAATGAAGTTGATGACGAATACGTTGAAAAGGAACAGCAGGAAGCACTCCAACGAGAAAAATGGAAATTGGCTTCCAAGGAAACTTATGAAGTTGGGCTCTCGAGTACTTTTCAGACCACGCCACACCCTATCGAAACCATTCCTCAGAAGTCGACGCACGTGGATAAGTATAGCTTGAAGAAAAGACTCATTGATCCTTATGTGAAAAATTTTAGAGATACTTTTACTAAAGAAGAACAAATTTTATTTGACCCAATGACGAGGTATACTGATATCTCTTTTTCTTATGAAAATTATCGACGTACCTTCTATAGGAAGTTATACGTCTTACATGTGTTGAATCACACTTATAAGACTCGTGACAGAATTATGAAAAATAACGAGAAAATCCGCTCATACCAAGAAGCAGTTAAGCAAGGTCATGATGTTGAGGAACCAGAACTAAGGGATCAAGGGTTTACCAGACCAAAAGTATTGATACTATTGCCTTCGAGAAACCTGTGCTATGAAATTATGGAAATGCTCATCAAATTATCAGGCACGGACCAACAAGAAAACAGAAAAAAATTTCGGGATCAGTTTTATAGCAAGGAAATGCCGCCTGAAAGCAAACCTGAGGACTTTCGACAGTATTTCAAAGGAAATAATAATGATTTTTTTTGTATCGGAATCAAGCTCACTAGAAAAGCATTTAAGCTCTACACTTCCTTTTATTCGTCTGATATAATCATTGCATCCCCCATTGGGTTATCCATGATATTGACAAATCCTGACAAAAAGAAAAGACAGTACGATTTCCTTTCTTCGATCGAGGTTTTAGTTATTGACCAGGCTAATCAGATTGAGATGCAGAACTGGGATCATGTAAACGTGGTCCTTAAATACTTAGACAGGATTCCTAAGGAATTTCACGATGCCGACTTTTCGAGAATACGTATGTGGGCCATTAACGATCGATCATGTTTGATGCGGCAAAATATAGTTTTCTTTGAATACCCCACCCCTAACGTGAATAGTGTTTTGGGCTCCAAATCTTTAAATCTCGCTGGTAAGCTTCGTTTGAAACCGATAATAAGTGCTAAAAATTGTACAATGAGCACTATTGGTCTCAAAATAAAACAGATATTTCAAAGATATGACAGCAGTTCCTTTGTTTCTGATCCTGATGCTCGCTTTAAACATTTCGTCAACGTTGCTCTTCCTTCTTTTATTCTTTCCACCTCATATGACGACGGCTTTTTAATCTACATTCCTTCTTATTTTGACTATGTCAGAGTAAAGCTGTACATGAAGGAGCACTCCAAAGTGACTTTCACTTATATCGACGAATACAGTCTGCAAGCAAAACTTACCCGTAATAGACAGTTATTCGCTTCTGGTAAGGTCAAGGTCTTGTTGTACACAGAGAGATTGCATCATTTCCGTCGTTTCGAAATCAAGGGGGTTAAAAATGTGCTAATGTACGGTTTGCCCTCAAATCCTATCTTTTACAAAGAGTTGGTCCGTTTTGTGGCCTCCTCCGTATTTGCCAATAAGGCAGACATCGACTTGTCTCTCATAAAAATAATGTATTCTAAGTGGGATGCTGTATTCTTAGAGCGCATCGTGGGGAGCGAGAGAGCTCCTGTGCTTTGCAACTCTTCAAATGAGCTATTTGAATTTAGATAAATTATCTCTTCTCTTGCATTACACTATTATACAGAAAATATATTTAGCTAACCATAACTCTCTTCATATGTATATCTTTACTGGAAAAATCAATACTTAGTCCTCTAAGATAAAAGGGCTCTCGCTGCCATAAAAAAACATCCTAATGCAACGTAAGGACTCAATCTCTCTCCAATTCGAGCACTTTTCCAAAAAATACCAAGGGGTCCCGTCTTATTTCTGTCTAAGATTGCTGGCCAAGTTGAATGTATGTAACTGCATGTACATATTATAAGCAAGATCACTTGCAACAAAGACTCAAAGTTAAACAATGCCGACTAAAAATGTTAGATTAATTCTCTTTTTGTCGCTTTATCTTATGAAGTACTCACCATATGCTAGCAAAGTCTCCTAACAAAGTCTTTTTTTTTTTTGTGCTTATTCAGGGCCAGTTCCTACACTATAAAAGAAAATGACACAAAAATGACGAACATATGAACCTCGCTGTAACGGCTTGGAATAAAGTTTCGGACTATGGGAGTGGAACAAAAGGAGAAATAAAGTTTATCAAAGTATTAGATAGTTGGAAGTATTATAACAAGAGTAAGGATTCGAAATAGGAGGAGTTATCCACTCTCGCTTGCTCTTTTCCTTTTTAACATTTTTTGACAGGAAGGAGCAACGATTCATCTTATGGGAGTACAGCTTATGAAAGCTTTTGCAGTGAAGTCGTTGTCCCCCGAAGGAGAAGGCACCGAATACCCGAAAGAAGAGGGCTATAGGTCACTAGAATCATTGGATGATAGAGGAATAGTGTCAGGGAGTCAGATAGAAGAGATTTCCTCTCGATTTTCGCATTACAAGGTGGAAGATAATACTGTAGGAGCCGGAGAGTCAAAGGAACCTCAAGAGCCCTCGCCTCCGTCTCGTGGTATCCGCAATTTGGAAAAGCAGCTTGGAACAGAAAGAGAGATATTGACACCCCCAGAAAACTTTTCTCCAGTAATTAATAAGATCTATCGTTCTTCGTTCCCTCAGGAGAACAATTTCACCTTTTTAAAAAGGTTAAAATTACGAGCGATTGTCTCCCTCATTCCCGAAGACTATCCGCCTGAACACGAAGAATTTTTTGCCCAGGAAAACATAATAGTATTTCGGTTAGGGATGTCTGGTAACAAGGAACCTTTTGTGAAGATACCACATGACTTGATCACCGAAGCAATCAAAATCGTGCTTTCGCCAGAGAATCAGCCTATTCTTATACATTGCAATCGAGGTAAACATAGAACAGGTTGTCTTGTGGGAGTTTTGCGCCGACTACAAAGGTGGTCATTGGCTTTAATTTTCGATGAATACCGAAAATTTGCTGCTCCGAAAGAGCGACCAGTGGACCAACAATTCATTGAATTATACAATGAGGCTGAAATCATCAAATATGCCCACGTAAACAACTTGCTTCCATTGCGATGGGATTAGAGATCGCATCAAAATATATAGACAGCAAATGGCGATTTATACATATATATATATATATTTCATTCCCGGTTCATAAACTCTCTACTATATATACCTACATCTGTTATGGCAGCTAATGTTAGTGCCAATGGACCAAGTCGCCCATATTTGAAAATACTTCTAATATTTCCCCGACTGTTTGCGAGCACATATAACGATGACCACGCAATATTAAATCCTGCTCCTTCTTGTTTGGCTCCATCAAATACAATCCATCCTCCTAATAAGTGTGCAATTCCGAATCCAAAACAGGACACTCTACTAGGTTTTATTCTAATAACTGTCTGTTTAATATCAGCACCTCCGAGCACTAGCTTGTCTTTTGGTCCGAAAAACCCTCTACTAATCAAGAACGTTGCTAAGGTCCAGGCTGGTACTGGCGACTCGGCCAAGGCTTCCTGCATGCTTCCTATATCGCCCTTTTTATCCTCACACCGCGATCTTTCAATCACTACTCATGCCTACATTAAGAACCTCGGTTCTGTACTGCATACAATTACCTTGTTGCAGAAGGCTCTCAGCTTTTTTATCCGTTGGGAACATATTCATTCTCACTCTAATATACACTATACCAAGATTTACTAGCTTAAGCTCTCTCACCTCTTAACCTCCTAGCCAATTGGATGTCCTTCTTTTGAATGGTGACTCTCTTGGCGTGGATGGCACACAAGTTAGTGTCTTCAAATAAAGACACCAAGTATGCTTCTACCGATTCTTGCAAAGCTCCGATAGCGGACGATTGAAATCTCAAATCGGTCTTAAAGTCCTGTGCTATTTCTCTAACCAATCTTTGGAAAGGTAATTTTCTAATTAACAATTCTGTGGACTTTTGGAATCTTCTGATTTCTCTCAAGGCCACGGTACCTGGCTTGTATCTGTGTGGCTTCTTAACACCTCCGGTGGCTGGGGCAGACTTTCTTGCTGCCTTAGATGCCAATTGCTTTCTTGGTGCCTTACCACCAGTGGACTTTCTTGCTGTTTGCTTTGTTCTGGCCATTGTATTGTATGCTACTCTACAAGGTGATAATAGTTTTTTATTGAGATGGTTCCAAATGCCTTTTATATATTATTTTGTTTTGTTGATATTTTCAAGCATCCTCGTACCGGAATGCTTGTTACTTCTGTGTGCTGATCACTACGCTCCTTGCGCACGGGCTACGCTTGTCGCGAACTTCAAATCGCTAGAAAAGTTGCCAAAAAGCCTGGCACCGTTTCCTTTCTGCTCTTCCCATCAAGGAATGAGCGGTCAGTGCCGTACTAGAACTTACGACTTATTATAGTAAATTATGGAACAGGTTTGGTGCGTTTCTGCTACGCTTCTCTGCTTTCTCGCGCATGCGAAACGAAACTTCAGTAGCGATAGAAGGATAAACAGAGACAAAGGAGAACAATAAACAAACGCCTTCTTTACCGTGACAGCATTGAGCAAGGTGGACGATAGAATAATATAAATAAGAACCAACAGAGCAGCAATAATTTTTTTGTAGAATATCACTAGTTTGTATAATTAGATAGAATACAATGTCTGGAAGAGGCAAAGGTGGAAAGGGATTAGGTAAAGGTGGTGCTAAGCGTCACAGAAAGATCTTGAGAGACAATATCCAAGGTATCACCAAGCCAGCCATTAGAAGATTGGCCAGAAGAGGAGGTGTCAAACGTATCTCTGCTTTGATTTACGAAGAAGTTAGAGTAGTGTTGAAGTCATTCTTGGAAAACGTGATTAGAGACGCAGTTACTTACACAGAACACGCTAAGAGAAAGACAGTTACCTCTTTGGATGTCGTGTACGCATTGAAGAGACAAGGTAGAACCTTGTACGGTTTCGGTGGTTAAGCTTTCGGTAGTCCATAGTGTATATTAGTTGCAATACAAGCAAATTCGTTGTGTAATTTACTGGTTTGTAGAGTATATGCCGGGTGTCGCGCAGCTATTAGTGTCGATTTCGCTAGAGTTAACCCGTTGTGCGACTTCGGTTAGAGGGTAGCTTTTAATTTGCAGTTTGTAGTTTGCAGTTTAAACAGCTAAGACAGTACGAACTGTATAGACATTACGGACCCATTTAGACTATTTACACCATTTTAGAGCAGTAAGAATTACAGAATGCCAATTGGGAATATCACCTTGATCGGCTAGCGTCTTATATTTATAGCATTAGTATAATCTTTATTAAAATATTAACTTTATATTTACTGAATTAATTTAGCAGTTTGCTCTATGGTATTAAATGAAAAAAATTGCTTATGTGTGTTTCTGCACAATGATCAGGATTCAGTGGCGGATGTGGTAGGAAATGATTGGTCTATTGAATCTTGTCGACTAAACCCATACCGAGTTTGTGGTCTTTGTAGAGTTTGCGCAACTTGGCGTGAATATCAGGAATAGCCCTGTCTAAATCTAGCTTATTCGGCTTCTTGTAATCGTCACGGATGAACTCTGCCCAAAAACGAGAACAAGAAGTGACATCCTCCATGTCATCATACAAGGGACAGCGACAGCGGCATCCTACCCCATTGGCACTATTCTTACTAGGCCAAGTGGCCAGAAAACCTTTCACAGAAGGCTTGTCAAAGTAGTGGGATCTAGGAGAATATGGAATTTGCTTCAGCTTTGCATTTTTAGGGCAGTGAACCAGCTCTGAGTGTTTGTAGCCAATATCGCGAAAGTAGTGAACATCCTCTTTATTAAGCATCATGCCCAACGCTAAGGAATGGACAGGAGCATCACCCCAACGCTCGCGATAAAAGCCGCCGCTTTTGTCTAAATGGTCAAAATATTTTTCGTAGAGCTCGGAATTGAAAAGATCGGTCCGTGCTATCTCAAAATTGGTCCAGAAATGGCATAGATTGTATTCCTCACCATCAACACGACTAGGATGGAAAAGTGGAGGCAGAGTAGATCTGTGAATAATAGTATTAATGATATCTTGGTCATATTCATTCAAGTATTCATCCTTCTTATTTTCTAACTCAAGAAAATCCTCTATACTTAGATTGAGGACCATCTCCTTTAACACATCCTCTTTGGTAAACTTCATCTCGTAATCATGAAAGTCTTTTCCCACTGCGTAGTTGAAGTCTCTAGTTAAAACCTCCCAAAGATTACCGACCTTGATGTTGTTGTTTTTAATAAAGGTCTTGGTTTCTTTGAATAGAGTAGGTACAGTTCCCTCCAATTCCTCCACCATTACTACGAAACCGTACTTTTTATTATGTTTATCCATCTCAACAAAAGGATCGTACGTTAAATCACAATAAAACTCTACATCTGGTTCCACCCGCCAATACCAGTCTCGCTTTTTCACCAACTCGTGTTTGAAAAAACTACCCGAATAAAAACGACACATTTTGTGATAAGACTCGGAGTTACCATAGAGAATCTCTCGATCTCCTTGGCTCTCAATGTACTCTCGCATTAAATCAGGATCCTTGGTTTGAAATTCCCATTGTTGCGGTGTGATAACCCCAAATTCTACTTCCGAGACTGTGTATTCTTTTACTGTATCCTTAAATTCTTCGTCAAAAGGAACATCATTCAAAAAAACCCACGGGTAGTGAAACCACTGATTAAAGTGACGCTCCAAGGATTTCATGGATTTTATTACATCATTCAATTCACTATTCCTTGCAAGCATTACTAAGGCCGCATTGGCTCTTTCCTGATGTACATCAGGTATTCTACACCCAACCTCAAATGGAAAATCTATAGTCGAGTTAATCTGCTTATTACTAAGTTTTTTAGAATTATGGTCTATTCTCAAATCAGCCGATACCTTAATCACCCAAATTGCTATAAGCAAAAAGCCCACTTTAAAGAACATGCTATACCGACTGACAAATCGACATGCATAGCTTTTAAATCTGTTAGGTCCATATCTACATGAGTCTATGCTTCTCAAAAAATTATTGCTCTCACCACCAGCTGAAGCATATTCCGAACCCCGTTCTTTGTCTATTGTTGAAGTAGTTCCTTCAAGCTTAAACTGCCTAAAAAAATTAGGCATTATGCTTTGTGTCCAAGAGTAGGTAAAGATTAGAGATATACGGGTCTCTTTATTTTTATACTTTTCTTCAACGATTTCTATCTTCTTTGGACTGTTACGTTCAACTTTTTAATGATAACCTAGTCATTAATTGACAAATGATGACTCTCGGGTACTTTTTAGATAGGTTCTCTCTCTTTTTTTTTTTCTTTTTTTTTTTTTTTTTTTTTTTTTTTTTTTTTTTTTGTTTTTAATTCGCGAAGCTATCTTATCTACGAGCTTTGACGTCCCTAGGAGATGACTTTCTTCTACTATACAAGAGATTCATTATAGACGATTAAAGACAAAGGTATTATAGTTATTTTTCTTTATTTGATGTAGCACTTCTTATTAAGGCCAAGTCCTCATTGAGTTCTTCGGGTTTCAAACCTTGTAAGCCAGTGTACTGTCTCTGTGATGAGCGTGGGTGGGACTTGTTGTTGGAGTTCTTAGATTTATCAAATAGTATCAAGGATATACCATCACTTTTATCCATAATGAGGGAGTTGAGTGCATCATAGTCTTTATCACTAAGATTACTATCATAACCGCTGTTGGAAAGATAATTCAGGTGCATATTACGATGGGTAGTGGCACTATTGACACCTGAAGAGACCTCCTCATTGGAAGAATAACGGGTTTGATAGCCTCTTCTTCGTTTAGCAGCACCATAATTAGACATTGAGCCATTAAAAGTGCCAGAGATAGCTCCATCAGAAAGGTCGTCCATTTCACCGATAGTGAAACGTGAGCCAAGTTCACGCTTGCGAAGCGATCTACGTTCACCTGCGTGTAGGGAAACTCCTGACAAGTTCAAGCGGGCAGTAGGATCCCCTCGGCCACCATTTGGTTGGTTGGCTCGCCAGGACTCTGCATTCACCATATTGAGCAAAAGTTTGTCCTCCTTTAAGCGTTTGATTTCACCCTGAAGCTTATCATAGAGCTTCTCTTTTATCATCTTTATCATCTTGTCGTGATCTTCCTTAGCTCTGGATAAATCCTCTTTGTATTCACCCTCAACAGTGCGAACTTGGTGCTCTTCCCACAACCTCAACCGAGTGAGCTCGTAGTCTCGTTGTTCCTCCAATGTCTCCTTACTCTTGACGAAATTCTCGTTTGTGCCTTGTTGGAGCGACGCCAACTTGTCCTGCAACTGATGTAATATGGCATGGTAGAATGTATCTCGATCATGGTCAAGAGTTTGTTCCAACTTCTGCGGCCGAGAAACAATCTGTTGCCTTTTCCTATCTCGTTTGGTAATGTCTTGGGTTGTCAGTAATCCTTCTCTGGGCTTTGTCTGGCCCCTAGGAAGAGAACTCTCTTCCCGCAAGCCAATTTCATTTTCATACTTACTATCACCTGATACACCGTTTCTTTTAATCCCTTCCATAACCTCGGCCGCCATTTTGATGAATACAACTCTCTTTTGTCTTCTATCTCTCAACGATATAAGGCAAACTTACCAAAGAAGTTTTGGTAATGGCTTAGGCTTAATTGCGATCGGTTGTTTGCACGTGTAATAATTTTTTTTTTTTTTTTTTTTTTTTTTTTTTTTTAAGATAACGGAGAATCAGCCTTGCAGGGGTTGACATCGATACAATGACAGTCACAAATCATCAATTCTTAGAGGTTGGTAAAAGTCTTGAACAGAATGGGGCATTTATACCTCGCAAAGATGAATTTAGTGTCGAAGAAGTAAATGTCGGATCGCGAAAAGGGACTTTTTTCCCCGTTTTTAATCCAAATGAAGTACCTGAAAATCTTCTAAAAGCACTTCAAAATGAATTCAACTACGTTCTTGACGAGGGCAGAACCTATCCAATGTACTATAGCATGTCGAGGGAGGAATTTTTAAGAAGTTGGTTTGTTCTGTTTGTTGCAATTCTTGTGGAAGGCTCATACTCATCCTTATCAGACCCTCGATTGTCGGACAAGTCACTCGAATGGTGGGAACAGCATTTGCTCGGAAGTTTTTATATAAAGTCCAATTATGCTGGGCGCTGCTCTCACGTCTGCAATGGAGGGTTTATTGTGAGCCATACACGCAGGGCATTAGGTTTGGGCAAGATTCTCGGTCTACAATACCTCAAGTGGGCTCCCAAATTAGGATACATCTATTCTGTTTTCAACCTTGTCTTTGAGAGTAACGTAGCTAGTTGGAAGTTATGGGAGTCCTTGGGCTTCGAACGTATTGGTTTTATAAAGAATTCTGCTGTGCTCAAAGGGGAGTCTGGTTTCCAAAACGCTATTATGTATGGTAGAGACTTATCGCTATCTTGAAGATAGAAGCTCTACATTCACGTGATTGATGTTTTGTAGCGAATACGACATTTTCTTTTTTCCAAACGACATTTTTCTCTCCCGAGAAGACATGATCTTAATGATACAACAAAAATAAATAAGTATAGGAAATACACACACAGTATATTATCTACACGGAGGCATCAGAGACTGAAGGCTAGCTTAGTAGGAACAGGAGAGGGAATTCGCTGGAAGGTCTGGATTAGAGAAGGGAGTTGAAGATGCCCGAATTTGATGATATTATTCAATCGGCACAATTTAAGCCACAACTTGAGTATAATAATGGAGTTAACATAGAAAGATACACAGTGCTTTTGAAAGATGGAGAGACAACAGCAACGATATACCCTATAAATCGAGTGGAGGATATGCCACCGGGGTTACTAGCTTTTCTTTGCGATGAATTCAATATGGAAATTGAGAGAGGGGACACAGTGCCATTCTTTGATACACTTGATATAGAGGCATTCCAAAATTACTGGTTTACATCATTTGTTGGTGTGATGGTGCTTGGTAATGCCCCTGTTTTAGATACACCACGACAATGGGAAAAAGAATGTCTAGGGACATTTTTTGTGAGACCAAACTACCCAGGACGAAGTTCGCATATTTGCACGGCAGGTTTTTTGGTGAATGCGGGTATTAGAGGAAAAGGTATAGGTCACACATTGGCAGATTGCTATCTCCAATGGGCGCCACGATTGGGTTACACTTACGCCATATTTAATCTAGTCTTTGAGACTAACGCGGCGGCGAGGAAAATTTGGGAATCTTTGAATTTCAAGCGAATCGGACGAGTAAAGTCTGCTGGTATTCTTAAAGGACATGATACAGCTGTAGATGCCATCATATATGGAAGAGAGTTGATAAACAACGCGGACCCCGCTATAGGAGCTTATAGATTCGATAAAATTAAGTTTTATTTAGAGACTGGACGATACCCGGCGATGGCTGATAGACAAGAAAAGTCTCGCCTAAGGTCGTCGGCGTCTCATTATCGCCTAGAAGATGGTAGGCTAATGCTTAAAGGAAGAGAAGTTGTCTCTGATCCAGCAAGGCAACTCCAAATTTGCACGGAAGTTCATATGAACAATCACGGTGGAATAAATAAGACAACAGCTATAGTAACAGAAAGATATCACTGGACTAGAATTAAGGATACTGTTGCTACTGCTATACGTAATTGCCCTGAATGTCGCGACCCTACCAAAGAGTCACCGATTTTGAAGAAAAGTGCCATACCAAAGAGAATTGCTACTGGTAATTCGATTTCGCGCAAAGGTAGCAAGGTATTCTATTCACAACCAAATAACCCCAACGCTCGCAATATTATTCGCTCAAGAAATGCTAATGAAGAAGTTGAAGCAATGGTAGCAGCTGCCCAATTGCATAACTTACCCGCGCAACATCGCCATGATGCTGCTGATGCTCTTCTCTCGCAGGACTTCTCTGGTTTGGATGATGGTATTATTGCAGCGGTAGAGACCGCTCAGAGGTCACAAGGGCCCAACCAGACACAGCAACCAAGTTATTCAGCTGTTGCTGCCGGTGATGTGTCAGGTCCTTCTAGTCAGTATCATCATTATCACGAATACCCTCATCCTGCTGAATATCAAGACTCTGGTGTTCCTAACCACGTTATTGATGGTGACCGGGATGAAGAGAAAAGATCAAAAGCCAGTTCTCCTCATAAAGCATTTGGCGTAAGGGACTCTAATGAACCAATTAATGTCGACTCCAGTGAGCAAAAACCCGATTCTCGTAATAGTGAAACAGAATCACAAGCCTCCAGGAGGAAAGACAAGAACAATATGGCAAATGAAAACAGCCGTGATAGCATTCCAGTAGATCCAGAGGTCAGTGCTTTTGATCATCATGTCAATTCCCCCGGCGAAGAGATGGAAATCGCGAGAGCTCTTATTCAAGCTAATGAAGATGTACAAGATCAACATGGGCACCCAGTTGACGAAATGCGAATTGGCGCTAGTGGCATGCATAATGCAAAGTCAGATATTCGTAATAGGTCGGAAGATGATTCTAATATCTTCTTTAAAGGAAGCTAATATAAAAATTAATACGACAGCAAATTTTTTTATTCTGTATACTATGTACAAATATACTCCCTTAATCGAATGGATTTAACTAGACATGCAATTCAATACTCCCAGCATATGTTTTTTAAAACATGAATGTTTACATAAAATACCTATTTAAACTATTACTTTTTTAAACTAAGAAGCTGTTTCAAAGCCCAGTATTCGACGTCCCCATCGTCGACTACAAATGCTTCAGAAATCCACTCCTATAACCATGGCTAACAACGCCATTCTAACAAATAAACCGTACCTCATCTGTCTGAAGTAAGCCGCCCTCTGATCAAAGTCAACTTCTTCATGAATCTCCTTATTTCTTGGTAAAGGATGCATGACACACATATGTTGTTTTGCATGAGATAACATCTTATTGTCAACAGTGTACGAGTCCTTCAATCTTAAAAATTGTTCCTTATCTACGAAACGTTCTTCTTGCACTCTTGTGCAGTATAAGACGTCTGATCTGCTCACGATTGTCTCTGTCAAAGCCTCTGACTCACAGGCCAACATGCCATTGTCGACTAAGATTCTTTTTATATTATCAGGCAAAGATAACTCCTTAGGACTAACTAATTGCACTTTTACATGATAGTGACGCAAAAGATGACATAATGAATGTACAGGTCTGCCGTACTTTAAGTCACCCATAAAAGTGACAGTAATACCATTTACAGTACCCAACTCTTCTCTAATGGTAAAGAGATCAAGCAACGCCTGTGTAGGGTGCTCCTTGGATCCATTACCACCATTAATTATAGGTACTGGTGAATACTTCTTGGCAATAGCTGCTGAGTCTTCGGAACTGTGTCTTAATACAATCGCGTCGACATAGCATGCTAAAGTTCTGATACTGTCCTGCAAGGTCTCACCCTTTTTCACTGAGGAAGAATTAACAGATACAGGAATGACTCTTCCACCAAGCCTTTGCATAGCGGCATCAAAAGATGCTGAAGTGCGAGTTGAAGGCTCGTAAAACATAGTTGCAAGTACCCTACCTTGTAATAAATTAAGTACACCTTGTCTTTCCACTGCTAATCTTAATTCTTGGGCGACAGTAAATAACAAATGGAGGTCAGAACGAGTGAAATCTTCAACAGACACGATCGAATTTCTTAAAAAAACATTGTTATTTCTAATGTAATTCAATAATTCATTCTTCTCTCCCAACGAAACTGGTGGTTGTGATACTAATTCCGAACCCAATTTTTCAAAACCCTTGTCCTTCGCTACTTCTTGCTTGATTATGTGAGGTCTTTGTTCAGCAAAGGATACTCTTTCCTTCTTATTAGGTGTTGGGGAACGTGGCATCAGAGTAACCGAGCCAAATCTTCCTCTTGGCTTAGCTTCATTATTGCCAATACCACTTTGTGTTAATACCTTTGCATCCACACATACAGTTTCGCCATTCAATGTAACGCGGTCAACTGTTCCAATCAAATTCTTGAAATCATAACTGTGTGGGGCTGCAGCAGCAGGCCTATCGAGGTCAATTTCAATGGATGTATCTTGTCTAGGAATACCAAATATTCTTGCTGGATTATCATGGAAACGTTGAACGATGTCTTCGATAGTAAGGCGCTGTTGCTTAACAGCACTCATTAATAGTGGCAATACTTCAGAGATTCCGATACCAGGAACTGTGTACTTCTTAGCTTCAGACGCTATCAAAGTTGGCAAAATTCCAACCAGGAAGCAGTCAATATCTGCCAAGGATGACCACAAATAATCCTGATCTTGTTTGATAGGAAGAGCCCTTACATTAGGAATTTCTTCTTGAGACAAGAACAAAGAATGCACAGCAACATCACATGTCACTCGCAGATTCTTTGATTTCGCCATTTTAATTAATTCCAAATCCTCTTTTGAAGATACCCCAGTTACGTGGACTGAACGATCATTCAAAGTTGCCACTAACAAAACAGAGGCAAGATCATTCCCCTTTGCATCGCTAACTATTGGTTTGCTCTCAGGCCAACAAGAAAAGTGAGCCGTAATTGTGGACACTTTGTTTGAAATAACATCATTGAAAGGCATAAATAAATAACCAGAATCTTCTGCATGGTCTGCTGTTACTTCGGAGTTTACAGAATTGGCGACGACAGACACAGAAAAGTCAATGTAAGAAGTATCGGAAGCTGTATCAACAGTATCTTCAAATTTATCCGAAGTTGACTCAATTGTATCATCAGAAGAAATTTGCAAGAATGTACTAAAAGTAAAACCAGATGCCAAGGAGGTTTTTGATACTTCTTCAATTCTTTCTGCATCCGATATATATGACAGAATGTTAATCAAACCAGGAAGAATGGCATTCCTATGAAACGTCTGAGCATCAACATTACTTACATTTAAGGTTGCTTCTCTCGCGATTGCTTCTACCAACAATTTTGCACACTTCACATTAGTCACCAAAGGCACTGAATAATCAACAGCCATACGACGAGATTCATACCCTTTTGACATGTAAGACGCAGGACGTCTAAATTTGTTAGCCGAGGGTAAATTGACATACAAATCGATCAAGTTATTTGCCAAATGTTGGCTGAGCGAATACTCCGATTTCTGGTTGTGATCCTTATTTAAAACTTCCAAATAGTGAACCGGAATCTGGTGTTCCATTAAAAAGTCGCTAGTTCCCGCGGTAGCGAAAAGATTGAAACCCAACTCATGTAGTTTCCTTATAGAAGGTAAAAGCTCCTGTTTTTCTTTAAAAGAACCAATAGAAAACATAATATTTTTCTTAGGCAATCTAAATCCGCTTGAAATTAAAGACTTCAAGTATGCCTCGTACTTGTTCCTACCAAAACAAGCAACTTCACCAGTAGAAGCCATCTCGACTCCCAATACTGGATCCGCACCTGCTAAACGTGAAAAAGAAAATTGTGGAACTTTGACAGCACAATAATCATCAGGAAGTTTTTCACCTGGATAAGGCACTACAGGTAAATCCATTATAGCTTTGGTAGCCATTTCGATCAAATCCGTACCGACGACTTTGGAGACAAAAGGGAAAGAACGTGATGCACGGACATTACATTCGATGACCTTTATGTCATTGTCTTTGGCAATAAACTGAATATTATAAGGACCAGTTATATCTAATGATGCACCTATCTTTGCAGTAGCTTCAACAATTCTTCTAACAGTCTCAGGATCTAAATCTTTTGGAGGAACAATCAATGTAGCATCACCTGAATGAACACCCGCGTTTTCGACATGTTCAGAGACCACATGCATTATCATCTTACCATCTTTAGCAACCGCATCCATTTCAATTTCTTTCGCATTTTCGATATACTTTGTGATGACAACAGGGTAATCTGGAGAAACATCCACTGCTTGGGAAAGGTAGCTATCTAGGTCACGTTCAGAATATACCGTATTCATGGCAGCACCTGATAAGACGTAGGAAGGTCTCACCAAAACAGGGTAAGTCACTTTATTAGCAAATTCTCGGGCCTCCTCAAACGAAGTCAATTCCTTCCAAGCTGGTTGATCAACACCTATCCTGTCTAACATTCTAGAGAATTTGTATCTATTCTCTGCCGAATCGATCATCTCTGGAGAAGTACCTAAAATTTTGACATTCTGGCGGTAGAGAGGCAACGCGATATTGTTGGAAGTTTGACCACCCATAGAAATTATAACACCAGCAGATTGTTCCAAGTCGTAAATATCTAAGACCTTTTCTAAATTAATAGTCTCAAAATAAAGTCGGTCTGCTTCGTCATAATCGGTAGAGACCGTCTCTGGGTTATAATTTATCATAATTGTTTTACATCCACTGTCTCTCAAAGTCCTGATTGCTCTCACAGCACACCAATCAAATTCGACCGACGACCCAATTCTATAAGCACCAGATCCTAAAACTATAACACCATGATCATCAAAATCGACATCAGAGGAGTCGGCATTATAAGTCACGTACAAATAGTTGGTATAGGCTGGAAACTCGGCAGCTACGGTATCGATCTGTTTTGCAAATGGCGTGATGCCAAATTCTTTTCTTAAGCGACGAATTGCAACCTCATTCGAGTTCAAAAATTTCGCAATTTGCCTGTCTTCAAATCCCAATTGCTTTGCATGTTTAAGGACGTCTAGAGGCAAGTTTTTCTTAGTCCCAAATGATGCAATATAATTTCCAAACTTTATTAATCCCTCTAACTTTCTCAAAAACCATTTATCAATATTGGTGAGCTTCCATACTCTATCCACAGAGTATCCATCAGAGAGTGCATTGGCAATGGCGAATAGTCTCTGATCAGATGGTGTTTGCAACTCACTATCAATGTCAATAGACATTAATGCAGCGGTCTTATTGAAACCCAAGTTTTGGTAATCTGCAGACCTGATTGCCTTTTGTATCGCTTCTTCAAAAGTCCTCCCAATTGCCATTACCTCACCAACAGATTTCATCGATGACGACAACAATGACGAAACTCTAGTAAATTTCTTTAAATCCCATCTTGGAATCTTAACAACTACGTAATCCAATGAAGGTTCAAAGCAAGCACAAGTGGATTTAGTAACAGAATTCTTGATTTTATCTAATGAAATGTTCAAACCTAATTTGGCTGCTGTATAAGCCAAAGGATAACCAGTAGCTTTTGATGCCAACGCAGAAGAACGCGATAACCTAGCGTTCACTTCGATAATGCAATATTCTTTAGAAAATGGATTCAAAGCATATTGTATATTACATTCACCAACAACACCTAAGTGTCTAATGACGTTAACGGCAGTAGTTCTCAACATATTATAATCTTCGTTCGATAACGTCTGGGAAGGTGCCACCACGATAGAATCACCAGTGTGAATACCTAAAGGATCAAAGTTTTCCATATTACAGACGGTTACACAATTGTCGAAAGCATCTCTTACGACTTCATATTCGACTTCTTTCCATCCTTTCATAGACCTTTCAACCAAAACCTGAGGTGAAAGAGCGAAAGCTTTTTCACACAAAGCCACCAATTCGGCCTCGTTGTCAGCAAAGCCAGATCCTAGACCACCTAAGGCATATGCAGCTCTCACAATAAGTGGGTATTTAATTTTATTAGCAGCTTCTATTGCTTCCTCGATACTCGATACAGCTTCTGATTTTGCACATTTTTCCCCGATTTCATCCATTGCCTGAGCAAAGAGTTCTCTATCTTCCGTTGTAATGACAGTATCAACTGAAGTACCCAAAACCTTGACACCCAAATCTTCAAATTCATCCTTCAAATGAACACCAACATTCAAAGCAGTTTGACCACCAAAAGTACAATAGACACCATCAGGGCGTTCGTACTTGATCACTTTTCTTACAAAATCAGGATTGACAGGCAAAAAGTAAACTTTATCGGCCAATCCTTTAGACGTCTGAATTGTGGCGATGTTTGGGTTGATTAAAATAGTATAAATCCCTTCTTCTTTCAATGCTTTGATTGCTTGAGATCCTGAATAATCAAACTCACCAGCTTGGCCAATAGAAAGACCACCCGATCCCAAAACCAAAACCTTGTTCACTTCAACCTTAGGATGGAGGGCTTCGTTATCTTGGAGTAAACCACCAGGAAATTTATTTGCTTTGAGCTCACCTGTTTCCTGAGACCTTACTATAGAGTCAATGAAAACATCAAATAAAAATTCGGTATCCTTAGGGCCTGGTGAAGCCTCTGGGTGAAATTGAACAGAAAAATATGGCTTCGACTGATGATAAATTCCTTCGTTAGAACCATCATTAGCATTGACAAAAAGTTCACTCCATTCACCAGGCAATGAAGTTGAATCCACCGCATAACCATGATTTTGAGAAGTGATATAACACTTCCCAGAAACAGTCGAAGTACATGGTATATTTTGGCCACGATTACCGAATTTCATTTTAATAGTAGATGCACCGCAAGCCCTAGCTAATAATTGATGACCCAAGCAAATACCAAATACAGGCACTTTCGAATGTTCCATCACAGCTTTTATGTTTGCTACGGTCTTAGACATCATAGATGGGTCACCCGGTCCATTAGAAATAAACAACCCATCGAATTCATCCTTAGAAAAATCATAATCCCATGGAACTACTTTCAATTCAATACCACGTTTGACAAAACAACGGATTTGGTTGTATTTCATTCCAACATCGACCGCTAACACCCTAATAGTTTTACCATTCTTGCCGGTCTTTAAGTTTGATTTTGGTGTGTACAAGACTGGCTCTCGTATGGATACATCTGCTACCAAGTTTTTCACATTAGGATCAGTAAAATTAATGTCTTCAAAATAATCTTTCCATTCTTCTTTTCTTAAAATTTCCTCGCAAGAAAAACCGGCCTTTTGTAATACGAGTTTACCCAAGGTGGCTCCTTTCTCTCTTAACTGCTTGGTCAATGATCTAGTATCTACACCATATACAGCAGGAATACCTTCTTTCTTTAACCATTGGCCCAAGGAGGACTTGGCCAAGTGGTGCGAATGCTCTTCAGTATAGTGAGCAACCACTAATCCGGAAACATGAATTTTTTTGGACTCGAAGTATTTAGGTATTTCAGGAACGATATCATCTTTCAATTCTTGGTCTGGGACACCGTAGTTACCAACTAAAGGATAGGTAAGAACCAAAATCTGTCCTTCATAAGAAGGATCCGTAAGAGATTCTGGGTACCCTACCATTCCTGTCTGGAAAACAAGTTCTCCTGCGCTGGAAACCGGAGCTCCAAAAGAGTATCCTTGCATAGCAACGCCATCATGTGTCTCTAAAGTCATCATTCCATCATCGACTGACTTCATTGGCGGTGTAATTGGTCTCGACAACCTAGCCATATTAGATCCTATTTCAACTTTTGGTCTCGTAATATCAAATATTAAGGGACAATGCAATAAATTTTAACTGGGGAGGTTAAAATTCAACTTTCAGTGTACTGCAAGTTACCTTTAAAGCTGAGGACTGACGAGGTTAATATTTGGATCCAAAGGTCTGTGAGACGTGAAATATTTTTGAGAGATTAGAGGAAAAAAAAAAAAAAAATTTTAAGCAGGAGATGAGATAAACTTATGTGTACCTAGATGATTGACACCTCATGACTGTTACTTGTCTTCATGGTCCTTTCTCAACTCCCTTCAAAACTTTTGTTCTTATTTTTTTTTTTTTTCCTTTAGATTTATAGAGCAGAAAAGCCTAAGTGTACATTCAAGTCGGTCATCTTCAGACCACAGTCGAATGTGTGATCTTTCCACCTGGCTTTATTCAAAAGAGCTTCATCCACATCTCAGTGCTGTAGTAATTCGAAAAAAAATAACTTACAGTTATTATCAGATACTGATGAGTGACGACTATTGCTATTTACAGAGAGAGGAAGAGAGGGATAAAAAGTGAACAGCTGCGGAAAATATGGCTGATTTATGCGATCTCATCGGAGAAAAAAAGGAAGTAAAAAAAAAAAAAAAATAGACAAAAAAAAAATTTTCTTCTCGCCTCTTGCCCTATACGCATTTAGCTTAAGGATACGTCATCCTAAGTACAGTTTTCTCTGAATAATCGTACACTCATATGCAGAGGAAAGATACTATTCGGGCTTTTTTTTTTTTCAGTTTACTAAGAAATACACGAGGACGACATCAGCAGCTTCCTAAGAGTAGGAAAGTAGAAATCAACATTAGTTTATATAATGTAATAATGTGTAGTGTGTACTCAAGATGTGTATAGTAAGCTGTTGATTTTTTAGATTACAGTGCTTATTGTTCGAGTGCTCTAACTATGTTCCTGACTTCTATAGATGGTTTTGTGTCATAAAGTTCTTTTTTTCCGAAAATCAGCTTTTTCTGCTGATTTTGCATTTTCCAAAACGGTTGCATGAGCAGTCGAGAAACAGTAAAGATAGAAATATAAATGAACACCAAGCATTCTTTCCTAGAAAATGATGTAGCATCACTACTATATACAACGTTGTTTGGTAGCGCCAAACGCCTTTGATAGAACAAAGAAAGTGTTAGCGGACTTAAACAGATTTCGGATCGAGAAAATTTTCTGAGTCTGCTAACGGTTACTGCAAAAATAGCAAATAGCATATAGTTTGAGTAAAATTGCAACTAATCCAACTAAATACTGAACAAGTAGAGTAAATATAGGAATAAAAAGAAATAATGTGGCACTGGGATTCTCTCTCGAATAAAGCTTAATTACAAAGCTTAGCCACAATGCTACAAGTATAGAAGACGGATAAAGAGGGATCCCTACTCGGAAACAAGTAGATACCTACCACACAATTGGCGAGTAAAATGCAAACAAACAAACTAGTATATAATTTATTGCATGTTGCTTCCTAACGACTTTGGAGAAAAGGTGACAGTGCAAGCTTTGATGAATTGATGTAGAATAAAATTATAATACCTCAATAAATACGTCATAAAAAAAAAAAAAAAAAAAAAAAAAAAAAAAGTAAGTAAAACTGCTCTACTAGAAAAGTGTATGCAACAAAAAGTAATCCCTATCTTTTGGGGATATTGGATACTTTTTCGGAGTTGAACAGACTCTACTTTTGAACCATTCGTCCAAGAGTTTGCTCTTTTGCAAAGTCGGCTCCGCTTATTTTGCTATGTCAGCTGATATGAAGGTTTTTAAAAGGTTAACCAAGAGGAGCAGACAGAAAGGAAGACAGAGCATTGGGCAATATGCTAGGGATCATTTTGATTCTTTTTCAAGATACGTTTTCCCATATATCAAGATTGTTATCCCTAATTTCATTGCTGCTCATTATACCTATATCGTTCTGATGGTCATTCTTGGGTCAATCTTGATATATCCGGTAAAAGATATGAAATATATCGATGTGTTATTTCTTACTGGTGCACTGTGCACACAGGCGGGGCTCAACACAGTAGATCTTAACAAAACAAGCTTGTACCAACAAATTGTTGTTTATATATTTTGCCTGCTTACTACACCAATATTCATTCACGGATCGCTTTTGTTTATACGACTCTACTGGTTTGAGAGACACTTTGACAATATTCAAGAATCTTCGAAAAGAAATTTCAGGATGAGGCGTTCGGCGACAGTTATGACAGCTAGGTCCCAATCTAATAATCCCACTATGACCAATACTGCCGCAAATCAGGGATTGGGCCTTGGAAGATTAAGTCCCTCTCCGAATGGCAACGGAAAAGATAGTATTAGTAGTTCTTCAAGTAATGGTGGCGCTGAGAGTTACCGATCTAACAACAATGGCGAAAAGGAGTACCAAGGAGAACCCAGTGGTACCCGATCGGAAGACGAGAATCGGGAATATAACCAGCCACTACAAGCAAGTTCAGGATCCAATTCCAATCTACAACAATCTAGGAACATGGAAGGAATCAGATTTGGGAGCTTACCACAGCCACCTAAGCGGAGACAGGAAATTGATCCCACAGACATGTATAAATCTATTGCTATGCTTCAGGATTCTCAAAACACCCTGAAGCAAAACCCTGAAGAAGACGATGTCTTGGTTATAAAGTCACCAAATGAAATTGAAAGAGATAACGCCAATCCTATATTTACGAAAAGACAACAATTCCCATTTGGAAAAAAGAGAAGTTCACTTGACGTATGGAGGCCCAAAAAAAAGTGGAATAAATTTAAACGTACTTTTTCAAATAGTAGCCAGAATGGACCAAGGCGATCTCCTAAGAATTTGATTGAGGGTAATCCAAACTCTACTTCTGATGACGAGAGCGATGCAGATGAGCAATATAGTGATTCTAACCGCTCCATAGATTCAGAGGATGAAAGCCGGTCTAGAGAGGAGCACGATGACTTGCTGCTGCAAGACAGTGATAACGAGGACATGACGGGTCCTTCGATAGAGAATAATGATGATAGACACAATGGAAACGTAGAAAAAACACAATCCAATTTGGTGTTACCTTCTTCAGATGCAACGGGTGGTAAGAAATTTGGTAAGCGAGCGAAAACTTGGGGTACGTTAGGAGTAGTAAGGTCTCCAACTCTTGATAAATTGATTAAGGAAACGCGAAAGAAAAGATTAAAGAAAAAGATACTGAGATCTAACAGATCTTTCACGTCACTTCCAAGTTCGACGAGTATGCAGCGTACAGAAACGATGGAAACTACATCAGGTATGTCTGCGCTAGAGCCCAGGCTAAGTCATAACTATTTATCTTGGCAGCCTACTATTGGAAGGAATTCTAATTTTGTTGATATGACTGAAGAACAGAAAGAAGAACTAGGAGGTGTTGAATACATGGCGATTAAACTTTTAATTCGTATTATATTAGTTTACTACGTGGGATTCCATATATTGGCTTTTGTATTTTTGTTGCCATATTTCTTACACACACACTATAGACAGGAAATCAGAAGCCAGGGAGTTTCACCTACTTGGTATAGTTTCTTCCTGGCGCAGTCAGCATTTAATGATTTGGGACTAACTTTGACTTATAATTCTACAATGCTATTTGGAAGGTGCCTTTATATTATGATCATCTTTTCTGTGTTTATTATAATTGGCAATACTGGGTTCCCTGTCTTGTTGAGGTTTATAATTTGGCTCTTGTTCAAAGTTGCACATCCTTCTTCATTATCCAAGGAGTCCTTGGGATTTTTGTTGGACCATCCAAGAAGGTGCTTTACTTTGTTATTCCCCTCCATCCCAACTTGGTGGCTTTTCATCATATTGATCGTTTTGAATGTGGTAGATTGGGTGCTCTTTATTATATTAGATTTCAATGCAGACTTTTTAAAGTCGACACCAAAGGGGTTTCGGGTAATGCAGGGTTTGTTTCAAGCTGTCTCTACAAGGACAGCTGGCTTTGAGGTCCTTAACCTTAGTAATTTACATGCTGCAGTTAAAGTAAGTTACTTGATAATGATGTACATTTCGGTTTTGCCTTTAGCTATCTCAATCAGAAGAACAAATGTTTATGAAGAACAATCCTTAGGTATATACGCAAAAGACGTTGCAGAGGATGATGATGATAATACCCCAAAGACTTTTGTCAGTTCCCACTTAAGAAGACAGCTATCCCATGATTTTTGGTTTTTGTCGCTTGGCATATTCATAATATGTATTTGCGAGGGTGGAAAATTGAACAAGGGTGATCCTGATTATACTATTTTCGCGGTTATGTTTGAAGTTGTTAGCGCGTACGGGACAGTGGGTCTTTCCCTAGGGTATCCCACCATAAATACTTCGCTTTCGGGTACCTTCTCCACTATTTCAAAATTAGTTGTGATAGCATTGATGATAAGAGGTAGACATAGAGGATTGCCTTATGCCTTGGATAGGGCCATAATCTTGTCTGGTCGTATCATGGCGAGAAGAGACAGCCTTCAGGAGCATCATACTATGAATAGAGAAGCTACGAGGCAGACTCTGAGAGCAGAAAGCGAGTCTCAAAACGAAAAACTGATGAGGAAAATGTTCCGTTATGGTCACAAAATTTCCAAGTACGTACTTTCAAAGATTTAGTAACTTTCACTTAATCCGAGAGAGGTAGAAGAAACTCACTATCTACTTCATACAAGCAGGCTATTGTATTTGTAGGTTACACTTTTAGGTTACTAAAACACTCAGATATCATTCTATATCAGGTATCTCATTAATTTAATATTTTGACTAATATAAATTTTTTTTTTTTTTTTTTTTTTCGGACCTCATCTCTAACAGTTTAAGTGAAGCATACAAAAAGCGTAATAGATTGAGCATGATTAGAAGACAAGCGAGGGAGAGAAGGACGTATTTATATCAGAAGTCTCTTGAACTTCAAGAGGCTAAGCTCAGAGAGAAAAGACAGAGGTTAAAGGCAGCCTTGGCTTCAGGGAAACCGTTATCGAAAGACCTTGCTGAAGATGAAGAATTACAAAAAAACTTTATATATGATGAGAGCGAACAACTCAAGATTGATGACGAGTATCTGGCTTTATCAGGGATTCAAGAGCCAAAGATTTTACTTACGACGTCAAGGAACCCATCACCAAGGCTTTTGCAATTTTCCAAAGAAATAAAGCTTTTATTTCCAAATTCCTTAAAACTTAATCGAGGTAACTATATTATACAAGATCTAGCGGCAACAGGTAAAAGGGTGCAAATTTCAGACTTAGTGATTGTGCATGAACATAGGGGTGTACCTACTAGTCTTACGATATCGCATTTCCCTCATGGGCCCACTGCAATATTTACTTTACATAACGTCAAGTTAAGGCACGATTTGCCTAATATTGGTAACGTATCAGAAGCCTATCCGCATTTAATATTTGAAAATTTCACCACAGGTCTAGGAAAGCGAGTGGAAACTATTCTAAAGCATCTTTTTCCTCCTGGTGCCAAACGAGAGTCCTCAAGAGTGGTAACATTTGTCAATAATGATGATTATATATCTGTCAGACACCATATGTATCTACGGACTAAGGATTCGGTCGAGCTAAGTGAAGTTGGACCAAGGTTTGAAATGAGGCTCTATGAATTACGACTCGGCCTTGTGGACAATAAAGACAGTGATGTAGAATGGCAAATGAGAAGATTTGTCAGAACTGCCAGTAGGAAGAATTATTTAGGGGAGTAAGATTTACAATAAATTACATTCACAAGAGACCATTTTGTGTATAGCAGTACTTTTTATACGTCAGTTCCTATACGCTAACGTTTTTTACAAGTAATTGTCTAAATACTATTGTAATCCTCAATCCTCTTATACCTTATCGCAAAACATAAAAAATTGTAAAAAATACCCACAACCGAAACTAAATACTAATAATGCACTCACTATGCAATAAAAAAATCTCACAGGCAATCGATCTGTATTTTGCGTTCTCTAAGACAGTCGCCAACAGAGCTTGCAACTAAGCTTTCGTTGTCTATACCACCAATATTTTCTGAATCTTCTACCGTACAGGAGGACCTCTGATCGTTATCATGACCATCTGCTGTTTCGGAATAGTGCTCATCCGAATCCGAACTTTCCAGCAGCATCATAAAGTTTTTGTTCATTTTGGGCTTATCTCTATTTAGTAACTGTCTCGAGAGCAACGAGGGATAATTTGATGCCAGACTAACCTTTCTCTTGCTGTAACTTCCCATTAATGGATTAGGCTGCGACTGCGAATGTGATCTGTTGGGTTTTTTCTCTTCATTGAGCATTTCTGCATACGAGTAAAAATTTAACGACGACTTAGAGCTCCCCAGTCTTGGAAGTGACACTGGTGTTTCCGGCGCACTTGCTAACGACAAAGAACTAGCCAAAGGTTGCATTGGTGATAATGGATTATATAACAGACTGCTGGAAAAAGACGACCCTTTTCTTGAGCTACTAGGTCGACCTAGTGCCAGACTAAGTCCTTGAACGGACAGATTTCTTCTCCTTGAGTAAACCATCTCCACCTCATCAAGACTAGCATCCTTATTATTAAGAACCGAAGTAGTAGCATCCAAAACCGGTGGTATGCAATCTTCCATTCGCATGCATTGTCCTCTTGGCAACGACATGGAAGAGTTATGTGAACAGTTCTTGGCCTTACTTAAGCTGCAGCGTCTGCATTTTGGTGGCATCGAAAAGCGCTGATCCCCAAATCCGTTTTCCTGTACAGATCTCTCGAAAATGCTGTCACAGTCACTACTAGCAGCTTGGTTCCCTTCCTCCTTTCCCGAAGATTCTTTCAAAATACTCTCTACGTTCATTGACGTGTCATCGCACGGTGACACTTCTGACACCTGGACACTATTATTTCTCAGCCCACTCCCGAACGGAAAAATCAGAAGTTTCTCTCGAGCCACTTTATCCGTCACAGTTTCTCCACCAACAGTATCATTCAAAAAAGTCATGCTTAACTTATGTCTTTCGTTTAGCGCCAATTATCTACAGCGTTATAACTACTTTAGAAGACACCCACTCAGCCAGTACGTGGAAAAATTAATCTCCTGATGATCTACCTTTGATTAATCTAACTGACACAGTTATCTTACTAAATTCACTTATCTTACTAAATTCACTTCGCTAGTTTTTTTTTTATACTTCTCCTCGTCCTTGAATGCACTAGGTCGCTGACGTTCGGCGATATTCTGCTAAATATATCTCTAATTATGGTATGCGCATTGGGTCCTCCTCTTAGTGGGTGACCAATAAAGGTTTCTGCAAGCACGTGCTTTTTCGGGTGCCACTATGATCATATATACGGATGGATCGCAGGGAGATTGCAACGAGCGAGCCGTTACCTATGTAGGTAGCGGCTACAACCCTCGCTTTTGTCAAAAGGCGCACAGTGACGTCGACATTCCCTGGGAGTTGGTCCCAAGGGGGGCTCTACGTATCACTGAATTATGCAAATTGGCCATTCATGCGCAGTCAAGAAAGAGCAGTCACCGCCAAGCTTACCTGCAGCATAAACCAATTAGAAACTCACCAGAATTAGCGACAACCTTATTCGATCTAGCTTGAAATGTAAGCTGAATATGCAGTACCAAATGACTGATTGCATAATCGCTAACTGATGCGACAGGGTGTGACTGGGGTGTCTCATGCATGTCAGGTGGACCACATTGGTCAGGCTTTATCAAGAACTCGTTGCCCTAGATCGAGATACTCGAGCAACGGACATACATGATAACGCGCATTGTCAGGAGAGGGTGACAAAAGAATACGACAAATTTACAAATAGAACTACTCCACTGTGCGTATGTAAGAGTTAAGTTGCAATCTGGTGAAATCATGAGCCCGGTTTTGCTTTGGGGTTTTTGATGACCACCTAGCACAAAAATTTTAGCGATGCCTACAATAACGGTTAATGCAACATAGTGCCATAATCTCTCATGGGAAATAACCGTTGAACCGAAAAAAAAAAGGTGCCTAGGCGCTGGTCGCAAATCCATAGTGATATTCGCTTATCATTGGTTGACTATCAGGGAAAGGAAGATTCCGTTAGTACTTACGGGGACGGCACGGAGTGACCGGACTAGCGGACCCAAGAGCGGCGGACGAACAAGACAAGCCGAGAAGAACAAATGTTACACAAAAAAATCCATCTGCCCATCGCGAGAATGTTACACAAAACACCAAATGACACAAAACCGCGAGGACCTACCTTCATGGTGCCCGAGTGGGATCTGCGGTAGGCGGTGTGTTGTCTATATTGCAGAGGGCAAGATTGTATGGATACCCGAAGGCAATCGAATGGAAAAGAAGGAACTAACGCAGGACGAAGACAATGGGCTAATGGTGTAGAAAGCAGACTGCTGGACAACACTTTGCGGACTCTTGAGGATGTGGATTTCAACCCGCTTGAGAATAGAGACAGACAGAAATTGGATGAGGGAGATGAACTGAGGGGCCGTAGATACAGCGAAAAAGAGAGACAAGGGAATGAAAGTCCTACATGGGTGTTAAGTGATATGTTGCAGCTGTTTGGGGCGCTTAAGGGGCAAGATGAGAGAGATATTGTGGAGCGCGGGAATGCATTGGTAGATCTTTTGAGCAACAATCAGCAGTTGAAAGACGACCTTGCTATAGTGGTATTCGTTAACAAGATACAGTTTATGCTTGTTCATAGTGTGTCTGAAGTGCGTGCGTTGGGATACCGTCTTCTACGCTACGCAGTGACAGACTTTAAATCACTCTGTGTACTAGTGCAATGTCGGGTGCTAGTTTTCATCACACTAACTATGACAGGGGATGTGTCCATTACCGAGAGGGAGCAAGCGCTTTGTTTGGTAAGAAAATTTTTGCATATCTACCGTGGGGTCAATTGCCTTTCTGTGGGTGTAGTGAAGAGTATTATTGCGGTTATTGAGGTGGACGAGTTTTCTGATCATCAAATGGCCGATTTCCAAAAAGTGTGTTTTGAGACATTGTGTGAGATGACGGTAATAAAACCCCGGTTGGCTTTTCAAAGTGGAGCCATTAGGTTGTTGATATCCACCATAATGGATGGCGAGTTGATATGGGCCACGGACAGCTTTCTAGTACTCACGCGTATTTTAGGCAGCGGGAAAAGCAGGAAGTATGTACGCAATGGATATGATTTCCGCTCTCTTATTTCGGTTTTCTCGGAGAACCCCTCTACACAAGGAGATAGGTTTCATCTCCGGAAAGCCCAGAAAATAGCGTTTATCATAACGATATTATTGAAGAACTGGAGTGGTCTAATAGGACTTTCGCATAATAGTTTTGAAATTTTGCGGGACATAATTCTTGTGTTAAAGAGTGAAAATTATCAGATGCAGGATATTGTGTTCGACATACTTTTAGACGTCTTACGAGTAAGACCGTTGCCTTGGTTAGAATCATCTAGTATTGGAGAGTCGATACGGATTTTGAAGAAAAAAAATAACAGCAAGTTCTCTTATACTTTTGAGTATGGGTCTTTGAACCCTCATAGCTTTGAAGAAAATTTCATTAATCATTATTTAGGGTTGTTGACGTTTTTTTTCATTAAAAATGGTGCGATAAAGATCTTAGTTGAAATTATTGAGCAAGGTAACCGCTCGGATCTTATTGTCGATAAAGCGACCTTGCTTTTAACTCATTTACACAATTTAGCTTCTAAATTACTTCCTGGTGACTTGGTTGACGAAAAGCTATTGCTTCCACCAATAATACATGACAAGGTCCTTCACACGCTGATATATAAGGTTGAAAGATGTACTCGAATGTCTTTTACTCCTGGTTTATACCAAGTGAAGCCAATAATGAATTACTTGAAGAATGTGAACGTGGACCATAATTATATTGTTGATGATACAAGTTTTAAAAGACTATTAGTGAACACGAAGGTGTTGGCGATAAAAGAATTTGGAAGTTGGAATTGGAGTCTGGTGTCAGTCATGATTCTGGGTCCTATAAGAAATCCTGAACGATTTTCAGAACTATTGGAAAAGAGTCCCAAGTTTATGAAAAGAGTTATGTCTTTTTACAGGCCATTTAAGTATCGGTTCTCCCGAATATCAAACAAAAGTCGACATGCTAAGAAGTATATTAGTGTGGGCTGCCAATTGCTAGAGTCTTTGTTAAGTTTCAGCACAGGTGTGAAATACCTCTCTTCCAATAAGTTGCTTATGCAAATAGCTGAAGCTTTCGCGCAGGTGAATCCTTTCAGTGGTGTGAGCGCTGTAGACCCTATATTGGGGAAACACCGGTTAGAAAGCACTGTTAGTGGTGGATATTTGAAATTTATCGGGGTTTTATCAAGTAACAGGTTTGGTGTACAATTATTAGAACAATGGCAATTTATACAGTTATTCCACGACATAGTTTTGGACAGTGCTACTAGCGATACGAACAATTACTTGCTAAGTAATTTATTTACTTTTCTCGATTACACAGTTAGCGATCAGTTTAAATTGTTGTTAGAAAAAGCATTGAGTGTTGGAAACGTAAAAATAAGACAATTCATTATAGAAAAAGTGTTAGTTCGACTTGCAAGAATAAACGGATGTGAATACTTTGCCATGAAAATCTTGTTGAATGAAATGTATGATATAGATGACTCGCTTTGCTCAAAGGCCGTCAAATTATTATATGAATTGCTAGGTGTCAGTGACGACAATATTCTAGATTATGTCGCACAACGAAAGCCTTCACCGCTGATTCTTTCGAAATACGAAAATGGCAGATCCGTTTTGCTAACTTTGATGAAAAACTCTAAGGGGATAAAATTTTTGGTGGAAGCCAAATATGTAGATGGTGAATTTGAGAGGTGGTTAAATTTGCCCGCCTTTCAATATGTTAGCGCTATCGAAAATATGTTTTCACTGAAGTTGATGCCTTACTTTGTACATTTCAATTCTGAAGACAAATATTCGATTCACTTTTTCAATTCTTTACTAGCTACGGAGGAAGGAGTCAATTACTTTTATAATAGAATGCAAAAAGGCTACTTGGAAGACTTGGTAAGGAGCATAGAGGAACTATCGATGAAGGTAGAAGATGAGAATAACAGTAATAATGATGATGCCGCTGACCATGATGCAGACTTGGAAGGATATAGTAATTCGATTTACAAGTTGAAGCAGAATTTATGGATAGTTGGTACCATTGCTTCGTCAGATTACGGCATTCAGTTATTGGACAGTTTGAAAATTGATTTTGATAATACAATAGTAAGGAAAATGGTAAGCTTGTTTGATCTGTCCAATAATTGGGAAATTAGAGGGGTTGCTTTTTATCAATTAGGGAGAATTGCAAACACGATGGAAGGTATTGAAATTTTGGATGAGGTAAATTGGTGTTCCGTATTGGATGAATTCAGTAACCCTTTACGGTTGAGTTATCCAAAGGATATTTTAACAAAAGATATTTTTGGTATTGAAGTGGAGAATCCCTATCAAAGTGTCCTGTGCGACGTTCGTTTTGAATATCAAGATGAAACTTTTTCAGCAGAAAAAGTCTTCGAAGATATAGACGATGATGAAATGAGAGATGAGATTTACTTAAACGAAAAGGTATTAAACTTGGTCAAATATGTAAGCTCGTTCTTGAACAAAATAGTCAGGACAGCGACAAAGCAATTAAACTATATCAAAAAGACATATCCTGAAATCTTTGAGAATATTCACCTATTTTTAAAAATTTTGTTGACCGTTGATAAAGGGAACTATAAGTATTCTGCCCGAAAGTTCATCTTTTCTTTGTTCAATGGGACAAATGTGAAAGATAACTTACTTAAGAAAACGAAAAAAGTACTTAAATAGATAATGCATTTACGTTTACTTCTTTAACCTCTTTTGTTCATCATCAGTTTCAGTATCCCTTGTGAGTTTTCTTTTCTTTGTAACAGTTTGTGTATCATCTGCCTCATCAAATTTCGCTCCGCTGACATCCATGGGTTTAAATTTTGAAATTACTAAATGTGGCTTATGTTTCCGTATCCACGGATCTATGTCCTGTGGATTTGTTTCTAGCATTTCCATGTCATCATTGATCAAGTCAGAAATGGTCTCGTATATTAACATGTTTATTTTTCGTGAGCTCGTGAACACATTCTCTAAATTGTCCGAATCTATGAGCGGTCTTAGGATTTCTTCTAATCGCGGATTCATTTCCACTATGTTCTTCAATCTCATCACATCGCCTTCTGACAATATTTGCTCCGAAGTGGGCAATCTCTTTCCCATTTCCTTTTCAATTTGATAAATCAAATCCAAAATAGATTCATTTCTCCTGTGATAATATTTCAAAGTTTGCCTCTGTTTTACTTCTTCGTCAAAAAGCTTTTTCGAAAGGTTATATGCCTTGTAAAAACGGTTTCGATAGTTTTCAAATTGCTTTGCATAGTCTTTTTGAGACTCCTTATTTTCATCTTCATTTGATGAATCCGTTAATGATACATTCTCTTCTAATTCAGCTGCAGCATTTTGTGTATTCTTTGTGTTACTAGAAGCTTCTGAAGCTTCATTCTCATGTTGCTGTTCTGACACTGTTTCGCTTCCCCCGTGATGTGTTGATGTGGGTTTTGAGTTTACGATTTCTGCGAGATTGTTATAATTTGAATGAGACGAGACGTTACTTTCATTCCAGGAATTATTAGAATGGGCATCATTCATGCTTGTCGCCAACGATAATTTGGGACTTTCAAAGCAGGAATTTCTTGGTTTGCGTTTTAAATATGTCGCAATGAATGGTGATATGGTGATAAATGTCGTGTTGATTAACGCGTTTATCAAGAGGACGACAGAAGAAGTGGGTTTAAGTTTTATAAGGCAATAAAAGGCACAATGTCCATTGTATCACTATTAGGCATAGAGATTTTGAACAACCCAGCAAAGTTTACAGATCCATATGAATTTGAGATAACGTTTGAGTGCTTGGAGCCTTTAAAAGAAGATTTAGAGTGGAAATTGACATATGTTGGTAGCTCGAGATCACTAGACCATGATCAAGAATTGGATTCTATTCTTGTAGGGCCGATTCCCGTGGGCGTTAATAAGTTTATTTTTAAAGCCGATCCGCCGTCGCCGGAGCTAATTCCTGCTAGTGAACTTGTCAGTGTCACAGTCATATTGTTAAGTTGTTCCTATGCCAATCGAGAGTTTGTACGGGTGGGATACTATGTTAATAATGAGTACGATTCAGAGGAATTGAGAGAGAATCCACCAGCGAAGGTACAAGTTGATCATGTTGTTCGAAATATTCTAGCAGAGAAACCACGAGTGACGCGTTTTAATATTGTTTGGGACAATGAAGACGCAATTGCAGATGAGTACTCGCCTGTACAGAAAGCAAACGAAGAAGAAGAGGACGACGACGACGAAGAAGAAGAGGACGAGGAAGAGGAAGAAGAAGAAGAAGAAGAAGATGATGATGATGAAGAGGACGACGCAGCAAAGGAAGAAGCGGAGGAAGCAGAAGAAGCGGAGGAGGATGACGATATAGAAGAGGAGGATGCAGAGGCAGCCGAGGAAGATATAGTCGAGGAAGAGGAAACCGGAAACGAGTCCAAAAATAGGGAATCGCAAAATGATTTTAGTGCTTCAAATATGGAAGCTCAGAACACTGAAGATGATGATGAAACGAAAGTGTAGAAGCTGTAATTAAAAAAATACGTTATAGAGAGTGTGATCACGAATGTCTAGTCTAAACGTTCAATGCGAGTACTACGGAAATAGGTTTTAAAATACATCCTTAATATCCCTTACTTACCCAAATAATTTATTTATATCATACCTATTCATCGCTTAAGTTTAGTCGTCACTTACGCGCCTCAACTATATTGTTCAAGACTTGACTCAACCTATTGACAATCTGCCTGTTCAAAAAAAAGTCTCCAGGGGAAATCAGATTTAGTTTCGACATCCATTTATCTGGATGCCACCTGATTCTTTCCCTTTTCACTAAGTCCATTAAGTCAGTAGTTTCTCTGATGTATTCGTAAAACTCCAAGACGCTAGTTTCATTATTAATTAGATCCAATATCTGGTCATTTGTTAATTCTTTTTCAAACAGCGCTAGCAAAGGAAGCTTTACTGTTGAGACATCATTTCCATTGAACAGTTCAAAGTAGGCCAATCTCACCCATTCCTTATATCGGTGATCCCTTTTGTTCCCAGCGTGTGGTTTCTGCAAATAAGGATCGTGTTGCCTCTTACTTGGGATATCACTGTCGTCGTTGTTTTCCATAATGTTGTAGCTGAAACTGTGTCTTGGTATATCGCCATGGTCTCCTCTATTACTTATATCATTTGCATTATAATTGAGCTTAAGTTTCTGTGATGTCGATAATTTATCCTCGGGTGTGTTAAAGATGTAGTTCTGATTTGTGACAAACTTATAACCGTTAATATTACTGCCAGTTTCTTCAACATAGGGAAAACTGCTATTTTCCGTGGCACTCTCTTGTCTGGCTGACTCTAGTATAGGAGTAGACTGAAGGTTTGGATGAAAGGGTGTCGTGTTGAAAATATCTGAATGTCGCGTAAATTCTATTGAATCTTCGCTTTCCTCTTCTCTGGAGGCCTTGTTACCCTCCTCGTCTGATCCAAAAATTTGACTATGGTTTTCCTCCTCGCTATTGATATTGCGAAGACTTGAGGCTTTAGTGGATGAATACTTTAAGCCGGAAATGGAATCCACAGACTTCTTTATTGATTTTTGGATATTGAGTGTGCCTCCTTGTCTTGTGGTTCTACATTGTGTCGGTGTGTTTTCAGTGAATGCGTTCTTGAATTTAAGTTTCTTTCGCGGTTGAAGTGGACAAGGTGTAGACTCACTATTGGAAAAACTAGCCTCCAAATTGCTTATAGAAGACCCATATCTGCTTGACAAATTTCCTTTCTTGACCTTTCCATCCAAATTTGTCGGCATTGGTGTGGCCATCTCAACGTCTGATGTCTCCAATTGCCTTTTTCGTCGACTGATATACTCAGGCCCTTGTGCCATCTCAAGCGTTCCTTCACTCTTATCATCATTGTAATCGTCATCCAGGTGTTCCGCGTGATCCGAATCTTCCATAATTGTTTTGTCAAGCACGCCATGATAGCAAGGGCTATCCTCTGATTCTAGTTGCAACTGATCTAGTTTACGCAAAGGCGACATAAATAGCGCAGAGCTATTAGAAACTACATCGATGTTACTGTTCTGCAGTTTTGTCAAAGGGGTCGAAGACCCTGCCACATCTAGATCAAGCGACGTCGTCTCAGCATGACCATTACCTGACTTATACCTATCGTTTTGCTCAACTTTACTGGGCGTTCGCATATTCACTAACGAAACGAAAGGGGTCTTAATATATCATAGTACACTATACTACCCGTAAACAGCAAAAGTCCGCAATATTGAAGTGTCTTCTCGTAAGAAAAGGGTTGTTCTCATCGAACGAATGTTTATCAAAACATCCGAGCACGTGCTGTGTGCACGTGCTCACCCACGCGCCAATCCGACCGCATTGACGAGCCGTGCTACCCCGATGATGTTTTGGGGGTAGGTTCGAACATGTTAGTAGCAGCCGCTAGGCCTGCTGTCACCTAAGCACTAAAGCATTGCTACATCGAGAAACATGCTTGCGACATGTGGACACACCAAGTCTGCCAAAGTGCCAAATATGAGAAAACCGTAGCTGTCATTAGAAGTTTAGAAGTCGCAGTGTTTTTCTATGCAATAGAAAGTCCATCCCATCACACTAGTTTTTTACTTGTGTGTAAACACATCTTCTTCTCCTACGTGCCTCAGTTTGTACTTTCTTCTCAGCCGCAGACTCACCGGCACTATTTAGCTTGCTAAAAAACATTACATACATACCATCGCAAAAATCGACCCTTCGCGATAAGCCCTAGCAAGTGAGACCTTCCTGGAGGTGTCAAAGGAACTTCGACGACATTGTCGTTTCGAAACGACATCTATCTGGTTGCACACAGCTTTTCTTGTATGTTCTGCATCTATCTTTTCTATGCAGTACACACAAGCACCCCTGCTGATAACCGTCCTTAATCTGGGAACGTGCGCTACTGATTTCCGAGCAATTAATTTAGCTGAACAGAGCCAAAAAAAGGAAGAGTATCAGGAAGGAGTCCTACGAAAAAAAAAATAACTAAACCCATGAAATGTATCCAAGGTCCTGTTAGATTTTGTACAGATCTTGGATATTGCTGAAGATACAGTTGCATCCTGTCCCCTGTAACTCTTTTCTTGATCATTTATTTTTTTTTATTTTTTTTTGTCTCTGCTCTTTTTTTGTACGCACTATATGATGATTGTATATTACATAAGCACAAAGTTTTATGCCTCATCCTTAGCTTGAAGGTCAAGTTTAAGTGTTATAGTTCTAATGCTAGAGATAGACCGCCTATCAGCGATTTTACGGCGGAGTTCAAGGCTTATTTCTTCAAGGGATTTAGAGAATGGAGAAAATGGTCGGGAATTGACGTACTTTGGCATTACTAGTCTCACATTTGAAGCAGTGTTAGATGTGGTTATAGTTTGTGCTATGGGATTTATGGCGGCCAGATGGGGGATCTTGAATGTACAGGGGCAGAAAGTTCTATCGCAGATGAATGTTGACATCTTTACGCCGTGTTTGGTTTTCACTAAGTTAGCACCTTCTTTGTCACTTCTGAAACTAAAGGATATTTTTATCATACCGATTTTTTACGCTGTTTCCACGGGAATCGCGTACATTTGTTCTATCGTGACTTCTAAGTTATTGAGTCTTAATCATCCGGAAACGGATTTTGTTACGGCGATGGCAGTTTTTGGCAATTCTAACTCTTTGCCGGTTTCTTTGACGATGTCGTTGTCGTACACATTACCAAATCTCCTTTGGGATGACATCCGAGACGACGATTCAGACAAAGTTGCTTCTAGGGGGATTTTGTACTTATTAATATTTCAACAGTTAGGTCAAATTTTAAGATGGTCTTGGGGTTACAACACATTATTGAGGAGTCGTCACCCCGATGAAATTCATAGCTATCATGCCGGAGACACTTTTCATCTAGAGGAGGATGATGAGAACACTTCCATTCGAGCAGATGTAGAGAATGGGATATCGTATTTGAACCATGATTCTTCAATACAAAAACCGCGCTTTATACTGGGACTACCTGTGTCTCAAGAAACTGTTGATTCAAGTTCATATGAAGAGGGCGCATATCGGAACGAGAGTATGCGAGAGAAAATATCTATATTCATTAATGAATGCAACCTTTCATCGTGTGTGTCAGCCTTTCTTGCGTTTATGAATCCTCCCTTGTATGCGATGCTCATGTCCGTCATAGTGGCTTCAATTCCTGCTTTACAGAACGCATTTTTTGGTAACGATGGAGGCTTTGTGTATAATACAGTCACAAGTTCCATTAAAGAGTTGGCCGGTGTTTCTATTCCCTTGATTTTGGTGGTTTTAGGTTCGAACTTGTATCCGAATGCTGAAGTGCCACCTGCTTCCAAGCACTATGATAGGATTATAATTGCATCATTGTTGTCCCGGATGATTCTCCCGTCCTTTATTCTTCTACCAGTAATTGCGCTTTGCGTAAAATACATCAAATTGTCTATATTGGACGATCCAATATTTTTGATTGTTGCATTTATTTTGACGATATCGCCACCGGCCATTCAATTATCCCAGATAGTTCAGTTGAACAATATATACCAGAAAGAAATGGCAGGTGTTTTGTTTTGGGGTTATGTGATATTGACATTGCCAACTACTATTTTCATAGTCGTTGTAAGTTTAGAAGTCTTACGATGGGCTACTGCATAAGATCAGCCAAAGCTGATCTTTCGTTCTTTCATTACATCATGTTAGGGAAACTGGCTTCCAGCGGAGCGATACTTTTTGTCTTTTGGTTGATCTTATAGTCATACATCTATATATATGGACGTAGTAAACTTCTGCTGTAACTAACGATTTGAGCGTGATTTTATGCTTACGAATGTTTCAAAAAAAAAAAAAAAAGAAAAGAAAAAAAAAAAGGCTTAGAAGAGGAAGCTGTGCTAAAGCAGTGACCTTAGATTTGTTTTGCAAGTTGTGTGAATCTAGAAGATTTTATATTTAGTCGAACTAAAGTTAAACGGCATTGAATCACCTATTGTTCTTGGGTAAATCGACAAGAGCTTAATTTTAGATAAGGAATCTTGTCATCTCGTATGAAGAATTTGATAGGAAATGACCCAAGGGGGAAAAATCTTTCTTTTCGGAGCTCGCTCCGTCGGTAAGACATCGATGGCAATGATGTATGTGGAAAATCTCTTTGTGGAACTGCACTATCCTACCATTGTGAACGAATTCATGAAAGTACAAGCCCATAACGAACAGGAATACATATTGGAAATAATTGATCCTGCAGGTCAGGATGAATTTTCTGTGTTAAATGAAGAGCAATTGATCGGAATGCATGGGTTTCTTCTTGTTTATTCGGTAGCTCAGCGACACTCCTTTGATATTCTAAAAATGATTAGGGATAAAATCCTGAGTGCTATTGATAATAATGAAGTACCCTTTGTGTTAGTGGGGAATAAGTGTGATCTACAACCAAGAATGGTTTCTTTTAAAGAAGGAGAAGAATTGGCGCAGGAACTTGGTTGCAGGTTTTTAGAAACTTCCCTGAAAAATCATATAGACATTGAAAAAGCTTTTGTCACGCTTCTCGTTAGCATAGAAGCTGCGAAAAATCAGAGTAATAAAGGAGAAAAAAGATGCATCTTGACCTAATTGCATGTATTTTCAACTTTATATGTCCATAAATGTAGCAAGCTACGTCAAAAAGAATATCTAATGAAGAGCTGAGGTTGCGAGAGAAAAAAAAAAAAAAAAAAAACGATTCTCCACTAATATTCCAAAGTAAAACTGAGTTTGCCAGTTCTTCTTCAGAAATGTGGACGTGAGGCTGCTAATTGCCTGTTTTAGATGCAGCTTATTTATGCTGAATTTTTTGGGGCTTAAAGATGTAGTTGACCATGGTATACTAATCTAATCTTTGCAAGACTATAATACTATTTTTCCTCTCTGAAGACATTGAAAAAGGCTTCGCTTTTTTTGATTTTTGATTTTATACCTGACTAGTTTAAACTCTAAAGAGCCTTTCTAACAGATACCAAAAACATCGTCCACCGTTGGCCAATGGCTATATATCCGATCTGAAACAAAATGTGGGTACGAATAGTACAACATAAATTATGTAAGCGAAATCGGAGCAGTAATGCTAATTCAGGAGCACAAGAAGTAGTGATTCTTACCGAGATGAAGCCATAGTCATTTTGTGAGATTGAGATACTTTTGTATAGACTAAGATTTATTTTGGATGACTGAGTCAACGCTTAATTTCCATATTCAGACCAGGATTTACCTGTTCAAAATTCCCACGGAGCTCATAAGGAAGAACTTTAAAACCACTCAGAGGTTAATCGAAAAGCAAAAGAGAGTCACTGAAGATGATATAAAGCAAATGATGAAATCGACAACCATGTCAGCTAAGGAAAAGCTTGAAAGGGTGAGAGCAATGAGAAAGAGCTTTGAGGATTTTCAAAATAGGTTGAGTCTGTTAATACATAAAGATGAAATGTACAGCAGGCGTATATTAGCACGGCTCAAGCAATTAACAGAACTTGCACAATATGCCATAATAGACGGTCAAACACCACCAGAGTCTGAAGGACTGTCTAAGCAAGATGAAATGCCAGCGAAAACCGGTGATGATAAACGTTTGAATTTGCATGACGTAGGATTAATGAATTGGTATAGAGATCAGACAAATATTCTGATAATAGAATACCTCATCAAATGTAATACGAGATCGGACACTAATTTGGGATTAAAATTTTTAAAAAATATCTCCCAGCTTAATCCAAACTTCATGGAACTAATTGACTACGACTTATACGACAACATGAATAAAATACTCCTATCAATAATACAGGGCCATGATTTGTCTTTAGTGATATCTTGGGTTAACAATAACAAAGCCTTTTTGAAGAAGATTAATTCTAATCTAGAGTTCGAAGTCAACTACTGTAAATTATTATCTCTAATTGACGAAGGTGATATGAATGGAGCGATCAATTTCTCACAAAGAAACTTGTCTCGTTATGGTAATTTCAACAATTATAACCAAGAAGGTTTAATAAACCATGGAAGAAATTTGACAAAGATTAAAGAAATAGGTGGATTATTGGTTTATGTGGCAGTAAACAATTCCATTTCTGAAAATTCGTATTCAGGAAACATTGCTAGAAGATCGTTTCAATTCTATAGATACCAAACTCTATTGTCGCAGGAACGATGGGAAAGTGTTGCTAAATGTTTTGTCGATGACTTTACTTCCTTGTATTCTATTCCTAAGGACCATCCCTTGTTCATTTATATGTCTGCTGGGTTGTCTAGCTTAAAAACAAAGTCGTGCTACTATAACACGGAGAATACCATTTTCAGGAGCTCGGAGGATAAGAAGGATCAGCACTTGACAGTAAAGAATTTAAAGGACAAAAAATACAGGTCGCCCAATTATTATTACTTGTTACTAAATAAAATAAATCATTGTCCCGTATGTTCGCCAGAATTATTCAAGCTAAGTAAAAGCTTGCCCTATGCACAGTTGATCACAAGTATCTTTAACAACCCTTTCAAATTTCCCAATGGCAATATATACGCTTTTGATAAGTTAATCAGCCCATCGGGAAAATTCCTTTCAGAAAGAAACGCCTTACTTAGAGAGGGGAAAGTAAGAGATCCACTAACTAAGGAAGTTTTTTCAATTGCCAATTGTACAAGAGTGTATCCGGCATGAGTTTTGATGTTCAAAAGCAAACATTTGAAGCTCAGTCATCATCCAGCAGCTGATTTTTGAGCAGAGTGCTTTCAGATATATCGTCCTTAGTGAAAATATAAATCCTAGCATTCCTCTCATGTGCAGGCTTTGTGGTGTCGCTAGTGCTATTTGTCCGCTTGTGATGATATTCTGGAAAGAGCTTCCAATCGAATAAGGATGATCTGACAACTTTGAAGCCAAGGCTTTTGGCTAGGCCTTTTATGTTCCAGGAATCGTAAGGTTCGCCTTCGAATATTGTCAATATGACCGTTTTTATCCCTGGAAAAGCTGTTTGGTCATCATATCGATTGTCACAGTTGTTCGTTATTATGTCAAACGTATTTGCACAGCTCTTAAGATACTGGGAAACTAATAATTGATGGTCTCTTATATTTCTTCCTACATCCTTAATTCCCTTTCCTGAATGAGGAAAATTGAACATAATACAGTTTACACGTCGATAAGCATTGATAGTAGCATCTTTCTTTTTTTTAAGGTTATGCAACTTTAAGCAAGCCTCTAACTTAGTAGCATCAATTTTATGTAGCACCTTTATACCATGAGATTCTAAAAATGTCACATTTTGCTGCGCATTAGGATACTTCTGATAAGCTTCTTCTTTCTCATCATATCCCGTAGCTATTAATTTGTCACTTCCAATGTAGTTGTTACTGATAAGTGATAATGCAAAAGAAAAATCACCCTCTCCTACTAACAACAAACACGTATTTTCGTCGAACGGAATGTACCCTCGTCCATCTAAGGTCTTCTTCCTCCTAGAGATAGTGGTTACAGAGTTTTGATCCTGCAAGCTTTTCGGTTTTTGGCTTTTTAGGCGCTCTGTTTGTATATGTCGTGCCAACGCATTCTTCAAGCCTTTACCTTGGATACGCTTAAAACTACTCTTTCCTTTCTTGCTCATCTTTCGAAGCTAAATCCACATCACCCACTTAAAAGAAAGGAAACAAAAAAAAAAAAAAAAGAGTGTATATATATGCGTGTATTTAGTGTAGGAAAGTGGGTTATTGTCATATCATGTTCTAGAAAACGCCAGCGAAAAAACGCAACTAATGAGTTAGTACTAAATCAAAGAATACTAGCGGAAAATCTTTCAAAGAAATGAACAAGTTGGAGTAAAATATTATATCGTGTATTGTTGTCAAATTTTTTTCGTATCACTAGAACTAAGTAGACAAAGTTCAGCAATATCGGTATCTATCTAAGCTAGGTAAATACAGAAAAAAAAAAAGACAAAAACAATAAAAACATCATTTCAGCCTCATCATTTCTGATACTTAATCCAAAACAATGCCGTGTGCATCCCCTCTCCTTCTCTTTTCTCTTTTATTTTGCTCACATATGATACGCACTTATTTCTTCAACACTGTAATCCTTCAGAAGACTTTCGTTAGGAGACTCCTCATACCCATTAAAATTATTATAATTGCTTGATGCGCTATTTGGTGTTTGTCGATTTTCTTTCTCATATGAGATACTAGAGTCAGAATCACTGGATGCCGAAGCATTTTCCTCTTTTGTCACGTTTTCTTCTCCATTGGTTTGACTATTCAGCTGATAACCATCTTCCTCATCAAGCTGTTGCAACTTTTCTACTATACCATCATTGTATTCATAAAAGAGCATAAATGTTCCATGTGCGTTTAATGCTTCTTCTTCAGTGACTACGTAGACAGACTCATCGCTAACTCTCCACCAGCTACCTCTTAACTTACGGTAGCAAATATAATGGCCATAATTGTGTGTCCCATAGTGAGATATTACTGCTTTCAAATTGTATCCCAACTTAGGTTTGCCCAAGATGTTTCTCGATGATCCGTTAGTGCCGGTATTACTGCCGGAGCTTGAAATGCCATCCGAATGATTGCCATTAACGACGTAATCACTTTGCAACTTCTCTTCATCAATAAGGCTGTTTTCATCCTCCTCTTCTCGTCCGCCATCATTCTCGCTACATTTCTTAAACGGTACTCTTGCATCCATATTGATATCTTTTGGTTCTATAATGTGGGGCAACAAATCCAATACAAGAGGATAAGACACCTTACTCGAGTTCTTCACAATCATATATGTTCTTGGATCAAATACTGAACGGTTAATATGAATTGACAATAAGGGAGGTGGTCTACTAAAAAATATCTGTTTGGACTTTTTAGTCTTGCGAATCATTTGCTTAATAGACAATTTCTCGAAGCTATCATCAGTAATATGAGGCTGACACAACTCACTATCAATTTCCTCGATTCTATTTTTAAACTGACTCGAGATAATGTCATTTGAAGTTTGTTTTAATTTATTTTCGAGGAACTCTTTTGTTTGTGCTAATCCACATCTATTGCAGTTTACATCCTCGATAATCTCCGGCTTTGTCCAATCTTTGACCATCTCATCTAATGAGTATCCAGTATTGTACAAACCTCTTTCGGAAAGATGCAAATTTAGGCCGCTGATTACTGAATATCTAATACCTCCTGATTCTCCACAGTTCAAGCAACCTATCCTTTCCACAAATACACCATCTGCTGGTGTTATTAACTGCAAAGGATATAATTTTCTGTCACCTTTTGGAAAGTTAGGATCAACCTGTGAAGCAGGAACATAAGTGTTCCCAAGACGTCCTAGTTTTTCACAACCAGATATATGGTCTCGTATTTCGTCTATATCCACAAATTTATCTGATACCTTTTCCATTTTCTCAGATGCTTGCTCGCTCCCGAGCACACAGTCTTTGTACTCTTTCTCAACAATGGCCATTAGGAGTTGATAAAATTCCTGGGCATCTTCTTGATTATAGCCAGTCAAAAAATTTTGTTTTGGGCCATTTGGCATTTTATTGAGTAACGATTTAGCACTAAACTCTTTTCCTCTGTCGCCATATGCACCGTTCACCTTTTCGAGTATCTTTCTTAATTCATCAGTAAAGACAAATCCCTTAGCTGTCTTGCCTGATTTTGCAACATAAGATGAGTCTTTTTTACCAATATCGACGTCGTTGTGTAAATAAGAGTCGATAAACCTCAAAAATTGCTTCGAAGATGCAAGAGACTGCAATACAGAGTTCATAAAGCATGTATTGCCGTCGTTGCTTAATCCACCTATTTCACCACCATTTTTCATTGCGAACATTACCTCTTTTGAGTTTCTTGACAGCGAAAAACTTGCTTTATTTGATGGAAGATACCTCATGGAACTGTTCATGCTAGAAAATATTCGGTTTACTATACCCGCTAAGTTAATCTGTTGCGCCTTTGGAAAATAGCAAACTAATAGAAGGCCAAGAGCTAAAGCTGAGGTAGTGGCTGCTAAGTTAGAAGGTTTGATTACCCTTTCCCAGTATCTGATACCGCTGTTAAAAAAGTGATTTAGGAAAGACAACTTTTCTGTTAAAAATTTTCCCGCTATGATAAATATGAAAACCGAAAAAAAGACACTAATAAGAATATTAGTTCTTCTAAATATCATATAGTAATTAACTAAGAACCAGTAAGTGATGTTATCACTTTCTGTCTTACCTTAGCATTTACTTTAATCTTTTTAGCTTAGTTTTCGATAATTTTTTTTTTTTTTAGAGAGAGAAAAAAAAAAAAAATTTTTCCGCCCTCATACGAGAATGTGCTTTTCTTAGATATGATTATGTTGTTTTAACACTAACTTTTTTTAGGGACTAGACGTTTATGAACTTACACTGACATTACCTCTTCTAATCTTAAGTTAAAATTAGCTTTATCGTATAGCTATTTACACTACCATTATTTTTCTTTGATGTCTATCACTCTTTCTAAGGAAAAGCTTTAAATGTCAACATGAATGACCTATTTTGGTATTTTCATCGCCTATACTTAAAATATACGTGCACTTAAAGGACACTGGGGCTATACATTGCTAAGAGGGGATTCACATTGAAGGTAGGAATGACATCTCCTTTGCTCTTATCCTTGCCCCAACCACATCTCAAAGGCCTCCCATTCACTGTTAGGCCAGACAATTGTATTATGGCTAAAGCTGCACCTTCATGCGAATCGTACTTCACAAAGGCGCATCTCTTCTCTGTGTAAAGTTTAAGGTCGACAATAAAACCAAAATTTTGAAGCAATGAACACAAATCATAATAGGAAGGGCGAAACAAGTTACCTAAGTATACAGTTGTCTGCCAGGAAGGAGTCTGTCTCAAAACCATGTCGTAGGAATAAGGAGAAAAGAAAGAAACATTCTTCTGGGGTGCATTATTAGTGGATGCGACATGCTGAAGCGGACCGTTCGTCATACCCGGCGCGAGAGGGATACCGGAAGGCATGAAGGCATGTCCTGTCTGCGAAGCCGTCAGGGGTACGGTACCAGTAGGAAACGGCTGACTATTGAAGTACTCATTAAAACGAGGTTGGTAATTAATACGGCGACCTCCGCCCCCTTTAGAAGTACCGTTATTGCTATTGACTTGTCTGTACGAGGCCCAATTGCATCGGATACGACGTCCCCATATTGTCTTTCCATTCATTAGCTTTAAAGCATTTTCGGCTTCATTTTTATCGCTGAAGTTGACGAATCCGTATCCTCTTGATCTAGACGTTTGCATGTCCCACATTACGCGCGCCTGTTTCAAGGAAGGATACAACAGAAAGGCTTCTGCCAATGATTCATCATCAACCTCTGCTGATAAATCTCCTACAAAGACACCAAACAGCGGTTCTTCATCATTTTCTGTATTCACCGAGGACGACTGGTACGCCCAATTTATCTTTAACACAAAATCATGCAAATTTTTCCCATCAAATGAACTAAACACCTTTTCTGCTGTATCTGTATCACAAAATTCAACGAATGCATAATTAAACCCCGGTTTGTTTTTATCGTTTAAAATTTTCTCTGATTTTATTTGATCAGAACAACCAAAGAACTCTTTCAATTCCGAATCTGTAACTGACTTATGAATACCGCCAATGTACAAAACAGTTTTTGATATTTCCCTACCACCTGCGGTCGCACTAGCGGCCGAAGGACTTTTGAATTTATTTTCTCCAGAATTATTGCCTGTGTCCTCTTTCGTTCTAGGTTTGTTATCACTGTTTATCACCTGCTCAGTTCTCTCGTTGACATCTTCGCTTTGCTCTTGGGTCCTTGAAGTTTTGTTCACTGTGTTGTTCTCTAACTCTACCTGGGGTTTTTCCTGTGTCATGCTGTGCTTGCTAAGAACTTTTCGGTCTCAGTGACGAATTCCAACTCAAAACTAGGTTAATTTCAGCCAATATCACAATTAATTATACTAGCAATTCCTCAAACTTGAATATTTAACAAGATTGCATATCACTATCTTTACCTATTTTACTATGCGATGCTACCGTTATTGGTTCCTTTTAGCACAAAAAGTAGACTAACCCGAAAAATGAAGTAATTGAAAAACTAAATAAGAACTGATCAAATCAAATTTAACTTTACTGCTATACGCTCTTTGAATTGCCAAAAATCTGGTGTACTAAGTCTCCTGTACTTGCTAGAAAGAGCAGTTCCATGTGTATAATTTTTTTTTTTTTTTTTTGCCTTTTTGAATTTATGATTGGATATCTAAGTCATATCCATCTCAATATTCAATGCAAGACGCCAAAGCGGAAGATGTCACACCGGCAGACAAAGATGCTTGTATTTGGCTTGGTATTACAGACAAGAGAGCAATAAAGCGAATAAAGGAATACTTGGATGCTAATGGTCTACTGTATAAGGAAAGAAAAATAGACAGAGCAGGTCCTTTGTACCGCTTGTACACCTTATGCCATAATATGGATCAATTGCGTGGGCTCCCAGTTTCACCGCACACAATTGGACACTATTCGTTAAATAAAAGAGAACAAAGCAACAGTTATGTCGACATTATCCTGGCTGTTAAAACCAGTCAATGTGGTCACGAGGTAAAAAGCAAACTCAGAGAGCTCATCGGTATTGTCATACCTAACAAATGGGTGGTTTATCTGCCTATGGTGCTATTTAGCGGAAAATACGACCCTAGAGTCTGGCAGGAAATGAAATCCGAGGGCACATTCGAGGGTTTTTTTCTTGACATGCTCGAGAGCTCATTCTTTGGCCACGGCATCACCCACGCAGCAATAAATCACCCCATAGATCAAGGCGATATCATGAGAAGACCCGTCAGCATCGAACCAATTATTGGAGACTTTGGTCCCGAGCCTACCCCAGAGCTGACTAAGACACCTCAACCGCACGATTTCGAGCACGCTTTTTGGTGTTGCGCGCTTCAAAATGGCATATACCAAGTGTGGGCTCCTAGGTACTGCATGTTCTCCAGGGGTAACGTCAAGGAAAAAAGACGCATTTTGGACTTTGGTAGAGACAATCGCCTGCTGTTTGTGCTCGACTTGTATGCAGGAATAGGGTATTTCACGTTATCGTACTTGCGAAATGGAAGCATCGTTTTCTGCTGGGAAATCAATCCCTGGTCGATTGAGGGCCTAAAGAGAAGCCTAAGCGCCAATAACTACAAGTATGTGTTGATTCAACGCGCTCAGAGCTTTGATGCTCAAAGCATGCAACGCTGCTTAGAAAGTGATGTGAAAGCTTTCATATTTCACGAGAGCAATGAGCATGCATACACTAGAGTATACGCATTTGGGAACAATCTACCCATTTCGCATGCAAATTTGGGACTTCTTCCGTCGTCACAGGCGTCATGGCACGTGACAAAACGCCTTGTTGCTCTCTCCATTTTACCCTTAAAGGTGCACGTGCACGAGAACCTGCATACGGATAAAGTTCCTGAATTAGAGTCCGCTGTAAAGGAATACTTTGGTGCGTCTGTTACTCACATCGAATATGTAAAGACATTTGCACCAGATGTTTGGCATGTAGTATTTGATCTCTTAATCACTCCCCACGTAGCTCGAGTGTGACCTCTGCTTGTATAATATGGGGTTTAATCTAGCAGATCTAGATAGTTTACTTCCTTTGTATCTACGACCAAAAAGGCCTTTGTATCTATGAAGGTCGAGAAAAAAGACAAAAGATGCCCACGAACTACTGTACATGAGGATGCATACTTCCAGACACGCACAAGCGCATCAAATCGATAATCCTCCCGTTGACAAAAAGTTTTACTAGGAAGCTGTCTTCGACTTCACCTTCGCAGTAACCTAGTTTCGCAGCTTAAAACATATGGACGCATTGCCACATGAGTACAACAGTTATAATCTGCACATAAGCAGAAAAGCATAATTGGGCATGACACGACAGGTTCAGACAAGTTGAACAATAATACGAAAAAAAGTAAACGGGTCTTATGTGAAAGGTGGTGAAGAGTACAGAGGAAGCCAATAAAGTAAAGTATTTGAGAAAGAATCGTCGGTATTCTTAGAGAAAGTATATAAACGTACAAGGGCCTATATTCTTAGATTATAAAGGGGGGCAGGAGAAGTACTTTTGACATGAGCAACCTTACGGATGAGGAACAATTTTTTGATATGCTAAATTTGTCGCCCGAGTCGACTAGGTGTAATGGCCAGGAGGGGATTGCGATTCCCGGACAGCTACGGAATTATGGTTTCTCGAAGGTCTTATTTGATAACCAAAATGAATTAGACCACTTGCATTCCAATGATATGATAATGGAAAAGTTCGAGGAACAGCAGGTGGTGCCGAATAGAAGTGGAGTTATGGGTGATATGGCAGGAACACGTAGAGACCTGCTGTTGCATGCTAACAACATAATGGCAAGGTGCCCGCAAAAGGATTACTTGGATACATCGGAGTTTTTGAACACACAATCACTTATGGTACCACTGTCACCTTCAGTTTATTCGCTGCATAGTGAACATTCACTGAATCCGGGGAGTCCGTATATGGATGCATTTTCGTACTTTGGTCCTGCTGTTTCTAGCTCTGGGACTGGTTACTCTCAGGGTCCGCTGGTGGAACAACAACAACCGTTTGTAGCTGATAATGGGGAATTTTACAAAGGAGACCCTTTTGAGAATGGAGTTGGTGTCGGGGACACCTTTTCTAATGCTCAATTTTTGGGCTTGAATGAGAGAACCCATAATCCAGCTGCTGCCCAGGGGCAATACGTCAAATATCCACACGGGAATCCATTTATGAAACAACAGCTTTACATGCAGAAAAATGTTACTGAGCCTGTGTTGAATGATATACATGATGGTTCGGACAGGATGCATAGTTTGACAGAAAATAATTTATCAAGCTACAATTCATTGCAAAATGAGGAAAGATCAGATGCTCATGATCATGATCATGCTAACGGAGTGGAAATATATATCCAGCAAGCTCCAATGGATGTGGCAGCAAATACACCCTCTCTATTCAGCGAATCATCGCACGGCTCGCATAACATGCAAGGATTAAAAAACGAGAATCAGAGTAGTGATGTAGGTATAAATCATCGGCTAGCGGTATCAAGTCCTGCGTCAATTGTGTCTGATACTCCAGGTCAAAAGGGTGATTTCTTAAACCCAGAAGAATTCCAAACCATACGGCGAGGAAGAAGAAGAAGTCATTCGTCGAAGTCAAGTTCACGAATGAGTTCTCTCAGTAGAAGTAATTCTCCTAGTGACTTTGAAAGCGCGGACTACTTGAGTGATTCGGGCAGTACTCAAGTGTCAACCAGGGAAAAAATGCTAGAGCTAGCTTCTCCTAATCAGTCTTCGAAACGAACGCAAAAACATCCGTCGGTTTACGCCTGCCATTTATGTGACAAAAGATTCACTAGACCTTATAATTTGAAATCACATCTCCGTACCCATACGGATGAGCGTCCTTTCGTATGCAGTGTATGTGGTAAGGCATTCGCAAGGCAACATGACCGTAGGAGACATGAAGACCTTCACACTGGTGAAAAGAAATTTCAATGCAAAGGATTCTTGAAGGACGGCACTCCCTATGGTTGTGGCCGAAAATTTGCTCGAGCGGACGCCTTGAGACGTCACTTTCAAACTGAGGCTGGGAAAGAGTGCATTCGTTTACTTGTCGAAGAAGATAAACAGGAGCGAGAGAACCAAGGCAGTTATGAGGATGAGAATGGCGACCCTAATAACGAAATTCAGTATAAGTCAAACGTAGAAAATTCCATGATGAAAGACCCTAGTGGTGTCCCACTGGTTGCAATATCACCTCCGAATTAATTGCCGTGAATCAAGCCTAGCTTATATGTATTTTTAGTTTTTTTTTTGCCATTGGAACCAGGTGTAATATACTACGCAGCTTGGTACACCCAATTGTGATTAAGAGATGGATTCTCAGGTGTGTATATAGAACACGGTATTTTTAAAAAGTATTTAATGCAAAAAATTAAGCGTATTTAGACAGTATGTCTGAAGGAGAAGAAGGTATTGTTGAAAGACTTGCAGCAGCCACACATTTCACGGAGGACGTATCGAAGTCCAATCTCGAGCGATTAAAGGAAGAGAAGATAAATTTTAGAAATAGGTTTTATCGGCGATATCTTGAACAAGTTCTAAGTGAAAATTCAACTACGTTAATCAATATCAAGAATGTACAAATCACGAATTCTCAAAGTTTCCGATCAGGCTTTCTTTCTAAGCAATTGGGCCCTTTGCTAAGTAAAAATTTGGTTACTTTGGAAACATTTTTGAATAGCATAGACAAAGCAAGTCATAATTTGCGTAAGTCACAAGTGGTGGATAACATGATAGTATCGATCTATCCCATACCGAAATCGTTGTTCAGTAGAAATATTCTGTCTCTTGACGTAATCCCTATGTTCAATGTTATCCCTAGTAGGAAATTTACTGCCAAGACTGGTACAAATATAGGTAACGGTGAAGGCGATGGTTATATCCAATTTCAACTTAGGAATATTTTTGGTGGTGCTGAAGGCCTCGTCTTTGATGCCGTTTCAGGAACTCGGACCCAGTCCTCTTACCTTGTTAACTATAGCCAACCTATCCTAAACTCGCTTGATTATATGGTAGAAAACTTGGCATTCTCTTACCTGAGAAAGTTGGACTGGATTCAGAGTGATGCTGGTGTAAAAGGTGTGATAAATAAAATTTATACTCAATTCTCTCTGCCTTTTAATCATGAGATTGTCGCCGAAAATGTGTGGCGTACCTTATCGAACAATAGATCAAAATCTTTTGATGTTTTGAACCAGCTGGGTCATAATCTAAAATCATCGTTGACCTACAATCTCAAGTATGATACTCGAGACAATTTGCATTTACCTTTTTCGGGTAGCTTTTTCCGACTTGGCTTAGAATATGGATCCCTATTGAGCAAGAGTCCCTCAAAATATTTGAAAAGTTTATTGGAAGCACAATGCGCACGAAGGATCAACAACTACAATTCTGTCATATTCTCTACTAGAGCAGGATTGATTTATTCACTTGAAGGTACATCTCATGTGTTGGACCGATTCTATATTGGTGGACCAAATGATGTAAGGTCATTTGTCTTAAATGGATTGGGTCCCAAGGATTATGGGTCCTCTATTGGTGGGGACGCATTTTTGAATGGTGGTATCTCGCTTGTCTCAAAATTCCCTTTACTTAAAAACGATTCGAATTTCAAGTTACACAATTTTGTGAATTTCGGTAATCTTGTACCTTTTGAACAAGGAAAGTTGTCTAATAACATTATACAAGACCTTACAAGTAGAACTTCCATCAGTTATGGCTTTGGTGTCTTATACAACCACCCAATGGCAAGGTTGGAGCTTAATTTTGTCCTTCCATTTGTTGCGCATGACAGAGACTACATGAGAAAGGGGCTACAATACGGTATTGGTGTATCTTTCTTATAGATATATAGAGAAAAAAAGCGCTCTTTATTCATACAGGCGAAGTGTCCCCTTGAATAGAAATCTAACTCAAGTTTCCTTGGAATTAGCCAATGATTTTAATTCTATCCAATGGTTATGTTGTCGAATAACTTCGGGGATTATTTTGCATTCTATCTCGACTTTGTTGACAACTTGCTCATCTGTTAACTTTATCCATTTCTGTGAACCATCCGCATAAACAAATACCACCTCCTGCTTCCTTGATTGAAGAAGATTTCCTATCACAAGTTGATGCTGATACCTCTGTAATGCTTCTTTGGCTTTCTTGATTAAAATCAGATTATCTGTCTCCAACTTGAAAGATACGATCATAGCCGAAGGAGCCCAACTTTCTACCAACCTCCTTAAAAACTTTGGTACTTGCTCTAAGTCAATTACAAGTTTACCGGTGGCTTGTGATTGTATTTTATGTTGTGGCATTCTTGACTGGGGTAAGAAGAAATCCGACACTGCGGCTGCTAAGTAAAACAAGGTACCTCGATATAGCCCCTGCAGATGAGTTGCAATCAGTCTTAGGGTATACAAGTATTGATTAACAGTGGTGAAAGGAATTAGTAGTAAGGAATTGCTCTCCTTAGCTGTGTTGTATTTTCTCAACACAACTAGCATTTCATCGGCAAATTTAGGATGGATGCCTACTTTATTATCAGATTCGACAAGGAAGTCGAGGAAACAGTTTGTGGTATGACTATAATGCCTGGAATATGGTAAAAGTGAATACTCTCTGTGTAAAAAGATTACGGCGTACCCATTTTCAAGAAATTGTTCAGCTGAAGTGGCCCCTCTAGTCCCAGCACTAAAATTGTCAATAAATCTAACGGTATTGTTCTCGAGAGGTACTGTTGTTCCTCCAGAAGTAACCACAGCAATTCTTTTTTTTGTTTCTTCTCTATGATATTTTACAAAGCCTTTAACCTCATCAACAACTTTGTCCAAGTAAGGTGGGGCTTTATGTGTCTTGAAATACTTATCCTCGTCGGAGAGCTCTGCGATGGGTAAATCCGGAATGGATCTATCGATTGCCGTAGCTTCTTCCGGCTTCGACGTATGAATTCTTGCACCTGTTCCCTGCCAAGGCATAATCTATTTATTTTGCAAGTTAACAATAGTGCTCGTATAGTAATTAAATTCGCCTCGGCTCATTGAGATCACCTAAGTATGCCGATCATGAATCCAGTGATTTTTTTCCAAGTACGAAGCTAAATTTACTTTAGAATACTAAATTGAGTATACTAACAGTCTTTAGATAGAAAAAGGAGGTTTGTAAGGTTTGTCCTGGTCTTTGTTGTGAAGATACTAATAAAATAGACATAAATTTGGGGGTTATTAAAATTGAGCTTTTTGCGCAAGAGCTACCAAGGTATGTGTTTCTGAAAGCCAATCTCGAGGGCATGAACTGACATCGGTAGAATATGTGAGAATTTTAGGCAATTTTGTACGGGAGAGTACAAAGTTGGTGGCCGACCAACTGGCTATAAAAATACACTGTTTCATAGAATACTGAAAAAGTCTGTGATAGAAGGAGGTGACTTCGTCAAAGGCAACGGCCAAGGAAGTACAACCATATATGGAAGTACTTTCTTCCCTGATGAAGGCTTTTATTACGATCGTAAGTACCGAAGACTGTTTGCGGTTAATAATTACAAACACTAACTAAATTGTAGACTTGAAATACAGAGTATCGATGGCAAATTCCGGTCCAAATACGAATGGTTGCCGATTTTTTATATGCTGTAAGGATTTGCCTCATTTAGATGGTAAGCATGTAGTTTTTGGCCAGGTAGTGGAGGGTTTTGAGGTAGTAGATATGATAGAAAATACCAAGGTCGACCCTCATGAAAAGCCTTCTCCTGACATAAGAATCTCTGAGTGTGGCGAGATGTAGATAGAATAATTAACAGAAGTAAATATATTAAAGTAGAGCATCTAGCCCAGTAAGACAGTAATTTTACGAGTATAATGTTTTGTTGTCCCTTCTGTAGCACTAATTTATACCTGTACTGATTATAAAATTTGCAATAATACGACTGGGAAGGTTTAGCCGAAGATAACTACACTAAAGACGGTGTGGGTCTATAAAATATAATCTATAACATAAGATGTCAGCAAACTACTGGAGTTCGTCACAACGCAACAAATGGCAGTTATCGAGGTATTCACTAATGGAATCGAGAAAACGCTTAATGATTCTTGAAAGAAAAATGGTCCAAAATGGATTGATCAAAGACTGTCCCGACGTTGAATACGACATCTGCATGAGAATATATTTACATAGCTGTACGTTTGCTTAAAAAGTTTAAGTGTTCTTTTCTTTCTGCATTACTAACGTGAAAAAGTGATAGCCAAGTTGGGAAGACGACTAAATTTAAGACAAATAGCACTAGCGAGTGCAGAGGTATATCTAACGAGGTTTTTGTTAAAGGTACTGCTTAAGGAGGTCAACGCATATATGCTAGTGGCCACATGTTTATACGTGGCTTGCAAAATGGAAGAATTTCCTCAGCATATTCGACTAGTTTTATCTGAAGCCAGGAATTTATGGCCCGAATACATTCCTCAAGATACAACAAAACTAGCCGAGTTTGAGTTCTACCTCGTGGAAGAGATGGAACTTTATTTGATAATATATCATCCGTATAATTCCTTGCTCCAGATAAGAGATTTCTTGGCAAACAATACTTCTACTTATGGCTTGGTTCTAAGTGAAGATGACTTACAAAACAGCTGGTCTATAATAAATGATAGCTATGTAACTGACTTGCATTTGTTATATCCCCCTCACGTCATTGCCATAGCGTCTTTATACATTACGATGGTGCTTCGAAAAAATCTAGACGAAACGAAGAAAACCCAGACTATTAATTCCACCGGCGAATCGATTGATGGCGCAGATAGCGGTTCTCTTGATCAAATGAATTCTAATATGATGCACATGGAAGATCTTATGATGCTAGCCAATATGAATGCTAGCGTGTCTCCTGTTGAAGTTTCGAGAGCACCTGATCCCTTTTCTGATCCATCTGTTGATTCCGGCTTTTTCTCGTCCAAAAGAAAAGAATCAAACAAAATACATGGTTTTATGCAATTTATTGATCACTCTCACGTCAATTTGGATGAAGTAGTCGACGCTATTCAAGAGATTATCAACCTATATATTCTATGGAACGGCTACAACGAAAATAACGCCAAAAAGGCTTTGCATAACATGATAATATATTGTTAAAAAACATGCGGTTTAATATAGGAACTCTATAGAAATCATGTATTTTTAAAAGCACCTTTAATCCTATAGCGTGAACTCACTGGTCACTAAGATCACTATTTTGACCACATAGGGTAATGATACAAGATTCTTATGCTGAAGATAAAAAATAAAAACAAAAAAAAAAAAAAAAATAATAATAATGATGCTTATGAATTGCATATCCTAAACAATTTGGGCCAAGTTAAATGGGCTCTCGCTAGAGACCTCAATTGACGATTAATAATTATGGGACTTAAGTGGGGGGGTAAGGGTCTGAGTGAAGACAAATCTTTTCGTAAATTGAACCACAAAAAATGGCTATCTTTTCTTGCAGTGAACCAGATTGATATCTCTAAGTTCTTTCTATGCCTAATTCAAATAATTTATATTTCCTTCCCCAATAGTGTGGCACATAAATTTATCCGTCCTCAATATAAAATAGGAATGGATCAACAGGGGAAACCAGTATTTGACATTGGTGTTGAGGACACTTACTTTGTTATACATTGGATAATAATATTGACATTTTTGCGAGCATACTTAATGGAGAAGTTCTTCGGGATTTACGCAGAAAAGCGTCTCGGCATAAAGTCCCAGAAAGCAAAAACGAGATTTGCTGAACAGAGTTGGTCATTGGTATACTACAGTAGTTCATTTATCTTCGGAGTATACTTATACTTGGGAGCGCCTTATCGGGATGATGTAGACACCTTATATACTAAGTGGCCCCATTATCAACTTAGTCCGTTGTTCAAGAAGTATTATCTAATCGCAACTGCTTTTTGGTTGCAACAAATATTTGTACTAAATGTAGAGGGAAAGAGAAAAGACCACATTGAAATGTTTAGCCACCATATCATTACTTCTTTGTTGCTAATTGGGTCTTATTATTACTACTTCAATCGTATTGGACACCTAATATTGATGATTATGGACGCTGCGGATGTACTCTTGGCCTTGGCTAAAGTTTTGAAATATGCAGGCTATCAAAGAGTGTGATATCACATTCGGTCTTTTTCTTATTTCCTGGATACTATTGAGACATGTTGCCTTCAATTGTTTATATTATCATGCCTGGAGCAAATCAATTTCGTTAATGCCCGAGGCGAAATGCGGTTCTCTTAGTTTTCAAAAAAGATGCTGGGATGGAAAAGTCATTTATGGCTTTTTGTCCTTGTTAGGAGGTCTTCAAATAATCACAATAATATGGATGTGCTTAATTTTGAAAGTCGCTTATAAAGTTATCACTGGAAATGGTGCAGAGGACATAAGAAGTGACGATGATGAAGAGCAAGTGTTAGACGAGACAAAGAGCGAAAAAAGCATTACTAATTAGAACTGTATCGCTAATAAACTCACCAACTTAATTTTCATTTACCTTAAATAGTTAAATTAAGCACTTCAAAAAAAGTAATAGAATCGTTAGGTTAAATAGCTTTATCATTAAGCGTATTTTTTTTTCTTTTTTTTTTTACACTTTCAATTGTTCCCTAATGAAATACCCTAGCTCCCCACGAAAAGTGTGGAGTATAAACAGAGAAACATCACACAAATGCCCCAGACAACTAGAATTGATGATAATTTCTTAAATATCTTGGCGATCCTTGAAACTTCTATTTGCTCTTTTCCTATAAGGCTTGAGCCGAATAGGCCGGGCAAAATAAAAGAAATTGAGGTTGACCCAGTTGCACCAACAATGGACAACACAAAAGCGAATGAAGATACTGACAAAGCCATTACATAGGCAAATGCTAACATCAAAGATGTAATCATTATGTACACTTTTTTTGGCATCACAATTATGTGAACACTCTTTAATGCAGACACTGGATTCTGTTGTGACCCGTATATTAAGGGAGATCTTTCATCCGTAGAAGGCTCCTCCAAAGGAGGACTAATTCTATTTTTAATATAGTAGTAAATATTGCCTGCTGATATTCTTGCTGGATGAAACATCAAGGGAAAGGAAAAAATTACCATACAGGCAATACTTAAACGTCCTAAAATCGAAGTCCAAGAGTTCAGGTATTGTAGAATAATATTGCCTGATACCTTATCGCCAAAACTACCATAGCCGGCCAATCCGACACTAGTCAAAAAAAAGGCTGAGATTAAAATACCTTTACCCAGCATTCGGCTGAGATTAATAAGTGACTTATCTTCCACCTCGTTGATAATAGAAAACATGTTCTGATGTCCGGTAAAGGCAAAAACCATGAGAGAAAATGTACCCAAAACTCCACTGACATTTTTAGGGAAGAGTACTACCTCACCCTTACTACTCTCTGGAATGTCACCCACTACGTAGTGGCCCACAACGAGAAGAGACATGTACAAGATCGAGGCTAATCCCAATACCGAAGTGTACTTAAGGCTATCCAAATTCTTTATAAATGACAATGGTACACATACAAATGTCGAGCAAACGATCCAGAACGCTTTTTCACTAATGCCCTCGATAAAATTCGCACCCGGTATAATGCTCGACATAAGCTCTCCTGTCAATACCAAATATGAAATCGCACATCCGATGCATTGCACCGTGATCGCTATATCAAATACTACCGACAAGCTAGGATACGTAATAGAACATATATTGAAAAATGTTGCATGTCCCACCGGTACGTACCTTGATACGTACGCTTGAAGGAAAAGTCCGTACCAGGAACTTATCGCAGCAATTGCGATCATGAAAATTCCAAATACAATCCCATTTTTGGCAAACGCATATGGCATAGAAAGTATTCCTGCTCCCACTATTGTCTTTATCAAGCTAATTAAAGCTGAATTCGACGAACTTCCTTGTTCCATTGTTGCCATTTTTATGAAATTTGTTCTTTCAATCCCACTTAATAGCTACTTGTGGTAGCATTTTATCTGTTCCTACATATTATTTGGGTTATTTTTTTATGTTGACACCTACACGCTGAGAATGTTTATCTTTAGACTAATAAGCGTTAGAAGCTCTCCATAGCTCACCTAGGTATTGGTAGGAAAAAAAAAGAGAGCTAAAGAGTGCAGTAATAGAAGGGTAGAAGTTACTCCATATGGTATATTTTTTTTTCTTTTGAAAGAGAGGCATGAATGGAGAAGCAAAAGACAGTTCATGGAGAGAAAGTTCAAAAGCATCGTCAATAACGGTTGCAGTAAGGGTGCGACCATTCACAGAAGCAGAACGAAACAATCTCGTAGGCAATAGTGGAGATGAGTTTTTTTTCGGGGAGGGATCACTTAGTAATAATAAGGGATCAAATTCCAGAGAAGGGACAAATGTATATATGCCAAACGCGATAAGGAAGATAGTAGATGTGGTAGACGATAAGATGTTGATTTTTGACCCGCCAGCGACTAACCCACTAGTGCAAATGCAAAAAAATGCCTTTCCCAATGCCAAAAATACTTCGAGAATTCGAGAACATCGATTTGTATTTGACAAGCTTTTCGATGAGAATGCATCACAACAGGATATATACAACCATTCGACCAAATCGTTACTTGAGGGAGTGATTGATGGCTACAATGCTACCATTTTTGCCTACGGAGCTACTGGGTGTGGTAAGACACATACTATTCTGGGAACCACTGAAGACCCTGGTGTAATATTTCTAACAATGAAGGAGTTGTACGCTTGCATTGAGAAGCTATCTGACACAAAGATTGTCGATGTCAGCCTCTCTTTTCTCGAAATATATAATGAGACCATTAGGGATTTGTTAGAGCCACAAACAAACTTCAAGAAACTTGTATTAAGAGAAGATGCGAATAACAAAATGACGGTGAGTAATCTCCTGTCACATCGACCTAAGACTGTTGAAGATGTAATGGACTTAATTATTATAGGCAATAATAACAGAACCTCTTCTCCGACTGAGGCCAATTCAACTTCTTCGCGTTCCCATGCGGTGTTACAAATCAATGTGGTTAAGCGTAACCGGACCGCCGATGTGAGCGAGGAGCACTCTTTTGGTACCTTGTCTATTATTGATTTAGCGGGTAGCGAACGAGCTGCCGCTACGAAAAATCGAGGAGCGCGATTAAATGAAGGTGCTAACATTAACAAGTCCCTTCTTGCATTGGGAAATTGTATAAATGCATTATGTGACCCCCGTCGAAGGAACCATATTCCGTACAGAGATTCAAAACTTACGCGACTTCTAAAGTTCTCTTTGGGAGGAAATTGTAAGACCGTAATGATCGTTTGCATCTCTCCACTGTCCCAGCATTACGACGAAACACTAAACGCTTTGAAATACGCAGATAGGGCAAAAGAAATCAAAACAAAAGTCGTACGTAACCAACAAAATTTGGATAGACATGTGGGCTCCTACTTGAAGATGATAACCGAGCAAAAATTAGAAATCGAGGAGCTTAGAGGAAGGGAACGGAAAATAGTTGATCGAGCGCTTAATGAAGAAAAGGAAAAACAAAAAGTATGCAATAATTCTATCATTGAAAGCTTTAGAAGCTTACAAAAGACGTTAGATTCGAAACAGCAAGAAAAAGGCCTTAAATACTTTATTTTGGCTAAAAGAAAGTTACTACTTCTTCAAAGACTTGAAATCGAAAACATCGTCAAAGTTTTTTCGGAAATGCGTAAACAATCACTCGCAGCAGAAATAGAAGATCTTCTTAATCTATCAGGCCAATTGATATCAAAGATCACATCACGCATCACCTCATTGGAGGATCAGTACACAGGAGCGTCTGAAATTGAATATATCTTTGGGGACTCAATATTTCACGTTTATAAGCGCCTTAAGGAACAGGAACATTGGACGATAGAAAGTTCAACTATATTTGAAGCTTTAGTGAATTTGATGAAAGAGAGCTTAGAACGAGATATTTTATTCAATTCGTCTATACTTTTCGACCATTTAATTCATGAATTAAATGGGTTTGATATTATTTCCCAGGGACTAGCATTTTTTCTTAAAGACAAACTACACTCAAAGCAGGAAGGAAGTGACGCTACCGTATCTCAAGCAGTGGAGCAGATTACTAAATTAGAGCAAAAGATAATGAATGGTGAATATGAAGCACAAATCGATAACTTATCTTCTCAATTTATGTTAGAGAAAATGCATGACTCCGACACCGGGAAACAGGAATTATTACTGTCGACTCCTTCCAAGCAGACAACATTTCTTCCGAAGACTAGAAATAATAGGAGAGGTGTGAAGCCACTTTTAAAAAATTTACTGCAGAGAGAAGTGAAGAAGAATCTTACCAGAAAAAATTCCGGTCGCTCACTTTCGCAAGGTAAGAAGGTAAGATGGGATGTTCCCAACCAAGAATCTAGTGACATCAGTGTGGATGAGAGTTCTGCCCAAAATAGTCTTAGAAGCGACCCAGATGATCTTTCCCCTTTGGGACATGACGTTGTTGATAAGAGTAACATCATTGATGAGTTAGATTTGAAGTTTAATTCAGCACTTGATTCACCATCTATCTCTGCCAAGAGCAAAGATAGTACCCCTGGCAGTTATTGGAATGGAATTTCTAATAAGAGATTATTGGCTAATCGAGACCTGGGTACCCATGACGAGATAAACACGAAGCTTCCCCTTTTGAATAAGAAAGCAAGCACAAAAGTAAAGAGCACCATGGAGTCGTCTCCTGAACTGCCGTTTTTTCCTCAAAATAATCAAGTGGACCTGGCTGTCCCGGCAAGATCAACATTGAGCCTTGGTGCGCCCACTAGGGTTACAAATAAAACCGATCAACATATCTAGTATGAAAACCTATAAAAAGAAAAGAGTGCAAGGAAGTATGAGCATCATAAGCATGATTTATTGTAACTATAGCATCAATTTATATTACGATTAATGATGGTAAATCTTTTTGAAAAGAAAATTTAAACTCTTTAGTAGCCACCGCCGTAGCCACCGCTACCACCGCCGTAGCCACCGCTACCACCGCCGTAGCCACCGCTACCACCGCCGTAGCCACCGCTTCCTCCACCGTAGCCACCGCTACCACTACCGTAGCCACCACTATCTCCACCGTAGCCACCACTATCTCCACCGTAGCCACCACTATCTCCACCGTAGCCACCACTATCTCCACCGTAACCGGAGTCTCTACCACCGTGGTGACCATGGTGGTGATGACCGCTACCACCACCAAACTCATGTTTTCCTCCTCCGAAACCAGAGTCTCCGCCGCCGTAGCCACCGCTACCGCCGAAGTTGTCTCTTCCTCCTCCGAAACCGGAGTCTCCTCCACCGTAGCCACCGCTACCGCCGACATTGTCTCTTCCTCCTCCGAAACCAGAGTCTCCTCCACCGTAGCCACCGCTACCGCCGCCGTAGCCACCGCTACCACCACCGTAGCCACCGCTACCACCACCGTAGCCACCGCTACCACCGCCGTAGCCACCGCTACCACCACCGTAGCCACCGCTACCACCACCGTAGCCACCGCTACCTCCATAGTTATCATGTTTGCTTTCATGTTTGTTTCCACCAAAGATGCTGCCCAAACCATGGTGTTCTTGTCCGCCTCCACCTTCATGCTTTCCATGGTGTCCCATGTATTCCTTCACCTTGTTACCAACTTCATCTCCGCCAATCGCTCCAGCAATCGCTCCTCCGACTGTACCTAAGACAGGATGATTTGTCGAAATTTTATCCCCTCCGTATGCTCCGAGGGCTCCTCCTGCCATTGTTCCCATAATGCCTCTATCTCCTCCTTCACCCGATTGTCCTCCTTGGGAATTATATTGATCCTGTTGTCCGTAGTTCTGTTGAGGATAACCACCTGAACCTCTCTCGCTTTGATCTCCTGATGAATAAAACTCTTTTGCTGACATTGTTGACTCTTAACTGCTTTTATCACTTATAACTAAATGCAAATGCAATATCTATAAACTATTCATATAGGCAATTGATCTATCTATAAATGGAGCTCTTGAGGGGCAATGTTAAATTGACACAAAGCTCTATGGAAGGATTGCGAATTTTTCATGCAGGTTATTATAATATGTGCAGAAGTAGCTGCAATAGAAGCTTTTGGTTAGGAGACTTCTTTTTCACTCCACCAAGAAACGGGAAATACTTCGGTAGTACACTGGGCAAATACCTTTGATACGGGGATTTGAAGCATAAATAGTTACTATGTTAGGTAAAACAATAACAATGTTGACAATCCTCGTCACGTAAAGGGTGTTTGTTGCTATCTTAAGTTCAAGTTTACATAATAGCACAATCGCTAGTACGCGAAGAAACAGAGGAATCGGAATTCAGGATTTGTGCCTTTTTCCATTTCTTCAGCTTCTGAATAGATTTCGCCACATCAGCATTGGTAATTTTTGATAACGCTTTAATCTCGCCGTCTTGAGCCGCTTTTTCGTACCATTTTTGAGCCTCGGTATCGTCTTTAGGACAACCAATGCCTTTTTGGTAAAAGCTCGCTAATGTTATTTCGGCTTTAGGAAGTCCGCATATTGATGCCCGTCTGGCCCATTCAAAGGCCTCCACGTTGTCCTTGTATAAGTAAGGTTCGTTTCCCACAAGGTACCAGGCACACATTGCTAGCATAGACTCTGGGTCGCCACCCAAGGCAGCCTGGGTATAATAGTGAATAGACAAATTAGGGTCTTGACTTACGACCTCTCCGAATTCGTAACACTGCCCTAATAAGGCAGCCGATTCTACGTGGCCCAAAGCGGCTGCCTGGGCAAAAAGCTCCAAGGCATACTTCTTGTCAGGAATAATTATATCCAGATATCCGTAATAGTGTAGTTTTCCTAACTCAAAAGGGGCGGCTGCTGTGAGCTCGTTGGCCACGTTCGTTGCTCTGGAAAGCCACTTAATTCCGTCTTTTTTAGTGTCCCTATCCCTAGGGAGTCCCATTCTGCCGTAGAAACAATAAATCCCTAGTTTGTACATGGCAGCAGGATGATTCTTCAGGGCAGCCATTTTAAGAAATTCTATCGCTTTTCTAGCATCTCTACCGGTGCCCAAGCCTACTTCGTAGCAGTACGAAGTCCTATAAGCGGACTCCAGATGACCATGTTTTGCTGCAAACAGAAAAAACAAAAAAGCCTCTTTGTTATTGACTTTCCCTAGTGCGCCAGAGCTGTAGGCATCAGCCAAAAGATATTGAGCGTCCACGTAGCCCTTATCACTAAGTTTTTTTAGATAAAAAAATGCTTCCTTCAACATGGACTTTTTTAAGCTCGAGTCTTGTTTTCCACCTGAGAATGGAGATCCTGACCTCAGGTTAAGCTTCATTGGCGAAACCGTTGTAGAGGAATTGTAGGTCGATAAAGATGTATTACCCATTTCCTCCCCATGAATGCTATCTGAGCCCTCCTTTGCATCCACCATCAAAGCAGTTTGTAACATGTATTGTGCGTATTGGAACAAAACCACCGGATCCTTTGATTTTCTCGCACTCTGTCGATAGAGCTCAAGCGTCTTTATACGTGGCATCAAATGGTCATTATTTTTGCCCAAATGCTCTTGGACTACATTACGGCTCAAATCCACCATACTGGTGGTATCCGGTTTATCGTAGAAGAAAGATGAAAGTGAAGAAACCGACCTATAATGGCTTTTTCTGTTCCCTGAGGGAACCAAATTACTTTCTGATTTTGAAAAATAACTTTCGTCACCATAATTCAAACTATTAGAATAGGATGGGCTTGCCTCGTACACAGAAACTGGAGATGCCGACCCGGTCTCCCTCAGAAACGTCGCTGTTGGTGGCTGATACATATTTCTAAAACCCTCCGATGAATCGTTCGCTGTCATCTCTTCCCCTGTCATCTCTTCCCCTGTCATCTCTCCCCCATATACCTTTTGCTCATCTTTGTCTATTAGGCTTCGCAAGCTTGGCCCTGTTTCATGACCGGGCATCTCATTCGCGCGTTTTCTTTCTTGGACCTTCGGCAAGTTGTTGTCCAAGGAAAAATAATCTTCGCTGTCCGTTTCTACTCCATCTTCATTAACAACTGGAGGCGGCGAAAGCACCATTGCTCTTGCTCTGTAAGGATGTCTACTCATTATTTTCCTTTTTTATACAATTATCCTGGTATCAAGTCAATCTTCCAATAGAAAACTTTCCCGTTAACGCCTTTTTCTTTTCACTCCTGTCTATCTTCCCTAATGACAAAACAAATGCAGGTTTCTATATTTGCGCTATCCGGATTCTATCCTGAGATCTCTAAGTTCTGACAAGCTCTAAATGGTCTATTACGGTATTTTATTTTTAGATCGTTCCATGCGCGTATGTACAAATATATACCCTAATTTGTACTACAAATTATTTTCTTTGCCATAGTTTTATATTTTTTTTTTCATGTGTTAGCTCATATTAATTGACCGTTTCAAAGCAGCAGGTGTCACCAATTTAGCCGAGAGGTACTTTAACATTTACTACTATTCGCTCCCTTTTTTTCCTATTTTTTTTTCGAAGCTTTTCCTGCCACAGTAGAAAATTCTAGCACAGATTTTCTTTCGTACAAGATGCTGCTCGCTTACTTGGAAAAGTGAAGTTCATTCTATTAAAAAAAGGAAAAGTCTAGGAGGCATATACAGAACTATCTAAATATCTTTTCGGAAAAAGAGCCAACACTGCAACCACTATGATACTGGTGACTATAAAGTAATGTAAGGAATATGAAGATTGAGGTTCTTCATTCTCTACGAGAAACCTGGCTCGGTCCTCAGGGTCTAAAGAATCAAGTTTGGATCTGTCAAATAATTGTTCCTTTTTAGGGAATGACTTCTGGGAGCCTTCATGCTTCATTTTCTCGATATCGGCTTTATTAGAGCTAATCAACTCAGGGAAATTGGCGTTGAAATGGTGATTATGCTCTAAGTTCCACTGCTTGCTTTCTCTTGCCAATCTCTTTTTGACATTATCAGAGGAGTTTATGGAACCAGTGGTAGATTCATCGCCAGTCATGAAACTTAATAAACCGGTCAATATCGTAGCTACGCTCCATGAAGGATTCCAGGTGTCCGGGTGGTAGTCGCTCATAGAAAGACACAAACGAGTATTGCAGGCAAATCTTCCGCTAGGAGTGACTACTGTGATTGCCGGGGGCTTGAAAGGATACTCTGAGGGAAACTTCAACATTCCATGGTATTGCCCGTTTTCAAACGGGGTTCCTGGTGGACCAGTAATAAGGTAATGCCATTCTAATATGTTGACTTCGTTCGGTTTCGCAGTAATAAATGGTGGTGGGCTCAGCAATATAGCTTTATACTCCTTTGCGAGCCTCTTCAGTGCCTGCCTTGATGCCATATAAGTTATTTGCCTTCTTATGCTCTGCTTGTGTTAGATAGTTTTCTTGCTAGTAGTCTAAACTTAAGGAAGACATCTCACCCTTCGCGCATAATGTCGTGGGATCCTGATACGCAGCGACATTCGAGACATTGTTGCGACTGCTCGTCTTCTCCATAGAACTCCCCCACAAACGAAGGCTCTTACTGGCTCAGTGCATTGGTCTTAATGTTGAACAAACACTTCTCATTGAATATTTAGAATTTTTTCTCATTTTATGCTTCTCATTGTTCTTCTTTTTATTTTATAGCTTCTTGTAAACAAGAAGTGAGAGGTCACTAGAAATAGATACCTGCCGAATCATATCACTGGAAATAGATATCTGTCGAGTTATATCATTCACATCTTACCAAAATGGCCCAAAGATTTCTCAAGCTAAACAGAAATAAACAAACATGAGATCAGTGAGATTTACTATTACATGAAATAATCTTTAGCTTTTTTTTTCATTCTTGCCCACCAATTCACTACATTATCTGTAACTATTTTCGACATATATTATCAATTTTCATACATTCTTTCATGTCGTACATTCCATTAACAAAATGAGAGCTGGTATTGTTAATTAAATACCCTCGATTATGAAAGTTATCGCAGCAAGTTTCTTCAGCAATGCCTGTTTTCGCAGCCTAAATTAGACGACTAAATTGAACGACTACATAACTTAGGACTGTAGAACGCATTCGTTTCCTTCCTCCCGTTTAAAGGCGAAATCGCATAAAGATACGCCATCTTTTACATTTTTGGTCCACTATCAAATTATAAGCTTGTTGTCTCTAAGGTCAGGATAAGAAACAATTATATATATACATATATATATATAAAAGAAAAAAGAATAAAGGAAATGCCGATTTCAAATAACACAGCACAATATAAAGGTTTGCAATCAACTACATAACTCTCAATAAATTCACCAAGTGCACATATAGAAATTTTATTTTAGAATTAAAAACTTCAATTGCAGCATAATTTAGACCAGAAGTGCTTCTTGCCTTTGTCTTCTTCAACTTGTTGTTGCTCGTACTGATTCTGTCTATGGGTAGTTGGCTCGTCGTAGCCAGTTTGTGATTGACGGTTGAAATTGTTTTGTTTGACTCTACCATTGTAATTGTTCGAACTTGGCATTTCTTGCTTAATTGGAGGCAAGGGGCGATTCACCAAGTACAGATTTTTAGGCTGTTGCGTGCTGGCAAATTGGTTATTAGGAACCTGCTGCATTTGTTGCAGACTATAAGCATATCTTTGCTGGTGTTGAGAACCAAACTGTTGAGAGTGGTGCTGTCTACTTCTTCTTTGTTCACGATGACGCCTCTCGCGTTCATTTGGAGGATTGGGATGCCCATAACCATGAAGGTTAGGTTTTTTATTTATTGCAGCATCCCATCCACGGCCTCCATTGAGATGTAACCAATCATAGTCATCGTCAAATGCTTCTCCCATATCATCCAAGACCGACAAGAACAGAACTTTGTACTCTTCATAAGCAGGCTCCGCATCAAAGGGCAAACTACGTACAGAGTCTAAATATTCCGCAAACTGGTGGGGCAAGTTGTCACACAAGGTTAATGCCGGTGTGGTTCTCTTTTTGTCACCAATTTTTTCATACTTTTGCTTGTTAGTAGGTGCTTTCAAACCTTGCCATGGCAATTGCCCTTTCAAGAAGTAGAAGAACACATGACCCAATGCTTCCAAGTCATCTCTTCTCAGTTGTTCTCTCCCAAGGTGTGTATTTATCGACATATATCTTGCCGTCCCGCTTAAAGATTTCTTTTCCCTGTAAGGAATGTGTTGTTTAGTCCTCGGATCTCTATAGTGTTTGGCCATACCAAAGTCAACTAAGTGGATTTGATGCTCGTTAGGCAGTCCACGGCACCCTATTAAAAAGTTATCGGGTTTAATGTCACGATAGATCAAGTCGCGGCTATGCACAGATTCAAGTAAATCTATCATTTGTATAGCAACCTGAACTACCGTCTTTACGGAAAACCGCCTGCCACACCAGTCAAAGAGATCTTCTAAGGAAGGCCCTAGTAAGTCAATCACTAAAATATTATGTAAACCCTCTTGTCCAAAGTAGTACGCATTTGGGATCCCTCTACATCCCTGCAAATGCTTGTAAGTGCGATATTCATCTCTCAACTGTGGCGCCTCCGTCTTCCTAGGTTCAAATTTGATGGCTACTACCATTCCGTTGATAATATTTGTTCCCTCAAAAATTACTCCGAAGGATCCTTCGCCCACTTTTTTACCGATCCTGTAATGCAACCCAACAACGGAGTTGTTACTGGAGCTAGATGGATGATGTGTTGCTGCTGCTGCTGCCATTGCTGCTTGATTGGATGTGAGGTGTCCTTTATTTGACATAACCCGACTGAAACGCTTCTTTTAAGAACGTTTGCTTTCCCGTTTATAGCACCTTCTTCGAAAATCCCCGACAATTACTCGCTTAAAAAAATCCCCGACTGTTTTTATGCTCTAAACTCTCTGTAATTTCTACTTGCGTTCCGTGTCAAGGCAAACCACTCAACGTGTTTCCTCTAAATCAAAACGAAATATTTATATATGAAGCCTGTATTTGAAAACTTCTAAACAAAATTTCTGGCCGGGAAAAAAAACCAATATATCCTTCTCACTGTCTTTTGACTATACAAGAGAAGCTGCACACAGTCTCTGGTATATGGAATCTTCCTTAAAGCACAACAATCATAGATTTGATTCTTCCAACACAAAGACAATATTTGCAAAGTTACACAAAAGTCTTTTTTTCTTTTTTTTTTTTTTTTTTTTTTTTTTTTTTTTTTTTTTTTTTTTTTTTTACTTTTGAATGGCTCTTACGGAAAAGTCTCTTCGCTTGGCAAAGGATTACAGGACCTTACATTAGGCGACCTATGATATTTCACGTAAACTTTATATAAAAACATGATAAAGAGAAATATGTCAGGCAGTACCTTATATAGTCTTAATTAGTCTCTATAAAGAGAAAGACGAATGCCAAATATTTTAGAGCGAAAAAAATAAGAAACCACTCTAACATGTATACTCTATTAGAATTGAACCAAAAAAAAAAAAATTACAAAGAACATAAATGTTAAATCTTTCATCACTCGTTGAACTTTAAACCAAAATTAGTAGACACTGTTTTGGTAATGGTTTATCTGGTAAAAGGTAAAGACTACTTCATTCTTCACTATTTGTTCTTCGCGGTTTCCGGATTACAATGTCCCCCGCACCAAATACACCAAATCACCATTCTTAAAGGCGTTGAATGCTCGCTCACTGGCTTGGAGTAATTCAAAATTTCCCTCTCTTTCCTTAAAGAGACAAAGTCTTTCATTAGAGTCCCGGACAGTGTTGTTGTGGTTCGAGATCGCCAACGTTTCAGTTATAGAGTCAAGACAACGGCCTACCGGCCACTGTTTCGACACAAAAAGGGGTTTTTTCTGCTTCTCTGGGTCTATATTAGCTAAAATGTCTGTTTCGGTTTTCTCATCTGTGCCAGTTCCACCAGGATCAAGGTAAACACACCATAGATATATCCTATCAGCTTCTTTGCAGCTAGAATGACCGCGAGCACTTCTTCGCAAGAAAGCCATTTCTCCTGCTTTTTGTGACGGCGATGCTTTCCTTCTTAGGGCCCCAAAAAAATGATTTTCGCCCTTCTTGTTCTTCTCTCTCTGTGCACCAAGAAACTTGGCGATTCGACTATACACATTTTTCGACGACTTTTTGGCAAGAATATTGTTGTCTTTTTTTGCTTGAATCTCTTCGAGTGACTTGTTAAGTTTAGCTTTGTCCTTTTCTCTATCTGGAAATAATGAGGCCACACTTTGTGTTTCGTGTGATCCTATACTGGGTTTTGTACTGTCCTTCTTAATGTATCTGGACTGAGGTCCTACAGGACACTGATGTGCTTCCGGCATTCTATGGGTCCCACAATATGTGAAGTTGCAGTATTCACAGTAAAATGGGAGAAAATCTACCTGCTTACAATTATGGCACTGTTGGCCTAAGTTCATGACACCTTGATCTTCATGTCTTGCGACCTGTTCTGCAAATAAGTTCTTATATATTGGCGAATTTGTCATATTTTCTCAACGGCTATGCATCAAAATAGTGTTTTTTTTCCTTCGTTTCTTTTAAGCCTTATATACTCTACCTGATGGTGGCGAATGATTAAATTTGTTACTAACTTACTATATGATTCTGCCTAACTTGAGTACACAAAATGCGAAAATGGAAAAACCTAGAAGATCATCACGGAAAAAATCACTAGATGGGCAATCTGTGCTAGGCAAACTATGGGATTTGACTTAAATGTGCCTTGGCCAATAGACAAGTATGGGAGCAAGCCTAGTAGTAAACAGCTTATAGTGCTCAAAGGAACAATATCAACACTTTATGTGTTGGGATACACTTACATAGGGATAAATTTCATTTTGGAAGAAAACGCTAAAATACCTAATAACCCAAGAGAAATTAACCCTATTGAAATAAAAGAGCTTAAAGAACAATTTAAAAAGGATTTTCCAGAGCTACGGTTGTTCACCAGGTTGACACTAACATTTAGCGAGCCTTCGCAATGCCAGGGACTCTCAAAAGTGCGATCATTGTTTGACATAATAGCAGTGAGACCTACTAGCGAAAAAGCACTACAACTAGTAGCAGGAGGGCTAGATGTAGACCTCATCTCTTTGAATATGAGTAGCAGGCTACCTTTTTATTTGAAACACAAGACAGTAGGAAGTGCAGTGGATAAAGGCATCAAGTTTGAAATTTGCTATAGTCAGATGGTCTCCGGTCCAGCAGGCTATAGTGCTCAGAACGAAAACATTGGGCTTAATAACACGGCGTCGTTGGCCCGCAAAAGTTTTTTGAATAACGTCATTCAACTTATTAGGGCTTCGAGATCGAGGGGATTGGTTATCAGTAGTGGTGCCACCCAGCCACTACAAGTACGAAATGCTAATGATATTTTAAACTTACTTCAGACAGTCGGATTAGACAGGTCTAAAGCTAAAAGCTGCATTAGCACCAACCCGGAAAGAGCCTTAATAAATGGACGTTTAAGAGTTACTTCCTATAATCAAACTGTTGTTGCTGAAGATGGTACCAACAAAAAGGAAATGTTATATAACAACGAGAGGGAGAATTCCTCTCAGAAGTCTGACGCTAATGTGTACAAAAAAAGATTAGTGGACACTTCTAGTGGACAACTTTTAAAGAAGCAACGTAATAAATAGAGACTACAAGAACCGGTAATTTCATAGCATTGTGTATCCCTCCTTATATTTAAGAGAATTCGTGACTTCGTAAATCTAACTAAATATTGACGATTTTATCATATTGACTTTATGTAACTTTGTGTGTGGACGAGGAGCAGAGTCTTGGGACTTTATTTTGGGTAAATCTTGATTTTTAACTTTTTTATTCCTGTTAGTCAAGAATATGTTAGGCTCTGTCTTCCTTTTTCTTATAATTTTCTCGCCTGCTAGTACTTCTGGTTTACGAAATAGCTGTGCCGGTGGCGAAGCAGAGGTCTCCGTATTACGGTTGAGTTGTTCAGAATTACTCTTCCCCTTTGAAACAGAGTTCCTCCTTTGCGTGATTTTTTCTTGATCTGTAGTGGCATCATCTGCAGTTATGCTGCTCCTATTGGTGTCTCTTTTTTCCCAATGTATATGTCCCACTGTTGTTCTTTTAGGAAGATTCTCTCGGTTAGGATTTTCGAAGTCTCCACGCAGATCCAGATAGTCGAGTTTGCCTACAAAACCGCTGTTGTTCGGCCAAGCAATTTTCCCCGTGTGCTCAGCAAAAGGGTCTCTTCTTCTGGGTCTGTCACTACGGTTCGGGAACATCAAAGCTCTGCTTCGAAGATCCCTCCGCGCCTTATTAAGTATAGAATTTCTGTTTGTACCAGTGTTATTGTCATTCCCCATATAGTGTCGTCTCACTAATGGATCTTTTAGCAATTGTGGTACTGAAATGATAGATTTCTCCGACTTCTCATCTTTAAGTCTTTGGGTCATATCCCTCAATCTCCTAGCCGAATCTTCTCTAAACAACTCCCTCTCTTCGTAGTATCTGTAGTACAAACTCTTCATTGGCATATTTTTAAATTCTGAGTTTTCTAACCCTGTATGTAGTTGTATTTTGCCCTTTCTTCTTTTCTGCTTTGCGTTTGCTATACATGGCCTTTCCGGGAACTCCCTTTTCACCAAGTCACCCCATAATTCGTCTGACTTGGGCTGTATATGCGGGCTCTTTTCTTCTATATTGGAGAGCTGCTTGGACGTCATTCTTTTAAGTATAGGCTTCAAGATGTGATAAGGGGTCCCTCCAATATCCTGCACTTGCCCAAGATGTTGAATACATTTTTTAGTGCTAATCTCCACTAATGAAACAATTCTTCTTTTGCTAAAAGATCCATCTTCATTATCATACTTCCCAAAGTAATCCATAATGTCCCTTAATTTCCATTTAATCTTGTCTTCTTATAAGCTTGTGTTCTCAAATTCATACAACGAGTCTTCAGTGAAGCTCTTAAACTGGTTTTTTTTTTTTTTTTTTTTTTTTTTTTTTTTTTTGATAGTTACACAAAATGACAAAAACAAGCTGTTCGGATTAAATTTAAAAAAAAAAAAGAAAAATTTCCTTCTTCTAACTACGTAGTAGATTCATAGCTAACAGAATGTTTAAAAAGCTCCTACATAAGGATAAAAAAGAAGATGGGACAAAAAAGAATAAGGAGATTGGAAATCCTTCTTCGGAAAAGCAAAGTTTGGAAAAACAAAATCAGTATGTAAGATATATTCCTTTCGAGAGTATGAGCCAACATTCAAAGCCACCAGGCCCACAGAAACTCGATGAAAGCGAGAATAAAAAGTACCAAAAAGTTTTGAGGCACTTCTTAAAGGAGGATTTAAAAGTTCCTATTAACGAAGAAGATTTTAAACATAGAGACACGAGTAAGTATCAACCACTTAATCAAGTAGAAAAGGCTTGGCTTACACGAGAGTGTTTTCTTCGTTATTTAAGAGCAACCAAGTGGGACGAGGATGAAGCAATTGAAAGAATAACACTTACGTTGGCCTGGAGACGTGAATTTGGGATTGTGGGCAAAACAGAGTCTGATTGTAAGGTGAACGGAAAACTCTGTTCCCCGGAAAACGAAACAGGAAAGGAAGTCATTTTGGGATTTGATAAAGACGGTAGACCTTGTCTCTATTTGAGACCAGGAAAACAAAACACTAAAACCTCGCATCGCCAAGTACAACATCTAGTATATATGTTAGAAAAGACGATTGATTTCATGCCTTCGGGACAAGACTCCTGGGCTTTACTTATTGATTTCAAACAATCACCAGAAGGAAAAGAAGGTGGTAAGATTCCTCCGGTAGGAACTGGTAGGCAAGTGTTGCATATATTTCAGACGCATTATCCAGAGAGACTTGGACGCGCCTTGTTATGTAATATACCCTGGTTGGGCTGGACATTTTTGAAAATCATTTATCCCTTCATTGATCCCTTGACGCGTGAGAAGTTAGTTTTTGACAAACCTTTTCCTGATTATGTTCCTTCGGAACAGCTAGACCAAGAAAATGGAGGTGATGCGGCCTTCCGGTACGTTCATGATAAGTACTGGGGACCTATGATTGAAATGGCAGAAAAGAAACGCCAAAAATATTTTGAAAGGTTTGAATTGTTTGGTTCCAAAATCGGTTCTGCCGAGTTCGATTTACGTGGTGATCATGAAAAACCCGTTTATCCTGTTGAGGTAGAGACTATTTAGAGTTAAATTATAAACACTTCAATTGTATTTATTTTTCTTTATTTAAAAAAGGATTAGCGCATTTTCTTTTCTCTATAACACCTGTACTAGGGCATATCATGGTTTGCCAATCTACAGCGTACAAAAGGCCACCTGCTCCGCCTTCTGATCGTGCAAGTATCACTCCCAAGTCATTACGTGCCGTACTTAGATAGTAGTTCGATCCATCCCCCAATGAAATGATTTCTCCTCGTACTATATCTCCCGGTTTGAAGCAGTCTGCCATCTTAATCTTATCCCTTTCCGTCAATCTGACGTCTTGTGTTCTAATTATCCCGCGGAAGGACTCTCCCAAGTCATAGGGAGCCGAATTCAAGGAAACCATGTGCGATGCCATTGCCCCATACGTAGTTAAGCTTTGTGCACCTCCTCCTGGTGGAATGGATTCATGTGCTACTTCCCCATTTGCCCCAATCCCAGAATCCTGTAAAGCATTACCTCGTCCTTCTACTGACAATATTTCACAATTTGCTTGTCTCTGACTTATTCTAGTTATACGAACAAGGGCGATATCTCCTTCCACTGGTAACCTAGTAGAGTTCGCGACATTACTCTGTAAGTCGTCTTCTTTCGTGAAATCAATTTCACTGTTCTTCGAAAGTACAGACACAATATAGTCTAAGGTCAGTTTTGCGGCACTTTCGCTATCACCATTATTTTCGCTATCGTCACCATCCTTGTTTTCTTTTTTTCTCACTACAAGCTTTCCTGCTAAAGTAGCTGCTATCACAGGTAATGATTTTCTCCTCTCATGGTCAACATATATTTCTGTTATTATTGTCCCTTTTCCGGGTGTGTATTCCTCAACTACACCATCCTGATTCAGCTTACGAATAGGCGTTAAGTATTGACCTGGGACAACATACCTATCTGATGGCATTCTTTTTTTTTTTTTTTTTTTCAATCAGAGTTAACGTGAAGACCTTTTTTTTTTTTATTTAATCCTTTTTTTTTGTTATTTTAGACTCTTCACTCTGCTTTGATTAGTATTTCAAAAAAGTAAAGGAACAACCTCTAATAACTAACAAAAATAATATGACAAGCTATCCTTCATATGTTGACGGAAAACCACCCGTTTTAAGTTTGAGGGAATATGATTTTGCTCCCTGGAATAAAACAACATGCGTAGATAAAGAAGGATCTCAATATAAAGTAGTTGATATGAATGAACCCAACCAAGTAGTTGCATTGATTGATGAAAAGGACAACACCGTAATGGACATAATATTCAGAAGCGCGATTGAGACTCATGTTAAACAGAGCTCTGGCAAAAACGCAAAATGACTGAAATCATGACAAGCTTGCAACAATAAAAAAAAAAGTAAAATAAAATACCTACTATTATGTAAAATACGTACTCAGTATATTAATTAACGAGATTATATATCAAAAAAAATGAGTAAATTTGCGTGATTCCATATGAATTTCCATATCTGATTTAAGGGAGTTCAATTCTTCCTTTATTTGTTGGGCAAGAATAGGGGTCAATTGATTACAAGTGGCAGTATCGGGATGTCTGTCGTATTCGTCATTATCGTAGGTATCATACAAGATGATACGAGACGAAAAACGCACACCACCATCACCCACCTTTGGTGATGAGGCAAATTGAGAGTGCAGCAATACCGAAGGAGTGTTTTCAAAATTACTTCTGGAGTCGGTCTTAGGACTAGACTCAGTGCTGGAAACCATTGGAATTTTATCCGGGATGAAATTTGGTATATCCAAAGCAGGATTAAAGTAGTTTGGATTCTGGTTCTTTTTGTTTGCAAATTTGGAAATTTCCAAATTGGAAGGACCTTTGTGATATTCATACAGATTATCATCAAATTGGCCGTAGTAACCACTGGTTTCTCCAATTGACTCTATTTCATTTTCTTCATCACTGCCAAACCCAGGAGCGACTTCTAAACCCATTTCAGTATAGCTGTCTTCTTCGCTCTCACCAAAGGACAAATTGAAAGATTGGTGCGATTCCGAAGTTCTCAAATTTTGGTGCTTAATTTTTTCTCCAAAGGATGGTACATGCATACCTTTAAATGACATGGAAATGGGCCGTTTATTTCCAATCCTCGCGCTGTTGTAATCAGTTAGCATTGTCGGATCTGCATTTCTCGTTGAAACTTCGCCTTCTAACTTGGATATACTAGAGTTAGAATCTTGTTCCTCTACGCTGGATTCCTCAATAGACACGAGGGAAGAATTGGAACGCGAAGTCACTCCTGAAGCCGCTCTGCTATGAGAACTAACTGAGACATCTGGTCGAAAAGATGCTAGCCTATGGGGAGATTCCGGAACAATTGTTTGATCATCTGAAGACTTCCTTTCATGACTGTTACCTGTTTCTCCGTGCGAATTTGAACTGAAATCTTGAATGGCACTCGTAACATAGGCTGGTTTTCCTTGCGCTTCTTCATTCATATGTAATATAGAAGTATGGTCTTGTGGATCATAATAGCCAGACACTTCTTGACCATTTTCGTCCTTTTGTAAGTTAACATTCACATCTCCTGCACCATAATATCCAGGTAACCTTTGTTTATTGTCGACTTCTTGCGTGTTCGCATTAGCCGTTTTCGCATACTGATGCTCAGTCAGTTCTTGCAGTTCTTTTACATCGTCATTCTTTTGCAAAATAGCCCTATTGTCTAGTTTAGAATCGGTCAATTGAACTGGTCCCTTAGCTCCACTTTGTTCATTTGCGAAGTCTAAAAACTTATCTTCCGAATTATCTTCGAAGAAGACTATATCCTGTAGGTTATCGGAAGACTCAAAAGTAGATGAATTATGACTTGACTCCTTTCTGGGTGATATTGCGACATCTTGTGGGGACAACGAAAAATCCAAATTTTCCACATCAATGTAATCCTTAAATTCAATGAAATCAATTAAGTTTTCCATTGTAGTGTCCCCAATAACGTCTTCTTCTACCGACTCTAATTGTGGTATTGATGCTGTCTGCGATCCCTTAGGAGAGGAAGTCGTAGGAGAGTGCAACCCAAAGGACGCGGGTGATGGAAGAAAATCTTTCTCCACCTGAGGACTAGGTGATTCCATTTTAGAATTGGCGCTCATCTTTGATTTCATAGAGAGTGTACGCTCTAATGACACTATACTTTCCACTTCTTTCAAATCTAAATGTTTCGGAAATAAAGATTCGCCAAGCAATGACCTCCTTTCGAGTGAACTCTTTGAATTCCTTTTCTTTCCAGGACTTGCCTTCGTTAAATCTACCACTTCTCCTTTCTGTGAGGCATGAGGAGTAGGGTTATTGTTCGAATTAGCTACCTTCGAAGATGTTTTCAGTGGTATATCTTGGTTTAATAGAAACGGTGATGGTTGCAAGGAACTAGTGTCACCATTTTCAGCATTATCTGACACAGAATTAAGAACAGGTTTATCCTTATTAGGCATTTCCTCTTCCAATTTTAAGGCGCCTTTTTCCTCCTTCTCCGAGGCCCTTGGCTTCATTTCATTTTGCTTCGAAAAAGGCTTCGATGAATTTTCTTCTGAATTCTTCATTGGCATATCTTTCTTCCTGTTTCCAGGCAACGTTTCAGTATTTACAGGATTACCTTTATTATTATAAGCATCCGTCGATCTTACAGACTCCAATTCAGAGGTTGAGGCATTTTTCTTATGTCTGAAGACACCTAAAAACGACTGTGATGCCGTTAAAGTAGGTTTCTTGCTGCCTTCTTTACCTTTGCTTAAACCATTGTCCTGTGAACTCTTCCTTCCATCCGCAAACTTATTTTCTGAAAGTGAAGCCTTGTTAAAGCTAGATAAGTCGTAGGTTGATTGCGATTTCACATTTGGTTTCTTTTGTGCTTTCCTATTGGTGCTATCCTTCAGCTTAAAGAGATTCTTGAAACTGAAAATTTTGGACCCCCTTTTGCCCTTTGGTTTTCCCTTACCATCAATTTTTTCTTGTTTTGTGACAGACTCATTTCTTTTAGGTTCACTATTTTTCGGTTTTTGACGTTCCTTTTCCACACCTGATGTACGTGCTCCTGATTGCAAAGATGGTCCTTCATAATTTCCCATGGGAGAAGGTACCTTCCTTTTTGCTGGTCCTCGAGTTGTCTTTTTCTCCTCCAAAACTTCTCTATTTGTAGGAGCTGGTATCATGCTTCGGGGTGAAGGTTTCGAGTAAGTGTTTGAAAGACTGCTTTTTTTACTATTATCGTTCGACTTCTCTAATGCTGTAGGAGCTTGCTCGTTGAAAGCATTAGTATTTTTTAGACCATCGTCTGTTGGATTAGTGCTATTCAATGTCTTGTCCGTATCGTCCTCTATGAAAGAATCATCAGGCTTAACTGGTAGTGAATCATATCTGGGCTCACCCTCTTCAGAAATTAAAGGCCCTGGTACAGACGGTGTGCTTTCATCTGTGCCATACCCTTCGTCTGCCGTTACGTAACTAAAGGCTTTACTATATCGATCTTGAAAGGGCGAAAAGTTACTCTGTGTCCACCTATTAAATGTTTTGTCCATTGCAGAGGAATATAACTGCGAGTTATCATTGCTTTCTGGTAAATGGTCCACTGACGAAGATTTGGGAGGAACATCATCATTTTCATCTGCCTCTTGTATACTATCGACAGGAAGCATTGGCATTGAACGGTTCTTCCTCGATAGTTCGACTTCCAACGCCTTCATCGAAGGCGAGATTTTCATGAAGCTGGTTCTTTTAGGTGGTTCACGATTATCTGTAACCGCATCCTTCAAAGACGTGTTGGAAATCGAGTTTGGCACCTTCACCACCTTCCGAAAGTTTTGTATGTGATTCAGAGAGTTGGACAGACCCAGATAGAATTTATTGTTTGAAAGGAATTCATCTATCCGATGTTGTTGAAACCGTGAATTACCTGAGTCTACGCTGGTGTCGGCCATACTCGTGCCGTCTTCAGTTTATGTTAATTCTGCCAGACACTTTTGAGGCGGTAACTCTTCTTTTAATAACAATTACACCTAGGAGACAACCCGGTGCTTTATTCCACAAGAAAAAAAGCCTTTTTTAATTATGATGCTGAATTGTGATGCGATGGAAATATCACTAGCCTGCTTTGATGCCTTTACTAGTATTACTAGTCACCTGGCTTTTCTCTTACTTTATACAGTCTTTAATTATTTACCAAAAAAGTGAATTTTACAAAAGTCCACCAGCAAAGTAATCAAATAGTAAGACGCTCTTGAGCAAAGCACGCGCAAGTAATTAAACCTCATTAGGTTAAAACCCGTTGTCTATTAGATAAACGCGTAGGAAGTTGAAGTGCGTAATAAAAAAGAAAAAAGAAAAGAGACGTGCGAAAATCAACTATATCAACTATGTCCAGTAGTTAAGTGTGCCTATAGGCACAACCGTTTCGTAATAACTCAAGCATATTTTCGGATTTGCTCCCTGTAACGGAAAGGTAATGAATATGGAGAAGAGATCTCCACATCATATTTTTTTTTGGTTTTTGGTTTCTGGGGCACTGAAGCTGCAGTAGTTGCAGAATCCGTGGCTATTGAATACGCTGAACCAGATGTAGATATCGAACTTTTAGACTCAGATCTGGAGACATTGTAGTTATACAACAGTGATGGTCTTGTAATCAGATTATCGTCATTTATAACGGGATCAGCGCCGAAATGTAGTATTGCATTAGCCAAATACAGATAAAGTTTAGTCCAGATGATTTCCAACTCAAGAGTGAAATACAGGCCGAGACGTTGGAAAAAAGTTTGCACCAAGGCCTTAGCTAGCATATCAAACATCTTAGGTTCTACTCCTATGATACGTGCGTGTGTTTTTCCCAATTTTTCAAGGTATGCATCCATGCTCGATAAATTATCGAGTTGGGTAACGGCCATAGTTAAAACTCCCGCAAATGCAACGGCCTGGTGTTTTATCAGGGGAAATAATACCTCTAAATCTGGGGCCACGCTAAGTACATTTGCATAAAATCGGAAGCAGAAAAGTGAGCTTTTACCTGTTCTCAGTCCTATGTCGATATTTCTCTCTCGAGAACCTTCAGAGGGATATGAGCCGGGGAACGATGACATAACACCCTCATCCTCCAGAAGCACTTCATCAGTCAAAACTTTTTCCCAGCTACTTCTAATGAGATCCATTTCTTCCTTAGTGAAGGCTACCGCACTACTAGTTTTTCTTCTTTCATCTACCGAGAGTGGTGTCAGAAGCCTATTCATATCCCTGAGTGAACTCGGCTTTGATCTTTCTACTGACCCTTGCCTGCTGTGGACTAAGTCATAAGGTTGTGATTTTCTTTTGAAAAGCCCATTGTAAAGAGTACTTTTCAAGCTGGATCCTTTACGCTCCGATTGGTCCGAAGTCCTGTTGTACAATGGAAAGGCTGTCAGACCCTTCATCCTCTTAAATGCTAGTCTATTCTAGTATATTCAGTGTTCTCCTCCTTTTAAGCCTGCTGACTTTTAAGCCTATCTATGCTGTACAAGAAAATAGCTCAACCTGTTAATCAAAATTTCAATCCTAAGATCCGACTATCACGTCGACTTTCCTACCTGGGTATATTGATCTTGTATATAAAGAGATATCTCATTGAACTACGACATCTGGTTCGCGACTTTTCACAAGATAAACGACATTTTTGAATGCTTGTTCCCACGTCCTACGAAAAATGACTGCGAAAATTAGCTTTATGCCTTTACCAAGGTCTGCAAAGTCTTCGATATTTTCTCATTATATTAAGAAAATTGCAGCATTTGGTCAATTGCACGAGAAATAAACTTACGCAATCAAAAGAAAAGAAAAAAAAAACCATATTTATGTATGAAATGTATTGCTTATTGAGATATCAAAACCTTAACACTGTATAAAAGCGCAAGTGTTACACCACTATTTTTATACTTCGGACCTATAAATTACAAAACAAGGGGACAAAGAAATAAAAAAAAAAAAAATGATTCACATGAGATCCACGTCGGCTTAGGCAAATTCGTCAATCACTGATGCCGGTTTAACATATGTTCCAATGGGACGGTATTGAATGTCTTCAAATACAGGGCCAAATCCTTTGGGTCCACCAACATCAATGGCTTTTTTGGAACCTGTCCACAAGTTACTTGGCGCAAAAGCGATGACAAAAACAAGAATACCATAGCGATATTCAGGTGTTCCTACTGCTTCACCGCTGTCAGCGTAACAAACAGATATAAGATCAGGAACCGAACAAACGACCTCCCAGTCTGAATTAGAACTTTTTTGAATTTTTGCCAAGATGTTTTCATTTTTAAATGGAATGCACATCTTCTTAGAGATCTCATCTTCTATGACAACCTCTCCATAAACATGGCCCTTGAATAATTTTTTTTCAACACCAATAATCTTGCCCATAAAAATTCTGCGTCCAGCAGTAGTGCCTCCTATGCTTTCTAATATTCTTTCTGGTAACTTATCTATTTCATGTTTCTGGCGAGCAATTCGCACCGCTTTTCCCATTCGCCAAGCAACAGACAATGAATTCCGTACAGTCATTGAGCGAATCTGCTCGGCAGTCATGGGTGTGTTGACTACACCGATATGAGATCCAACTTCAGCCAATGCTGCGCGGGCAATCTTCTCAACATACAACATACTTTGAGCTTCAGTGATAAGGAACTTATTTCCATTTCCATCAGACATAGATGCTAATGACAAAACTGGTTCATCGCTGTATACAGAGGGAAGGGTCTGATAATGTGTCGGATAGGCTCTTCCCATAAAATCAGCATCAACTACGGGCAAATCTAATTTAGATGATGAACCACAATAGAGGCCTTGTAACCCATTTCCACCACCTATTTCTAGAGGAAATACGCCATCAAAATTTCTGCCGGAATAACGCCGCAAAGCTTCTGCTGCATCTTCTAATTCTGTTCCCGATAACTGTTCGTTTGAGACAGTAGGTGAACCAGCAAATCCCACCGGTATAAAAGATCCCTTTCCATTACTATAGCGTCCAATGTCATCAGGGTTTATTACCCTTATCTGAGAGCCTTGACGAAGCATATTACGAACTTGGAGATAAGCAGGGTATGATGACCCTCCTCCCCCACAGCCCAATAAATAGGTTCCAATTCTAATATACTCTAAGTCAACTTCAGATATAATCCATTCTCTATTGGATGTAATGTGAGGCTTATACATTCGGTGGTCTATGGCGTCCTCTAAGTCGACGATTTTATTGACTTCCGTATTGGTCGACTTTTTACCAAATTTATGAGTATCTCTATCGTCTGAAAAGTCCTCGGGCAACTCATATTTTAAATTACCATATGCCTTAGATAAACAACGGTAATCGGGGTCCCCTACTACTTTTACTTTAAAAATATATGTCAGCTCAACGTAAGGAACCGGGTCAGTAATAAGATCAACTACTTTAATCGACTCCCTTAGAGCGCCCTTTTCTTCTAACTTATTGGCAACTTCTTGTATTAACTCATTAACAATTGTATTTTTCTCTTCATCGGAAGAAAGTGCAACTATTCTTTGGATAGACTCCGAAAATTTTCCCATTGCTGCTCCAATGGCATTCGCTACTTGGAAGTAAGGAGGATGAAGTACTTTCGAGGTACCTCTTAATTTTTTGGGTGCAATAAAAGATCCTCCTCCTACAAGCAATACTGGTAAGTTCTCGGGGCTCGTCTTCATTCTATCAATCACAACTTCCAATTTCCTTTTGACAGCTTCCTCAAATTCCTGTTTGAATGATGGAGAGTACCTTGACATCACTAAGGAAGGATCCCCCATCATGTATATATCTTGCTCTGAATGTACATTCATAGCTACCATAACATCAGAAGCAGTTGTTGTACTACCCCCAAACAACACGGCTTTTTTTAAGATTTCAGCGCCTACAGAGTCTGGTCCTACTGTTAAATTCACGGAATCTCTAACAATCGAACCTCCACCTAATCCTATACTTTCGACATGAGGCATATTGAAATTCGTCAATACGCCACCTATCACTGAATGTGAAGATACTTGTCTGGGAAATCCAGTGGGCAAAAGAAGACCCACGTCTGTTGTCGTTCCACCAATATCAACAACAATTATGCTTTCGCCTGCAATCTCTTTTTCTCGTGTGCATAAGAAAGCAGCTCCACGCATAGAATTTGTAGCACCAGAAGAAAATGTCCTTATGGGCACTTTCAAGGCTTCATTAATGGCTAAAACTGTTCCGTCGTTTTGCGTGAGGAAAATTGGACAAGAGAAACCCAAGGACTCTATAGAACCACTCAATGATCGAATAATGCTTCCTGCAAATTTCATGACAGAGGCATTCAATATGCAGGCGTTCTCTCTTGTTAAGAATCCGATTCCTGATACCTCAGAGGAGATTACAACCTTTGCTTCCGGATTTACTTCTTTAACTATTTCGGCTGCTCTGATCTCATGCTTATTACTCATTATAGAAAATATTCCAACTATCGCTACTGCCTTGATTCCAGCCTTTTTTATTTGCACTGCATGTTCATAGAGACCCTTTTCGTCCAATGGTCGAATTTCTGACCCGTCCACACGGTTTCCCCCATCCACGTATCCTGTGTAACACTCCACTATTTCTTTCAACCCTACTGGAAAGTCTGAGAAAGGAGGCATACCCCTGGTGTACGAGCTGCAAAGTCTAATTACTGCAACTCGTTCTAGTTTAGATTCATCACGCTCCACTACTGCATTGATGAAGTGCGTAGTACCAATTGTGATCGCTAGTACATCTTTTGGAGAAATACCCTTCGCCTCTTCAAAAAGTTTAGTTAACGCTTTATTAATCCCTTCTGAAATGTTTGCAGTGGTAGCCGTTTTGTTGTAAGATACGACTCCTCTACTGCCCGTCTCCAACTGCTCCGGATTGAGCAAAACTGAGTCTGTGTTCGTTCCCCCGACATCAATTCCTATTAAAAGCCTCTTCTCTCCCATTGTTTTAAATTAATAACCTTTATGGCTATCCTCCTCAGTTATAGAAGGCAGCTAAGTGGGGCTACTAGCTATCGCTGTCCGACTCGGAGCATTAGACTGGCGAAATTATTTCTTCCGCTTTCAATTTCCTAATCGGACAAGGTGACTACTATGCACTCTGGATTGTAACACTAGTGAAAATTTCCCGATATAGACGACGATGATTCACTATTCGATAATTTCGAGCAGCTACGATATAAAGCTGCCTAATGATTAATTATTCTCTCTTGATATAAACACATTCTCTTAGATTACCATGCTAATCAAAAATATTTTTGTCAAGATAATTAGAATAGTGAACGCCTAAAATGGAGAAGAAATTATGAGCATCACAGTATAAGGACATCGTATAAAATGGATTTGCGAGAACCTATAGGATCATTTCTTTGTTTATATTGTAGGATTAATTGTGTTTAATTGGTTATTCTTGTCCTAAGCCCGTGTTCGGCAACCTCTTTACTTCTTTGCAAGAATATTCCAAGGAAAAGCCGGTGGTGCCATCGTACTGTGTTTGTCTTGCAAACTCTAAAGTTGGAGTTCAAGCTAGCCAATATTCAAATGCATGGTAGAAGAGCTGCTAACTCTGTAGTTGCAAAAACACAACTTGCAATTTGTTGATCTTAATAAAGAAGAAAAGAAAAAAAATTAGTAATTGGTAATGCATTCAGAAATTCATAGTACAGAGCGGGTGACAATTCGAGCCCGATATTTGATAAATTTGCAGATTTACACACCATGGAATCATCAAAGACTCTTCTTAGCAATGAAAATGTAACGCTTAACAAGAACCTCATTGGCGGGCTAAATGAGAGAAATACGGATCATCATAAAAAGAATCTTTCTTTTCACCTTTCGTCTTGAAGTACACTAAAACTTCGAAACACAATGTAATTATAAATATCTTACTTGAGGAAGCCTTCTTTATCGTTGGGGGCCTTAAAATGACTCAACTGCTCAATTGAGCTCTTTACGGAAAAAATTTCTACCTACTACTATCGGCTTTGAAGTTCCAACATAGATAAAGTAGCTTTCTGCAAGGAGAGCAAAAGATACCCAAATATGACAGTCAGTAATCACAAATATACAGAGAAGATTAAAAATTGCAATTCACTGGCCACCTAGTATCCTAAAGATGTCCTCAGTGCAATTAATAAAACTTCCTATAGAGCTATTCAACGGGATAGCGCATCTTTAAAAGATCTTGCGTATTTCGCAGTTTTCGCAGTAATAGAAAGTTACTACAAATATGGAAAAATGACAACGTTGAGAACAATAAAATTTGCAAAGGCCCACAATGCAAAAGAAGATGTCTCTCGCAAGCTTGAATTCTTTCTAACTGGAACACCAGTATTGACCGTCAGGGCAGCTAGCTTTCGTATATAGTAGAATCAGAATAGACTACGTCGTGAGAGCAAACAATATTATATGCAACATTTTTTCTAACACTTTGATAATTTTTACTTAGTCTTTGCAATTCCAGATGACTTAATGCAATGATAAGAGTATCGACGTTTCCGGTTATTTCCTTCGAATTCATGTATACCATCTAACCTATCTAGTTTCTTTTCGGTATTTGTTTGATATGTACACAATTCTATATGTAGTAGAAATATAAATTTGAAAAAACTCTAACCATTCTGGCTCGCTCTCATTAACCTTGAAGGTTAAAACCGTATAAAGTTAAATTAAAAGCGTCTATGCTAAATATTTGCAGGAAAAAAAAAAAAAAAAGAAATAAAAGGAAGCACATCAACATCATTATTCAACCCCATAAAAAGAATCAAATTTTGGAAACTCGACGTAATAGCTCAGTAAAGCCCTTTTTAGAGCTGGAACGAGTTTGTCCCACCTTAAAATTCTTACTTCTCGATCAAAACCTCTTGGTTTCCGTGTCTCATATGACATAATTCTCCTTGCTAATTCTACACGATAATCATGGTTAGAGGGAACAGAACCTTTAGAAAGAGTTTGGGATTGATCTTGGACTCTTGAGGAGATGGGCCTCTTGCACCAAAAAGGAACTAGGTTAGATCTGATTCTGCCTCTTTCCCTTCTTTTCTCCACAACATCCGTACCATAGGTCCCAAGCAAGAGCTCTACTATCTCGATAACCTCGACCGAAGTGATATAATATTGGTAACACGAACCATCAGAAGCGACCTTAGCATGCTTTCTACTTGTGTCTCCATCAACGTCATCATCGTTTTCATCAGGAAGTACTGGGCATTCGAGACATGATACTTCCAAAACGTCCGTGTCAGGTGGTGGAGGTAAAGGATTAGGGTTCTCTTTCGCAGAACCTAATATTGAAAATTCTGCGATAACCTTGGAACCTTCTTGAGTGCGTTTGATGCTTACTATTCTTCTCCCGTCTTCTTTCTCCGCGTCCGACCATGAGGGAAAGCAAATATCTGGCATATTTGCTCCGAGAAGTTCCAAGCAAACGGGTAAATATATCGTGTTGGAATCACCCAGATTCTTTGGTGGCCTAGTATAACAACCACCGGCAGAAATGCCCCTCACCAATGAATATTTTCTCTTCGTGGAATCCCCACTCTGACTCTTCATTGTGCTTTTATTCAGATGAACAGGAGCAGATTTAAGAAGGCCTGACACAGAAGAATTACTCTGAGGGAGCAATACTGACTGGTTTGAGCCATAGCATAATTGAGTAGGAGATGATGTCGTAAAACTATTCAGACTTGCTGAAGATGAATAACTCAAAGGACTACTAGCCTCTAAAGACCCTAATGAGGTGACCGACATTGCCGATTCTCCAGAACTCATGGCCGGATATTGATTATAATCATTGTGCATCTGTGTAATTAAGTTATAGTTTGGACTACTATTATAAACCGTCTGTTTCTGCATTGGCTCCATCAAAGGTTCGTTTTCAAACTCGCCATATTGTCCGTTATTTTCATACGGGAAGTCATTAACGAAGGGAAAGGGATTGTGCCCACTCAGAAAAGGCGCCATCTGAAGTTTTTCAAAGTCATCGTAAGGCATCAGCAGATTCATATAACCCGAAGAACATTGTGCATTGATAATACCATTGCCCGAGTAGTAATTCAAGGGTGGTTGTCCTGTAGCTTTTGTCCCAAAGGCTTGGTCTCTAAAGTTCATCGAAAGCAATAAGTCTTCCATATAACCGGAATCGTCGAACATATTGTTGCCAAATGGAGCAACTTCATAAAGTCCTGAATCTGCCATGCTTGACTCCTTGTTCCTGACCTTAATATACTATGGAAAGTATGTACCACTAGAGAACGCCTACCCTTATCAAAATAATTCCTTCAAAAAAAATATATCTAAATTAGCGTTATCTTCTAGCTAAGCAATACTTCCCACAAGAATCGATCATGGGTTAGTCCCCTTGTTTAAATATATCTAGGAAATCGTCTACCGTCATCTAAACCGGAACCATTAGCGCTTAACCGCAGGAACTCCTTAGAGACACAAAATCGACTTTCCCTATTCGACTATGACGTGGGATATTCATGTATATGTGTAAAAGCGCAATATTATGTATGCATCCCATTGCGCAAATTTGAAGCCACCTATAGTGCAATTGGATACCCAATATTTTTTTCGCATGATCTGTAAACTTGAGCCGGTGGTGGCTTCAAACCGTTTGTATTCGACCAACGGTTCATATGCCCAAGCGCCTTCGTCTCTCTTAGTAGCAACTGGAAGAGCGAAAAAAGAAATTATCAGTCAATATAGTAGATCGGTAAGGCCTGTCTGCGTTACCGTCGTGATTCACAATAAACATCCGGCTTCGGAAAGGTGGTGTTAATAGAAGTAGACGCACACTGAGGTAAAGAAAACGGCGTAAAGAAATTAGGCCTGATATTGCCTGGCCTCCGTAATCGTCCCGACAAAAGCTTTTTCTGTCAGGCGAAGTGACTTTATTCAATGCTACACGTGGTGTATTAGTGGTTTTGCGCGGAAATGCAAAGGCTTAGGTTGGCATTTAAACCACAAGGAGGTGATAGTTGGATGGTGTAAGGTAAATATTATGTAGCTGCTGCGCTTACAAGTGCATTCGTCATTTCCTCTGGTTTGCTTATGACGATAGCGAAGCTCACAGGCTGATGAAAGGTACTTGTTTAGTATCTGTACCTCTAGCATAGGAAGGCGCCCCAAATAAAACTGTTGCCCTTGCATATGAGATAACCGATAACTACAAAATTACTTTCGAAATTAAAACGTGCCTTCCGAGCGCAAATTAGCTGATCTGTATCTTTAGAGGCGCATTCGTTAAATAAACGCATCATTAGATAAATCGATAATGCAGGCAATAACTTACAGAATAGCGAATAGGAATTACTCCTTGCAGAATCTTGGCGACTAAATGGGCGTTGCTCCAGGCTAAAGTAACCTTGATAGTTTTGCGAGGTTGTCCTGCTCCAGCATCACACATATAGTGCATATCTTCTTCTGTTTCTTTCCACTATAAATCTGCTAGATGCGTTTTGATTAAAAAGTCGAGACTGCTTAGAGACCCCAGGGGAATTTCTTTTTGAAATGAGAGGCGAATCATATCTGTCCGAGGCTCAAAAAAGGGAAAAAGAAGTCAGATATTCTTTGGTCTACTGATCGAAAATTACATAATAAATTCGCTCAGGAGATTAATAGTGTTAACGGTCGCAAATTGCTAACTCTTAGTCATATACAAGTAACAATAGCTATCAAAAACCCACTTATTTCTTGTATCTGGGGTAAAATGTCTTAAACAAGAATGCGTCAAGCAATACAAGACCAGTCAAAATTGATCCATGAATAGCCAACACATAATTGTTCTTCGTATCTATTCTACTTCTTTCAGTGTACAACACATAGCCAGCGGCTAAGCCACCAAGACCAACCAAGGATTGCGTCAAAACAACAGGATTCTGTAATTCAGCCCCTGTTCGTGCAATTGCCCCAGAGGTCACCTCTGGCAATTTAGCTGACGCTTTCTGGACGTTTTTCCTTACCAGCTCAACCCCATCCTTGATTATTTGTACTAAGTTGCTATAGACCTTCTTGGGTTTTCCGTTGCCAAAATCTTTTACTTTTTCTTTTCCTGTCTCAAAAGTGCTCTCAAACTTGTCGCCGGCGTTCCTTGCGAGCTCTTCAGCTTCCTCTGTGCCATAGGCAGTTTTTTGACTTAGATTCTCTGCCCCTTTATTGGCTTCATTTTCTGTCTTTTTTACTTTATCTGCCCCAGAAGAGGCTGCAACGTCTGCGTACGAAGTCATAACTAAAACTGTTCTATTAAACTCTCACGAAAATACTAACTTTTAGCTGATTGAAGACTTGTACAACCAACTATGTCCGTATAAATCTACTTTTAGATTCTTATTATCTTAGTCTAGCCGCACCGATTCTGCTAACACTACAATCACGAGCTCTACACACTAAACTAAGTGTACGCTAGTTTGATTGCTCTTCCTGTACACGATTGCTTCACACACTTTTCTCGTCAAAAACCTTGCTTATCTAGAGAATCAGAGTTCATCGTTTCGAAATGAAGTAGATATAGATCACTATATTTACTAGACGTTGGTACTGAGAGGAGTTTCTTGTTGTATCCCCTCGTTCCCTTCTGGAACAAGTGTTATTGGTGGCACAAGAGAATTCCAGGGCTTTTACCCTAACTCCGGTTTTGTGTTCTCTATATTTTACGTTTGTGTAAGTTTTTTTTTTTTTTTTTTCACTCCCATCACTTTTAGCCAGAGCCAAATTTTTCACTTTTCTCATCAATACATTTGTCGATCGAAAACCACCACCCCGGCTTTCCGTGTAACATTCCGACAAATAAGTATACACAATGTCTGAAGGACCAAGAAATTTTGCACGTTCAAACAGAAGATTCAAGAGAGGTAGAAGAGACAACGAAGAAAAAGGATGGGTTCCAGTCACTAAATTGGGTAGATTAGTGAAAGCAGGAAAAATCACATCTATGGAAGAAATCTACTTGCACTCTCTTCCAGTTAAGGAATACCAGGTTGTTGACCAATTGTTGCCAGACTTGAAGGATGAAGTTATGAAGATCAGATCCGTCCAAAAGCAAACCAGAGCAGGTCAAAGAACAAGAATGAAGGCAGTTGTTGTCATCGGAGACTCCAATGGTCATGCGGGATTGGGTATCAAGACCGCTAAGGAAGTTGCATCAGCTATTAAGGCAGCAATCATCATCGCCAAGTTGTCAATTATCCCAGTCAGAAGAGGTTACTGGGGTTCTAACTTGGGTGAGCCACACTCTTTGCCATGCAAGAGCACTGGTAAGTGTGGTTCTGTCTTGGTCAGATTGATCCCAGCTCCAAGAGGTAAGGGTATTGTTGCCTCCCCAACTGTCAAAAAGTTGATGGAGTTAGCAGGTGTTCACGATGTATACACTGGTAGTTCCGGTTCTACCAGAACTACCGAGAACACCTTGAAGGCTGCTTTCCTTGCTATTGCTAACACTTACGGTTTCTTGACTCCTAACTTGTGGAAGGAGAATGCGTTGTTACCATCTCCATTGGAAGTTTACGCTGAAGAAGCCGCAGGCAGCAAGAGAAGATACTAAGTTTTATAGTCTGTATAATTAAAATGTACGGTATTTCAACAACCAACAGTTACTATACATTGTTTGTTTTCTATCAAAAATACTTTATACACAACAGTAAACCGAGATTAAAAGCAAAAAAAAAAAAGTACTCTACATAAGAAAACGTATCTCATACGTGACATTACATAGATGCCACTCTCATACATGTTACCCCCATGTATCTAATAAATGATTCATTCCTTTCATTGCACACTTGCAATTACCACTCATAATATCCTCCCTAACTTCTATGTAAACCGTTTTTCTTGATCTATTTCTTTTTTTTTTTTTTTTTAATTTTTTTATTTTATTATACTAATAACATTTACAAATAGAAGAGATTAAAAGACAAGGCTAAGACTCCTGCACTGCATGTTCCATGACTTGGTCCTCTGGTACAGCGAATGTCCTTTCATTTGAGGATCCCGCAACGTTATTGGCTTCACTGTCCTTTGTCCAAGTATTTGACGCAATGGCTCGGCCTTCTGGATGTCTAAACATACACACTTTATTTGTGCAATTGAATCCAAATCGGCAATCCTCGTCTATAGGGTGCGAGAAGAAACAGTCAATGCGGGTACAGTTTGCCCCTTCTCGGCAGGGAACAGGAGTAGTGGCGTGTCTTCTAGGGCATTTGAAATTTGTACAGGCTGCTCCATATTTGCATTGTTCCAAAGTGAATTGTGGAGCTGGATTAGGTTTACTCAAGGGCAAATGCACAGGTGAAGGATGTGCCTTCTCGCAACTGGCATCTTGACAATGTCTCCCAGCAGAACACCACTCTAATACTAATACCTTAGCTTCGTTATTAGCTGGCGTCGGATGTCCAAAAGGACACACTTCTTTACTGCAAAGAATTCCATATTTACATATACCAATAGAACCTGCTAAACTCGTCTTCTTCTTCTTTTCCAAATACTCTTGTTTAGACTTTTCCAACCTTATCATTAGATCATCGTCCTCCCCTGGATGTAAATAATTACAAGTACCTGGTGGATTGCTGCATTGGGGAAACGCAAAGCATAATTTAGTTGGATGCGCAAATTCGCAATCTTTGTTCGAGCAATCAGGAAAATATTGACAACGGGGCTTCTTTGGCTTTTGTATAAAATTCTTTATATTGACATTAGCATTAGACATATTCAATATCTTCTCAAGCTCTTCTGGGCTTTTCATCTGAACACCCCTTTTTCCAATATTTCGATTATTATTCTTGCTTATTCCACCCCTATTACTCTTGAATTGATTGTTGTTATCAGTACGCATACTCTTTGGCGCGGTGGCGAATTGTGGTCTGTCGTCTCTTGCCATATGGTCATCATTATTGGCGTCTGCCGGCTGACTGGCGCTCTGAGTTTCTATATTATTAGTCTGACCTTGCATATTCTCCTTCGTCAACCGATCGAGTTCCTGAAGAATTTCATCGGCAAACTGCGTATTCATAGGAATATCAATGAGTTCTGTTACTTCCGCAGTAATTTCTGTTGCACTCTTGTTGCTACCAACTAAAACTAGTATAAATTCCGCCACATCTTCTGCGTCATCAGCAATACCAAATCTTTTAGTAAGTTCAGTAACTAAAGCAGGCTTAAACTTTTGGCCTATAGGGCCATCCGGATCAAAAGATGACATATCTTCCTTGCTTCTAGAAACGGATTATGAAGGAAAACTGTTTCTTGAAGCCATCGACGGAAGGTTTTTTTTAACAAAAAATTGGAGGTCACGTGCTTGGAGTTTAACAGCATAAAATCAATAATGAAGTAATCCTAAGAGAGACCTCTGACGAATTTACATTACTCTTATTCTGACTACAGTATCTCTCTATTGTTCATTCATTTTAATGAGATCTCCAGGTGCTAGGATTATTTTATCTTTCTTTTTTTTTTTAAATAAAAAAAAAAAAAACAGAAAAGATTAAAAAAACCGGCCATCATTTCACCGAGCTTCCACATTCATGACAATTATCAGCAAAAAGTATTATACCAAACCGGGCAGAAGAACTACATTGTGCAAAAAACTTCGCAAATTAAATATTATTTACTAAATTTCATGTATAGTTTCGTATATACCATGAGTAATCGTACATCATTAGCTCAGTTAACTCTAACGTTATCATAAAAATGCTCATGCTACCAAGTTATACAGTCTTCCTTAGTCAAGACCAATAATTTCTTTGAACAACAACTCACAAGGCACAGTCGCACCCAATCTGTCACAGAGCAAAAAGATTCCACTCAATTTTCTATGCATAGAGTACGTTTCCTCGGGTGGAGGTGTTAATCTCTCTTTCAACATTATACCAATATTTGCCTTTACTCTTTCTGTAATTGTTTGATTTTTAAAATTAAAGGATTTTCCATTATTAACACGAGGAGAAAATGCTTCAGCAATTACAATTACAGAATCAACATGTGAATTAATCATTGCCTGTGATTCAAGTCCAGTCAAGAATCCAATCTTTTTAGAAAATTTCTCAACCACATCCCTGTCACCTTTAACGGCACCACGTAATATCGCTACATAATTATCAACAAATTCTTTGCTGAAATCACGAGAAGCACCAAAATCGAGCAATTCAATCTTACCTGTATGCTCATTGAATAAATAGTTAGCCCAGTTAGGGTCAGTTTGCATAAATCTAAACTGCTTGATCTCCATCAAACACAACCTCATTATATTAGTTGCGATCCAATCATTGGTTTGCTGTCCCCAGTTGCCTTTCACAATTTCTGTGCCTCTCATTCTTTCCATAGTCAACACATTTTGGTTGCACAACTGATGGAACACACGGGGCACTTCAAACACAGGATCATCTTTCAAGAGCTCTTTGAATCTAATAAGATTATGCGCTTCCCTAAGGTAATCACATTCAGCCTTCAATTCTACTCTTGCATTTCCAATACTTCTATCCAAAAACAATCCGGGTGGCAAAAGGGACGAAGCAGTTAGGAGAGTCAACAAATTATCTAAGTCAGAATCAATGCTATCAACAACTCCTGGATACTGAACTTTGACCACTGCCGGAGTAAGATCAGAGGTAACAGCTTTGTGCACTTGTCCAATCAGAGCAGCAGCCACTGGTACATCCTCAAAAGATGCAAAGTACTTCTCCCTCCAATTAGCTCCCAAGTTTTTAAACATCACTTTATGAAACTGTCCAGGTGGCATATATTGCGCAGAGTTCTGAACCCTTAATAAAATTTCCTGTACCTCTTTAGGCAAAAGTGACAGATCCTGAAATGACATCATTTGTCCTACCTTGAGTGCTGCTCCTCTCATTTTTGAGAATTTTTTAGCCATTCTCTCGATATTTTGAGGTGATAAAAGAAGCGACTTCATACTTATGTTGGAATTTCTTGCCGTAAGCTCTTTAAACCCTTGTTGCGCTGCACCGAAACCCATGCCCGCTGCAAGACTTCCATAGTGAAAAATACGTGCTAAACGAGTGCTAGGCACCTCACTTTGCATCATTTTTGGTTTTCCACATTTTCTGGTCTCATGTTGTACACGAACGGAACTGTGTGCTTGTTGTTCAAGCTCCGACGCATGCGAAACTGAATTTGTCGAATATGCTCGTTTGCCTTGTACTGAACCTGCAACATTACTCATTATTGCCCTTCCTTGCAGGTTCATCATGTTACACTGTGCAACCGACCTTTCGCGCAATGTCTTCAATAAGAGCGACTTCTCGTAGCCATCCAAGCAGTCCTTCCTTATCACATTGATCACGTCCCCGCGCACTGCATTAGCCGATTTAAGAATACACGTTATCTCATAGACACGTCTAGTAATACCCATTCTAATCTCTAACTCTAGTCTTTGTAACTCACTTTTCTAGTCTAAAACTTTTTATAGTCGTGGACAAACTATTTTTCAAATTTCCGCTGTCTAACAAATTTATCTATCTCGAATTAGTAAATCTAAACCAATCAGTACGTAGAAATTCTCTAATCTGTTGACTTTCTGCCTTACAATCAGTCAATATGCTAATATCTAATATGACAATGTCCAAAATTGCTTTATAATGCTAATCTTTTCAAACTTTCCCAAAAAATTCTTTCCTTTGGAATATTCTACTAATCAACACCGCTTTCTTACAATGACGAAAGCGAACAAAAAAAAAAGCAAAAAATATTATAGCTAGGGGGTTATTTTAAGCTCTCTAACAGCTCATGTATTTATACGTTCAAATCGAAGCAAAACTGAAATTATAAGCAATGTCCGGTGTCTTAAATTATCTTCGCACGCATAAAAAGAAAAATGACTAAGGCGTATGCGGGGGGCTCCTCAATGAGGCTCATCGGCAAATAATATGCGTTTACGTACATTTTTCTGGCTCTCGGTAAAGAGAAATATCAGAAGCAATCAATAAGGTTTCACAAAAGAAAAGCAGACCGCCTTAGAATATCAAGGCACGGTAAAATTGCATCAACGGCTCAGCCTGTCATTTTTTGCTTCCGGAATAACTGACATGTTGACCTTCACTAACGACTTTTAGGTTTTAAGTTGAAGAAGAGAGACACTAGCAGCAGGGTTCCAATGGTCATTAGCGGTGTTCCTCCGTTCACACTAGACTGGTGCAGATTTACTGGGGCAGATTTACTGGGGCAGCTGAATAAATATTAGCCACAACGTGCATAACAGAATCGATAATAATAGCCGTAGCCGAAAAGCCCAACAGCCACTTTGATACATAGTAAAGAACTTCTCCGGGGAAAAGGGAGCTCCAGTCTAGGAAGGTTTTCTGCATCACGGTAATGTATAGTTGTCGGATTGCGAACTGGCATTGCCAAATCAGGAGTACCTTTGCTAGTATGCCAGCAGGCGGTCATGCGGCGCAACGCGGGAGGTCATGCCAAACCGATTCAGTCGGTGGAGCGGAGACACTAAAGGAAAACAAGAAAATCCTTTTCACCGAAGAGCCTTGACGTGGTAGACATATATGCGACATTGTAGACACGTGTGCGACATGTACGCGACATGTACGCGACATTGACAAGATGGGCTTTTTCTCAGTATTCCGCTAGGCAAGCTCATCGCACGCGCTCAAATACATCGATGAGTCACAACGGGACATCTAGTAGTGAGCGAAAACATATGAAATCCAAAGCAGAGGAAGTTGCAGAGGAGGCTGCGCAGTACGAGAGAAAGCATGGCAACAAAAACAGGGTTGAAGAACCCATGAGTGTACATGATGAAGGGGAATTCTCCCAGACCAAGAGACATCAGACCAGCGCAGAAGACGCTAGGAAAATGGAAGACAGCAAAACAAATCCCTTCAGTGGAAAAAAATTCAGCGAAAAATACTTTGAGATTTTAAAGATTAGAAGAGATTTGCCAGTACATGCCCAAAGAGAAGAGTTTTTGAGGACATTCCACCGCACTCAAATCATGGTGTTTGTAGGAGAAACAGGATCGGGTAAGACGACGCAAATACCACAATTTGTTCTTTATGATGATATGCCCCATTTGTTGGGAAAACAAGTAGCATGTACGCAACCAAGAAGAGTGGCTGCTATGTCGGTGGCCTCCCGTGTAGCGGACGAGTTGGACGTGCAGTTGGGTGAAGAAGTGGGGTACAGCATTAGATTTGAGAATAAAGTCAGTAATAAAACTATCTTGAAATACATGACTGATGGAATGTTGCTCAGGGAGGCAATGGATGATAATACTTTATCGCGTTACTCCTGTATTCTTTTGGATGAAGCGCATGAACGGACATTAGCTACAGATATTTTGATGGGTTTGTTGAAAGAAATAAGCTTGAGACGACCAGATTTGAAAATAATCATCATGTCAGCTACCTTAGATGCCGAAAAGTTTCAAAACTATTTCAACGACTGTCCCTTGATGGCAGTTCCTGGTAGAACGTATCCCGTAGAGATATATTATACTCCTGAGTATCAGAAGGACTACCTAGATGCGGCAATACGAACCGTACTTCAAATACATGCCACCGAAGATGAAGGAGATATTCTCGTGTTTCTAACAGGTGAAGATGAAATAGAGGAAACTTGTCGAAAGTTGAGTTATGAAATTGATGACCTTATTAGAGAACAGGATTGTGGTCCTTCTAAAGTTTATCCTCTATATGGGTCTTTACCGCCCAGTCATCAGCAAAGGATTTTTGAGCCAGCGCCAAAGGCTCTTAGGCCTGGTGGTAGACCGGGGAGAAAGATTATTGTCTCTACCAATATTGCCGAAACTTCCTTGACAATTGATGGTATAGTGTTTGTTGTTGATCCAGGTTTCTCCAAGCAAAAGGTGTATAATCCTAGAATCAGGGTAGAGTCTTTGCTTGTTTCTCCTGTTTCCAAGGCGTCTGCTCTGCAACGTGCTGGTAGAGCGGGTAGGACTAAACCAGGGAAATGCTTTAGATTGTACACAGAGGAAGCTTTCCAAAAGGAATTGATGGAGCAGTCATACCCTGAGATATTACGAACCAGTCTAGCATCGACGGTATTGGAATTGAAGAAATTGGGTATAGATGACTTGGTCCATTTTGATTTTATGGACCCGCCTGCTCCAGAAACTATGATGAGAGCTTTGGAAGAGTTGAATTATTTGGAGTGTATTTCAGACGAAGGTGATTTGACTCCTTTAGGTCGTTTAGCCTCTCAATTTCCTTTAGACCCTATGCTTGCAGTTATGCTTATTGGTTCTCCTGCATTCCGCTGTTCAAGTGAAATCTTAACAATCGTGGCCATGTTGTCAGTGCCCAGTGTGTTTGTGTCTCCTCCATCTGCGAAGAAGCGGGCTGATGATTGCAAAATGAGGTTTGCCCATCCTGATGGTGACCATCTTACGCTATTAAATGTCTACAATGACTTCATTTCCGAGGAGACAAGGAGCTATGGACAACTGCAGTGGTGCCACGACAACTTTTTATCCTACAGATCGCTCACTGCTGCTAGAAATGTTCGCCTGCAATTGCAAAGACTCATGGAGGTTCATGACTTGGAAGTGAACTCAAGATCCTCCGATGAGAGGACCTATTGGGATAATATACGCAAAGCTCTCGCTGCTGGGTTTTTCATGCAAGTAGCCAAGAAAAAGACTTCTGGTAAAGGCTATATCACTGTTAAAGACAACCAGGAGGCTTTCCTACACCCTACTTCTGTCATGTCACGGGACTCAGAGTGGGTCATATACAATGAGTTTGTTTTAACTTCAAAAAATTATATTCGTACCGTTACTGCCGTTAAGCCTGAATGGTTGATAGAATACGCCCCAAAGTACTACCAGATAGATCATTTTGGAAAAGGGGATGTAAGACTTTCACTTGAAAGAGTAATAGAAAAAGTGAACTCCATGAAAAAGCTAAAAAAGCAAAGAAGGTCAAAAACGTAGGTTGAATATTTTTTGGGGAGCTTGTGGGGGATTTTTTTTTTTTTTTTTGTGTGTTTTCACTTGATGTTAATTTTTCTTTTTTCATTGATGTGTGTAACTTGCATTATGAAAATGTTTCGCGTAGTGACGATGAAATTTAAAATTGATGTCCAAAGAGTGGAATTTAATTGTTAGTTAAAGAATTGTGGTTAATTGAGTATAGTTTTTTGCATTAGTTTTGTAATTATAAAGTTTGTTATTATTGACATATTATTTTCTTTGTTCGAGGCTAATAAAAATTGATATTTGAAGTAATATGGGAGCGCTTATTGTAAGTATACGCGAGACGGCAGCTATATTCCGGATATAAAAATAGGAGCTAGTACTAACATGGTCACAAGTCGAAGTTATTTAAGAATAGAGAAGTACGAATACTTATGCTTGGGCTCGATAATGCAGGGAAAACAACCATATTATATAAATTAAAATTGGGAAAAACATCAAAGACGGTACCGACAGTGGGCTTTAACGTAGAGACAGTTAAACACAAAAATGTGACATTTGCCGTGTGGGACTGTGGTGGTCAAGAGCGTATTCGACCACTCTGGCGGCACTACTTCACAGGCACCAATGCTTTAATATACGTGGTGGATTCTTCAGACCATGGTCGATTAGAGGAGTCTAAAAAGGAATTACTTCGTGTCATCAGCGATAAGGAATTAAGCAACTGCTTACTTATAGTATTGGCCAACAAGCAGGACATCGAGGGCTCGATAAAACCTAAGGAGCTAATGGAAAAATTCGACTTCGATAATCTTCCTGGTGAACATACTTGGTCGGTAATTCCTACCGTAGCCATTAACGGGACTGGTTTGGTTGAGGCATTAAACTGGATCTCAAGCCACTCCAAAACCTAAAACTCTACTTAATATTGCATGCAATTTTGTAAGTTCTTCATGTATTATAACTTTATGTATGATTATGTTAATTTATCTACACAAACCATTCCTATTTTTCTATAGTGGTTACCTCGCCGTTGTCTTCTCCAAAATAAACTTTGTCGGCAATATTCGAGAAAATACCTGTCTCTATTACCCCTACGATCATTTTAATCAGGAGATCCAACTTGGAGGCATTGGAAATCTCTCCAAAATCCGCGTCTAAAATGCAATTGCTGTTATCAGTGATCACAGGACCCGCCTTCCCGGGCATTCCGCTACGCAAAACCACATTCTTGGCCCCAATTTTGTAAAGTTCCTGTGTTACTTTTGAATACGCATTCGGCACAACCTCTACAGGAATCCCTTTGGTCCAGCTCGTCCCTAGCTGCGTTTTAGACCGCTTACGATGATCTGCTACTACCACAAACCGCTTAGATGCACTAGCGATCAATTTCTCCTGAAGGAGACACCCTCCCCCTCCTTTGATAAGATTCATATCCCTATCTACTTCGTCGGCTCCATCAAATGCCACATCTAACTCCACCTCTCGTTCTAGATTCCCCAAAAGCAAATCATTATCAAGCAAGAGATCAAGCGATTGATGTCCTGTTGGGACTACCTTAAAACTCAATCGTCCTCCGTTAGCCGATTTATTTAACTCGCCGAGTCGCTGGGCCACATAAACTACTGTAGACCCTGACCCAAGTCCAACGCTCTTCGCACCCTTGGGCAAGTTTTCATCCACCGCTTTGTATGCTGCCGCTTTTTTTGCTTCTTCTATCTTAGACATACCACTAAAATTCCGTTTACAAGAACCAACCGCTGCTATCCCTCGCCTACAAATACTCCTCAACATGAAATCCCTTAGCAGCAACCCATGTTTCGAACAATCACTCTTTTGGGACCTTCCTCCTAATTGTATGCTTGATAGCGTCATTCCTGTATATTGTCTCACCTTTTCACCGTCACAGCGTGCACGTGCTCCCCTCATGACATCATTTTTTTCTTCCTACTATAGCCAAGAGTTGTTGTGTAATGCCCGATTCCATCCAGGCTTTCGCAGTAGCACACCAACCCAGAACGAGTGTACTGCACATAGGCTCTGGCTAAGTTAATGTGACCATCAAGGCCCGCTTTTAGTCGCATATTAGCAGAAATCAAGTTTTAGTCGGTTTTGTGTAACAAGTGTTTTTGTGTAATAAATTGTGATTGGTCGTCCCAAGTGACCAAAAAAAAAAAATTGAACAGAATTTTTCACGGTTAAATTTTTCACTACGATAGAAGGTCAGTTTTAAACAGTAGTAACGATGTCAGCTGCTAGTAAGGTGTTGTCAGAGAAGCCAAGTGAATTGGAATTGCAAGTTGCGCAAGCATTTGTTGACTTGGAAGCACAGTCAGAGTTGAAAGCAGAATTGAGAGCATTGCAGTTCAAGAGTGCCAGAGAAATCGATGTCGGTGGAGGAAAGAAGGCTTTAGCTATCTTCTTCCCACACCCATCCATGTACGCCTACAGAAGGGTTCAAATTAGATTAACTAGAGAATTGGAGAAGAAGTTCCCCGATCGCCACGTTACTTTTATCGCAGAGAGAAGAATCTTGCCAAAACAAACCAGAGAATCCAGAGTTAGACTGGGTCACCAAAAGAGACCTAGATCCAGAACATTGACTAATGTGCATAATAAGATTTTGGAAGACTTGGTTTTCCCTACTGAGATTGTTGGAAGCAGAGTCAGATACTTAGTAGGTGGTAACAAAATTCAAAAGGTTTTGTTGGACTCTAAGGACTCCACCGCGGTTGACTACAAGTTAGATTCATTTCAACAGTTGTACCAAAAATTGACTGGTAAACAAGTTGTCTTCGAGATACCAGGTGAAGTAGTTTACTGAACTCGATGACCGGGGCTTTCTGTTTCTGGTATTAACAGTTGCACTAGAACCGGGTCTGCTTTAATCTCCTTATTAATTTGGTGTATATTTGACATCATGCCAATATAAATACTTTTGTGAAGCGTTTATTTGTTGTAGCTACGAGACATTTGCGATAGATATCTAAATTTTTTTTACATAACTTGTCGGGAACACTCCTCTTACCCCCTCGAGTTCTCCTTCTGTCCATCCGCTGCCTTCGATATTGTCTGTAATTAAAATTATCCGGTCGCCTGACCTGATGGTCAATTCATCATCACCGTCTGCATCATAGTTGTAAAGAGCCTCAACATACTGGACTTTCTTCGCTCCTCGTTTAGGAGGCACCTGTGGCCCCTGTCTCTTTCCTGCGGAGGGTGCAGTGGACTGAATTTTGATATATGAGGTTGGCACAAACCCTGTCATTCCATTTCTTGCAAGGCGAGCCACCGTCCACCCCGAACCATCGTCTTCTTCCAACACCGAAACAATATCACCGGCCTCTACAGAGAGTTCGTCATTTCCATCCGAGTCATATGGATATAAAACAGTTGCAGTAGGCCCCTTTTCTGTGGAATTCTCTTGCTTGTCAGAACGAAGATTGAAAAGTCCCGAGTTAAGCAACTTCGGACCACTGAATCCGGGCTTAGTGGTTACAGAATCACCCTTATTACCATCTTTACTATCAGAATTGCTTTTCTTCCCTCGAAGGAAGCTAAGTACAGATCTTTTCTCCTTGCGCTGCTCTACGTAAGAAAGGTCTTTGTCACCGGCAAAATTTTGTATAATTTCTATCTCTACTTCATTTTTTACCCTCTGGTTGTCTGTCTTCAAAAACTTTAGCAACAAGAGAAGAGCGTTATTGAATGCTGTATCAAACAGCAACGTCATCCTACCCTTGGAATCTCTGATTTGCAACGCTATTCTTTCAATACTTTGCTTAGTATCGAGGCAAGATTTTTCGTTATCAGAGTACGCCAAAGAAGCTTCTTTTAAAAGCTTCTTTAATTGAGTGAGCTCGGGTTCTTTCGTCACCAAGGATTCGTCATCATGCCAAAACTCACAGGGGATAAAATAAGAATCCTGTGGCTCTGTCCAGTCCCTTATATTGTGTTTCACAAACATTGCAGAGTCTAAATGAGGTTGATTTCTTTCAATTACGTCTTCAACAATATTTAATTTATCTTTTATGTTGTCGTATCTTTTCTTTTCAAGCAACAGAGCATTCTTAAGGATCTTATTAAGCAATTCAACTCGACTTTCGTTCAAATCTTGAAAATAATCTAGTATTTCTGGAATGTCTTGATAGTAATATTTGTCTTTTAACCGATTACCCACGCTAATTTTGATCAAATACTCGTTTTTGGCCATATTCATGGTTGTTTGTTTATCCTGTAGCTTTGTCTGTGCCTTCTCATTCAGAGACTTCTCTGTCTTATGTCTAACTCCTTCAGTGGACTGGCAGGTCAGATCGTAATGTTTCTTCAGCTTCGCAATGTCCTCGTTAGCTTTCTTATATTCCGAGGTCACAAAATGCTCGACAGATCCTATCTGCCCGGCTAAGTTATTACATTTGAATTTCAATTTTGTAAGGTTATCGCATACTTCGTGTGTAAGATCGCTGCCGAACTTCTGTCTCTCCTCCGAGATCGCTTCTGTCTGTGTAAGAACCTCATTCCAAAGCACCAATGAGGCACTCTCGAGTGATCCTGGCGTAATCTGGGGCTTATCTCCTACTGACAACTGCGCCGAACTCTTCGCCTTTTTTTCAAAATACTTTTTGCTGAGATCCCGCAATTTAGTCGAATACTCTTTTTCAATGGAGATTCGCTCTCTGTAAAAGCTTTCTATTTCACTAAGATATTCTATACCATTCTGTGTCCACTTAGATGTTATTGCAAAGCCATCCTTTAACTCATTTCCGAATGATACTTTTTCTGTCGACATCCTACTGCAATATCCCTTCCTACTTTGTTATGCTCACTCTCCTATCCGCTCTGTCTTTTCCTTAATCTAGATACTATAATATTCCGTAATTTTTAAAAAACAGAAGTCTTACTTTTTTTTTTTTTTTTGTTGCTGCTACCAATTGTCTCTAACGAACTCTCTAGAGGACTCTGGCTGAAATCTCTCAGCTGTTGATGACTTTTCCTGTTACAATGCAAGAACAGTTCTCTTAACAATTATGTTCCAAATTGGATTTATCAGACGTCTTGTCTTAGAATCAATGAACCTGCATATACCCCGTAGCCTTCATATCATAGTAGTGAAATAAAGCTTTAACAACTAGACAAAGTTCGAGATACTTTGAGTATTGGAATAGGAGTATCTAGATAGCAAAATTGGGGGGCAAAAGATCAGAACTATTTTTAAAGGCGTCGGCATTTGTGTTCCGAAAGCTTGTTCCTTATCGTAGTGGGGGCCAGAAACCAATCAGGCACTCTAAGGTGAGAATATTGGGTGAAATTTTCAAGGAATATAGAAGCTTGAAGAGGAAGTATCCGGTAAAGAAAACTGGTTTATTTAAGTTAACTAGGGGCCAAAAAAAGATGAGGGGTGTGCAAGCGAATAGTTGGAATGAAGGAGGGGAAGCCGCTAAGACCGAACCAGCAGGAACAATATCGCGAAGACAAAAGCTTCTTGGATTAGCAAGAAATACTAGAGACAGTTATCTCCCACGCCTCAGCCTGATAGCTTCAGGAATTTATTCAAGAGGAGTGCAAGATTACAATGAGAATTGTAACCAGGTGAAGTTGCCAGAGGAAGCCAATATTCACTTATTCAGGACGTACACTATGAAACTCCAAGATAATCAGTACCGAACAGACATAAGCGGATGGGTTTCTTGTCCAGGGGTTATGACGAGAAAAAATAGATTGCTCTTGTCATTAGCAAAACAGATTACTCGATATGGAGAGAATTTATCTGATGTGTCATCTGTGTCCTACAGGGATGAAGATTTGGGAGAAGGATATGAAAGCATATCTTCGTCTGATAGTAGCATACTGCGTCCAGACGGATCCGGTAGTTTGGGTGCTAGCATTTCTGGCTCCTCTAGGGCATCTGGGTTTGAGGAGCGAAAAATATCCAGCGATAACATGCTCAGGAAAAGATTAAGCAATTTTATGGCGCAATCTGTGCCAAATACGGAAATTGTGGTACAACTCAAAAGAAGTGATATTAAGGACGATGCTGGGACGGAGGAGAAAACTGTGATTACTGATTCTAATGGCCATTTCAACGATAGTATGGTCACTGGATACATGCCGACATTGATTTATGCTCGATCTGGCACAAACGAAGATATAGAGGCTTCTAGAAGCACGTTAATAGTTTCGCGCTACGGGTTGGGTATCGTAAGTGATATTGATGATACAGTGAAAAACACTGGTGTTACCTGTGACAAAAGAGACCTTATGAAGAATTTGTTGCTTAATGATGTTTGCAAATGGAAAATTTCACCTGTCGTCTCCTGGTATTGCAACATAAGGTCCCAAAGTGAGACGATATCTTTTCACTACGTATCTAATTCACCATGGCAACTTTTCAGTGTTACCGAAGAGTACTTCGATGACGTTGGATTGCCAGATGGGTCTATACAGTTGAAGCAATATAACGGTAGTATATTCTCGTCCTTAATGGAGCCTTCTAATTCTCGAAAAATGCAGGCTTTAAAAAAATTAGCTGAGGACTTTCCAGATAAAAAATTTATATGTGTGGGTGATTCTGGTGAATTTGATTTGGAAGCCTATGTTGACTTGGCACTCAATTACCCGTCCAAAGTTTTGGCTATATATATTAGACATGTTGATCACTCACTATCCTACGTTGATGAAAAGAAGATATTGCATGAAATAATACGCATTATTGAGAGAAATAATTCTAGTTACAATACTAGTGAGCAAAGTAATGCGCTGTCTTCTTCTAATCAGATAGAAAATAATCTTATAGATTTATCTGATTGCGAAAATTTCACAAAACAAGACCAGACTAGTACTTTTCGTCCTCAAGTTCCAAAAAAACCGGATTTTTTAAGAAGTGACTCGCTAAGGTACGATGATAATTTGAGCAAGAAAGGGAACTACGAATCGCATCTGAGTCTTGAAGGATTTGACGATAGGACGTTACTAAATACTTCAGAAGGAGCAAACTACGAAGGTGTAACCGGTGAAAGTCGTCCTCCTTTACCTCCACGGAGATCGAAACCTCAGTTGGAGACTTCTAAAGTACATTCAGAAAGATTTAATTACAAGCCCCAAACAAATGGCTTTTATGACAGGTTAAAAGGTACTTATAATAATTTTTATTATTCTGACTTGGAAAATATGGATAGAAAAGGCTTAGAGTGGATTATCAGGGTAGAAAATGCACTTAGTGCATTAAAGGCTACAGGAACCGATTTACGTTTTTTTTCAGACGACGATCCCGATTTTTTTGATTCGACAATAAAGAGCATAAAAAATTATGTTAAGAAGCAAAAATAAATATGCCTACTGAATGAAAATTAGTCTATGTATTTTGTTAATAGCATTACACTTCCAATACAGTTTTATGTGCTTATGAACTCTTACAGGTAAGCCAGCCCCTCATTCAACGTTACTTTTTTAAATATCAGCAGAAGAAATTTGCTCATGGTCATTTTGAGTATTTACCTCGCCATTACCGTAGTCTTTTACATCACCATCGACATCAGGCAAATTCTGTCTGAACTCTCTCAAGTCCAATTCTTTGCCATGCTCTGATGTATCAGCTTCAGTATAATACTTGTCAGCTAATTTCTCCTTCACAATTTCTTTACCTGTTTTGCCCCTTCTATTCGTTTTTTCTTTGTCCTTCCTTTCGGCTTCCTTCTTCTCATTATTCTTCTGCTTCCATTCATTGAATGTTTCCCATGTTATAGGGGTGAATTTACTTCTGTCAAGCTTACCTCTTTCGAGCTCTATAAACTCTTCCAAAGTAATTTTTGGAGCAGAATCTGCTGCAAGTTTTTCGAGCTTCCTTTGTTCTTTCGTCTTCAACACAAAGCCGGGTGGCAAAGAGTGTCTATACTTACAAGTGTCACCACCATTAGGACAAACCCAGAACCAACCGTACTTACCATTTTCAACAGCATCAATAAAGTATTTGCATACCTTTTCGGTAGTGGTCTTTGGATTCCCATGCTTAGACAAGATGACTTTCCGCAATTTCTCTTCATCCCAGTCTTCCATTTTATCTTCCTCCTTTTCAGTTCTCTGGTCAATGTAGAGATCCTTTTTAGGATCCTTTCGCCCTACATTTATGTCATGAGAGAATTTACACTTGGCACCTTTTGTACAAACTCCTTTCTTGAAAAATTCGCACAAAACAGTCTTTGGATCAACCCCAAAAGGAACTTTCTGCTGCTGAATACCAAAAAGTGCCGCCGTCTCTCTTTTGGCTTCTTCTGAAGCTTTCTTTTCTTCGGCCTTCTTCTTGGTCTCTGCCTCTTTCCTCCTGGCCAAACCACCGTCAGAGCCCGACTTAATTTGACTAATTTGCTGTTGGACCTTCTTCGACTTGTTTTTATTTTTCAAACCAAAGGTCTTATCTTCAGTGGCCTTGGTCTTTGCCTTGGTCTTGTTTTTGTCACTCTTCTCTGGCTGCTTCTTGGCTTTTGGAGGCATACTAATAGTATATTCTCTTAAACAACTAATCCCAATGAAAAAATTTGAACTGTGCTACATACTGAACATCTATCACGTGATATACTCATTTTCACTATTTAGTCTCGTTTTCATCGTTACTATTAACAGTAGTTACCTGTGGCTTTATCGTCTCCACACCGTAATTTAGATCTGAGTGAGAAGAAGATTTTCTATGCAATTTTTTAGGTTTCTTTTTATACCATATCAAGTTATCTAGCATTCTAGACCCTTCAGCAGAAGCATGAGAATTTTCTGGTGACAGCGTTCTATCCTCTTTGTACGACCTCTGCAGGAGTGGAGATTTGGGTGTGTCCAGTCGAGAACTAAAGTTAGATGCACGGGAGTCCTCGAGCTCACCATGCCTCTGTCTCGCTGAATGCCTACTATGACGAAAAGGAAGGTGTGACATTTTCGAAAGGCCATGCCTTATAGGATTCTCCTGGTTTGAGGCAGCGATTGAATCGGACAATCTATTTCTAAAAGAAGAATTCGACTCTGTCCTAGCTAAGCTTCTGTTTAAAATAACAGAAGCCTTTTTGTCATAAACCACAGAAGCAGAATCTGTAGGATGTGTAGAGTCAGATGACTGGGTCTCAAGGGATGGATTGGCCTTATGATAATGCCCTTTAATACCTCTGCTAATATTTGTCACACTTTCTGCTATATTGTGGTCATCTTTTGTGAAAAAAGAATCGAAATCGTCCAAGGCAGCCCACATATTACTTAATGAAGCTTCTGGCTCTTCTGCACCATATTGATTTTCTGTGTAGTCAGAAAGAGGGACGTAATTCTCTTCCAGAAACTGAATTGTACCACCACCTTCATCTTTTGTCTCTTCTTCCGTAACCGAATTAAGATTAATGGTCAAAAAGACAGAGTGGACATTGTTCCTTGTCGTTGCCGCCGTAATAGAAGGCATCGGTATTGACCATCCGTTTCTGTCGGGCATTCCGAACAACGTTGCCGTATTATCATACTCTCGCTTCATGTTATTATTTCCTAAACTCATTCTTAGGATATCCCTATCTAACTCAGAACCAGATATTGCTTCAGCTTTATCCAATACTTCTAGTGCTGGGAGTGCCTCATCAGTCAAAAGCAAGCGTAACAAAGGGGATATTAAGTCAGCGCCAACTCCCACAAATTCCTCTCTCCCCAAGTTTATTAATGGGAAGAATTGCTTTAACAACAGCAAAGTTTCCAATCTGATCCAACTAATTCTATTGGATAGAAGGCCCAATACAAAAACCAAAGCCTGTACCTCAAATGCAGGGAAAAAAAAGTCATTAATTGTTGCTACTGATTGGCGCAAGAAATCTTTCTTAGACCTAAACCTCCCTTTCGCTAAAGAAAATAAAATCCTCGCTAATGTTCCTTTACCACTGTTTTCTGCCATAACGCTCAACGTGCTTGCGCTATCTCCGATCTCCCTCAGATTTTTGTCATCAAACGAATGCAAATAACGAGGCATATTTGCTAACAACACCATTAGTAGCCTATAATCACCTTGTCCTATAATTTCGCTATCCTGAAAGTGATTTAGTTTGTCAAGAAACTTAACAGTAAGTTCCCAAGTTGTAGCTGACCGTAATCCAACTAGCACTACTTGTACCAAACCTTCGAACCTTCCCTCCCATTTAGGTGGAAAAGTCGAAATTAAACATGAAATCGTATCAGGTGCATCGAGATCAATTTTTAATAAAAACTTTGATATTGTCGATAGGACCTCTATAAATTCTCGCTCATGAACAGTACTTAAGCATGCGACGCCAGACCAAAATAATTGAGGAAATTCGATGAGTTTCTCGAAGTCCAATTCTGCAGTAATGGCGTTTAGGGTCATCAAAATTTGCATAGCAAATCCCTGGATATCTGGTGACTCGTCAGCTATAGTATTCGAAAGTCGATGAAGCATGTCCCGTAACATATCATGGTTTAAAGAGGTAAGCAAAGAGCGAAAAATTTGAAAAGAGCGACACGCAATGTGTCTCACAGCACAGGTAGTTGCCCAATGCAAAGAAATCTGGCTCCAATCTTCCTGTAAAGAAGGTATATTTTTGTCAAAGGCATCCATGATTCTTCGTATTAACAAGTCCATATTTCTAGGAGTTCTTCCTCCTCCCCTTTCGGTGTTCAAGTCATCATATATCCATAGGTGCTTTAAGCGATCATGACTTTTAAGTGATTGAAGAAGTTCAGCAGAATCTTTATCATCAAAACCCAAGGTCGTCACTATTTGAATAAGTAATATACTAGCACTTTCTTGTACTATTGAATTATAATGATCCAAAAGCGAAAACGAAACATGGAGGAGTAGTGGTAACCTTTCAAGAATCTGGTCGCTTCTAAGAGCAATTAAGTTAGTCAAAAAGATCATAGAAATTTGACCAATCGAGAAAACGGCATCAACTCCTTCAAAAGTAGTTTCCCATACATCAGAAAAATATGGATACTCGCAAAACTTTCCACTATCAACACTTTTCTCTTGCAAAGGAGGAACCATCGATCTTGGCCCTAATCCAGCTATTAATTTGTCTGTGGTGATAATTAAGTTTTCGTTCGCTAAGTATCCCATTATACGGCATACGTACTCAACAACCTTACTGTTCTTTCTGCTTAAAGAAATATGAACCAAATATTCAAATATAGCCTCGAAATTCGAGGGATTTCTTGCCAATGACATCCAGGCTGACTCAACCTCTGTTGGAAGCTCCTGGCCATATGCAACCTCATACTCTAAGAAATTATCTAGAACCATTAGCGTTGAGAAATCAATTTTAGTTTCAGTTGGCGACTTCTGGGTTTTTTCATGTTGTAGCTCGATCGAATCTACCCACGGAATTAAGCATGTGAAGACGTCTCTTCTTACTTCTGTATCCACACATTTCAATATCATACTAAGATAGCTTATGAAGTAAAACACGTCTTCGGGATGGTTGTTTACATAATGTGACGATATATCGAGTAAAGCCTTCTTGTACACAACAAATGATTTGCTGATGATAAAGTCACGATAAGAATAAGTATCCGATGTGCCAAAAAATTTTTTTTCAAGAAAAATAAGTAATTCCAAGGCAGAGCTTCTTATAGAGGGATTGTTGTTACCTACTAGGACAAGACATAGACCAATTAGTTCTTTTGGGACGCTTTCGAAATTTTTCAACGTCATTAGAGCCTCCGTATATGGCAAAAGATAACATTCAGCTACTTTAGGGGTGCTTTGTGACTCAAAGCTTTTTTTCATGACGATTTGATATATTTCGTCATCATTTATGTTATATTTCAAGATATTCCTCAATGCATTTCGTCCTAAATCTACAACGATCTCATTATCCGAATGAAGCAAAACATCCACCCAATTTATAGCTTCAGGTATGTCAACAGACATTATAACTGACTTCCCGCCCACATTAATTTCATGATGTATAGGGCTAGCGCATAAAGCTGTCATGTAGCTGAGCGAAGCATATTGTAGAGCCTTCCTTTCTAATTCCACAATCGCAATTGTGGGAGCCATATTCTTTCTTTCCTTGCAGTTCTCCATCATGGTATTATAACGTCCATCAGCCAAGTCGCTTGTGCTTCCAAAACCACACCATGATTTCAAATAATTAAAACAGCTTATTCTCGCCTCGAAAGGAAACCATCTCTCGAGGTCGGCCTTTCCTACCAATCCATTAACGACATTTTCAAGTAGACCAGAAAAGTATCGGCGAAGTTTTTGAAAATTGACATCAACCTGCACATTAGAAGATGATAAGAAGGATTTAACATTTTTAACTACTGACATCAAGTTAGCTACCATCCACTCATCACTGAATATTAAGTCCTCTTGGTGAAAACGAGACGTAATATTATTAAGAATTTGTACAAGTCCTACCCTGCACTGATCCTCGTAGAAATCTCGCTTATCTGAATCCTTGTCCCATTCATTTAAACTCAGAGGAACACTTTCTAAGAAAGTTTTGAAAATATTGATATTTAAACAACTCACGCCTGAAATCACTGCATCTCTGACCATTTGCTGAGGTGATTTCAATAGTGGTATAACCATTCTAAAAACAGACTTCGCACTTGTTATCTTTTGATGTTGTAAGAACATTTGCATTGACCGTTTCCGACCATGTGTAGCTTTCGTTGGAATCGAAATTTTCTGCTCATTAGTAGAGGTCAATGAGCAACATGCATATACCAAATATAATCTCCATTGATTTATAACCACTTCGGGTGCTATTGAAGGAGTCTTTTGTGAGAATAAAGATGAAGTGAAAGTACTGTAGCTCTCTGAATAGTCGAAAACAAGTTCATACAATTGAACTAGGCGAGCACATACGATCGAGCGACACATTGCCACAGGCATAGGGCACTTCTCAAAAAAAATGTCCAAAACCTTGGGATACAATCTAAACCACAAGGTTGAATCGATTCCAAAATCTGATTCCGCTAGTTTAACCAATACATTTTTCTTCTGCATCATCTTAGAAACTCTAGTACGTTCGGGACTACTCAACTCTTTTCGAATTGGTCGTATTAATTCCAAAAAATCAGTATTCTGTAGGACATGAATCAAGCGCGTCCCTTCGTCAGCAGCAAATTTAGATGAACTCCTTGAATGAGCGTTCAGATTAGTATTGTCCGAAGATCTTCCTCCATTATTTGAAAGTTCAAACACTGCTTGATCAAATTTTTCGACGAGCTCTAATATTTGGATCGCATAGTGTCTTGTAAGGGAATCTTGGTAGCACAAGAAAAATAGCCCATTACCCTCTATCTCTTCGATAACAGTAATGATCGTTTTCCATTCAATCTCATCAACAGGTGTTACTTTTCTTCTATCACTAGCGTAGTCTGTTGCCACATTAATTTCATATAACTCGTGTAATACGTCCTTATTCATCAGTTCGTCCACACGAGGCATATCCGAATTTTTCCTTTCGGACGTAGTGGACGACGAGCTAAGTTCTTCAAGCCAGCATGTAAGTAACGAAACATAAATTGCTAATAGTTCCTGAGTGGTCCCTAAAGATAACTCAATGTTGACAGGCTCAGGCTTGTCACTAAGATGAAAGGCATACTTCGCAAAGTAAGCGACTAAACTTCTAGGATTTCCCTTTGACGCCATTTTTCTTAAAGTAGTTAGCACTGTCTCAGCGATCCTCCTGTTGGGGTGTAGTACGTTACGCGTCAATATTTGGACAACTAGCTGAAATGGTAAACCACTACACGAAACGGACTCATTGCTCAGCGGTACAAGTATCCAATGTGATACTTCAAGTATAGCAATGAAGATATCAATATTAAAATCTTTTGTCGCATTGTATGAAAAATCCAAACGAAACGCCGAAAAAGCAGAATGTGACCTGGAGGTTGACGAGGGTGCTCCCGGATCCAGGTTTCCTAAGGCATTCATGCCGAACTCATAATCCAATTGTCTAAACACAGAACCAAAGCTTTTACATATCTCTTCATGGACAAAGGCATTTGTAGAATCCTTGGCGACAAATATAAATTCGTTGTTCTGTAACTTCTTTTCTTCGCCTTCAGTTCTTGTTCCAAGCGATCTTAAGTCCCTTAAACTCTCATTCGTGGGAAAAGACGGTCTAAGGCTAAATTCATAATCATAGATTATAAAAAAATAGCTTTTGATCAGGATTAATAATTTCTCAGGCGATATAATCTCATTAGTAGCACTATTATATCCCAGTCTCAAAAGTCGAAGAAGGACATTTTCTAAAGTATAATTTAAATATTGAAAACCAACTATCCTTATCAAAGTAGCCATCGCATTAATTAAGTCCTCGTTGAATACTATCCATTGTTGTTTCTTGCCCATGCTATTATTATTGAACAAAAGTAAGTTAAAAAAGTTGTCTAGCTTTTTCACTGTGTTATTTAATGTGTCACTGAAGCGATATAAATATGTCCAAAGTAGTCTTGAAATGCAAAATACCAACATCACTTTATCCCTTAGATCAAGTTTTGCTTTTAATTTAATAGAAATCTCTTCGATTAATGAAAACCAAGTATTACTAAATAGTTCCCTTGAGTGAACACACACACACGCCGTTGTCAATCGCATGCTAGCAGACCATAAGTCAACCGATTCATCCAGAAGCCTCCAATTTTGCTGATTTTTTGTTGTATTACTTCCACCTGATTGTTCCTTTAGAACGCTTTTTAGAGTCGCACTTGATTTATTGAATATTTTCGAAATGGCCTCTAGCCACGTTGGATGATTGATTTCTGCAGTTAATGATTTCCCTAGGTGTTCAATCAAGTAGCTTAGGACATCACAATATGAGAGCAAAACATTTTCGTTTTGTGCTTTCAGATAAAACTTTGCTAGTGATAAAAGAAACTCGGCGCTTTCTTCAAATTTCTCCATAGGATAATTTTTTAGGTTTAAACATTTTATCCTTTGAATAAGCATAGAAGCCATATTCTCATCCTCGGCGTTAAGCTTTACGGGTAATACCTCTAAACTAGCAATAAATCTATCACTTACGCTTAAAAATCGCTTCTCAGACATATGTCCTAGTAATTCCGCAAACATGTTCCAATTGGCAAACCTCATTGCAGATTCCTTATATTTTGCGGGGTCACTAAATCTCAATTGAGCAAAAAAGATCTCTTCCATCCTTTCACCTAAATCATCATCAAAAGGGCACTCTTTCACTACCTCAATCAGAACACGGCAAAATATGTAGATCAGTGCTAAGGATTTTCGTTCAGCAAGGATAGTGCTATTTTTAGAGTTATTGGAGAATGTACTCTGTTTGAAAGGCATCGTATTAGAATACAGAGTACCCTGGCTCATTGTAGGTGACTGTTTTTGTTTCTGGTTTACTTCAGATGTAGATTTCGCAAGAGAAACTCCCTTCAGCCTGCTAAGACTTTTCGACCGCATTATACTTAAGCTTCGCTTCGCCTTTGAGTTGAAGCTGGACCCCTTCTGGTTATTATTTGGTGACACATTTACTTGTCTAGAAGCCGGCGGTAGCTCCTTGTCTTTTGTTTCGACATTTTCAATCCCATTTAAGACACTTGTTTCACACTTCGATTTTCTCCAAAACATTACACTATCAATAACATGCTTGGGCTTCTTCCTCGCAACATATGCTAAGGAGACAATCACTTTATCAAATTCTTTGTCTGCTCCTTCTCCCATTATCTCTGCGATGGGAGGCTCCTCATCACTAGAATACTGAAGACATATACTGAGTTTTCTTTCTGCAAGACGTACAAACTTTGTAAAGATAATATGCAAAGAATATTCTGCCGGTGTTTTTGATGAAGTTGCTAGGTTTCTTCTTTCATGCAACTGTCCTCCCTGAAAACGAGAAAAATTCTCATTTACCAAGAATGGCAGACCTAAAAGTGATTGTTTAAACGTACTCAGGTTGTCTCTATTTGATGCCTTACCCTCCGAAATACTTTGGGGTGCGTGTTTTCGAGATCTATCACGCGAGTCCAGCTCAAATCGACTTTTGCCAAAATTCGATTGATTACCTTCCTCATCTACATTACTTTCATGCTGATGAGCTTTTCCGCTTATTTTGTTTTGATGTAATTCCAGTTCTATCGCGTCTGAATTATTATACTTCCCTGCTCCTCTCCTGTTCTGGTTATCATTGCGCACAACAGTTTGTGAAATATCATCAGCTATGCCTGATTGTGTCACTGTCTGTTTTGGTTTATTTTCATAACCATCTCTCTTCAATGCTTCAAAGTTTCTCAATTCTACCTTATGACAATGCGCTTCTTCTAGCTCCGGATCTTGATCATATTCCTCGAAAAAATCATGTATGGAATCCATATCATTTTGCGCACAATTTCGTTGGACATTTTCTTCCATTTGGGGTCCCGCATTAGAAATATCGTCAAGGTCTGGAATCTCGATCATTCGACTCATTTTATTAATATATGATGCGTTCCTCTTCCTTTTTTCAATGAAAAACGAACGCGGCCTCAAAGGCTATTTTTCTAATAACAGGCTACAAGCAGTATATTGCACTGTCTCGGATGTATTCCTTTTCAATTTCTTATTGTTATTTCAACGTCCTCTCGTATTCTAAAATAAAAAGAGTTTATATTGAAATCAAATCTAAAACATTAAAAAAAAAAAAAAAAAAAAACTAAAAATAAAATGAAAAAAAAAAGAGAGAGAGAGACATATTTCGTACCTGGGCATTTTGAAGGTGAAGAGGCGATAGAGATTGAAAATAAAAGACAAATCTTAGCTTCAAATATAATTATATCTGGTGTCGAAGCAACAGCACAATGGATGAAGAGAAAGGTTTTGATTTGTCGAAGACCGTTCATCAAGTTATCGCAACAAATGATTTGCCATTCAAGGAACATCAGAGTAACAAGATATCCGAAGAAATAAAAGCACAGAGGGTCAGTCTATTGCAGTTTATACAGGCTTTAGGTACAGGACTCACAGCAGAAAGTGACAGTGTAAGAGTGAAGACGGTGGAGTTTCTTTCGATGACTTTGCCACTGCTCCGTGACAGCTTGAGTAGACAAGATATTAATGTGCTAAATGATTACTTGTTGAGTAAGTTTGATGACCATGTATCACTTCAGCATACTTTAGCGGGACTAAATTCCCTCATTCATCAAAGGAATTTTATTTTCTCGATGAATCGTAATGTTGAAAAAATACTCAATAAAATTTTGAATGAATATCAACCACGGCTGCATTTAGCAAAGGTAAGATACGAGACTTTCCGAATTCTTAAATCATTATTAGAAGGTGATCCCGGGTATTTTCAAAGTGATCCAAATGTTAGTAGACTTTATTTGAAGAGCTTTATCCATATCGCCAGTGGGGAGAAAGATCCTAGGAACCTATTGATATCGTTTGAAAATAATATAAAGATCAATCAGCTCTTTGATTTTGATCCATCGCATGACGAGAATGACAAATTTTACGTACATGAATTATTCGATATTTGTTTTTGCTACTTTCCCATTTCATTTACACCGCCTCCCAATGATCCTTACAAGATATCGGACACCACCTTAAAGTTGAAATTAAGGGAAACTATTGGCTCTCAGAGTCTTTTTTATACTTATGCGTTTCCTGAGTTATTAGAGAAACTTACATCAACAAATCCAACTGTGCGTAACGATGTACTCAAGACTTTGCTTTATTGCCTAACACGATACGACATAAAGGTTTTTGACGAATGGCAAGTGCTCTGGGATGCCTTAAAATTCGAGATCTTGCATAATGAGGTGACCATTTTTAAACCCCAGGAAGAGACACTTTTGCCTCTAAATTATGACGAAAATGTAAGTGATTCTGACGAATATAAGCCATTATTACTCACTATAGAAATTATTCGCACGATAAGTCAAAAACTAAGTGCCACTGATAAGCTTGCTGAATTTCTTCAATTTGTGCTAAATGAACAAGAATTGGCGGACGGGATTACCGAGAAATCCTCCAAACAAGTCGTCTTATTATTATGTGGAGTAGGATCTGGTTCTAAGGAAGCATTTAATGCTGTAGTGAAGTTTTTATTTAGCTACAATATTTGGGGAAAATTTTTGTCTACTGACGATGAAATAGGTAACGAGCCTGAAGAAAAGGACGAAGAAGCTGATTTTGCTTTAGATATCACAAAGCAAAGAGATATCATTGACAACCTAGGTTTTCTTTTCAGTACATATAAAGACGTTATTTCATTTGTTATGAAAGAAGATCCTTTTCTAGCTTTTAACGAATTAGTTTCAAGAAGAGACCAGTTACTTATATTCTTGGGCCAAATTCTACATGCTTCTTCAAACTTGGAGGAAATACTAAAATGCAAAGTGATCCAACAGTTGGTTAAGCTCTGCAGAATGCCTTTTTTCTTTACGACACAAGAGTGCTCACTTTCGATCACCTATTTTAAAGACATACTAATAAGTAAGGTTGAGTTTAATGATCTGAAATGGGATTCCGACAATGTTCTTCAAGAGGTGATTGCTGGATTAAGAAAATTACTCACTGACCCGAACGATCGGTATAATGAAAAAACGAATTTGGTTCTAGAATTGGTGTTCCCTAATTTGTTCCTAATGCTTACAACTAATTCAAAAGAGAAGGGTTCCGACAGTGAATATGAGGCTACTCTGAAAAAAGGCTTGTCCTTGTTTAGACAATTATGTGTTACTCCGTATTTATTAGAAGTCGTATCCATTAGATTGCTCAATCTCTTACAGGGACTTGAGGACTTTGACAACACTGTTGTGTATGAACATGTTCTCGACATGCTTTTAGAATCAACTAAATCAAACGAAGCTTCTGAACAGTTTTTACTTAATTCATGGTATAGGAATTTTGTTCCAAGGTTTTTGAGAAGTATTGATAATGTCACCACAAAGTTCAATAACTGGGTCATAATCGAGTTGGCTGGTGATTTACTCGGATTGATAGTGCTTTTTACTGAAAAATCAAAACATCAGGCCATCGTGGATGACCTCTTGAATGCTTTTATATTTAACAAGCCCACTGCCATCGGTTTTCAAGCGGACTTGCTTCACAACCCTTCGCTACTTATAAACATATTGAACAAGGGTCTTGCTAATTGTGACGTATCATGTCAAGTAAATTTTGACGATGCATGGAAATGCGACACGCTTCTTTCATCTCTCATCACGGTATACAACCATGCAGAAGACGGATTTTTACTGTTGAACTATCTTCAGACTTTGGCATTGTTGGTCAACAAATTCACAAAGGAAGATGCATTTATTTACCAAAAAATTGAGAATTCTCTTAAGAATTTATCAACTAAACACCAAATGACTCTAGAAGATAAAAAGGACTTGGAAATTAGTCTATGGATGCTAAAAGGGTTGGTAACAAAAGCTGATAAGACAGGCTTCTTGTACGCTCGCGAACTATTCATGTTATTGAATTCTCCTAATGAGACAGTAAGGATGTCTATAGCAAAGTCAATAGGCATTCTTTTTACGGATGTATCTATTTTTACAAAGCCGCTGAATAGCAAAAGGAAGAAGCCTATATCTGGTGTCCAGCCATTGAATGTGAGAATGCTTTATAAACAAAATTTGTTTGAAGCTTTGTTGCCTCTATTAGTCGATGGCTTTAGACTGGAGGAGCAAAGAGACAAAAGTATTTACTTGACAACTTTAGCATTGATACTGACCAATGTTCCTGCGCCCGTGTTGCAGGCTCACGTTGAAGATATTTTTCCGATGCTAGTGAGTACCCTCAAGATGAACAATACACGCATGCTAGTATCGGTTATTTCCACAATAGAGGTAATTCTCACGTCTCTACCTGAAAAGACAATTAATTACGTGTCCACTTTGGTTCCTAGATTCTGCGAGTTAGCTACAAGAAAAGTTATTGCAAGAAACATTCAGGTTAATACCGAAGAAATTAGACTTAAATCACTAGGATGCTTGCTGCTTATATTTACAAAGTTGGAGTTGCATTACACATTGCCCTATAAAAATTCGACGCTTAAAGATCTTGCCAATGCCCTTGATGATAACAAACGAACAGTCAGGAAATCATGCAGTGATGTTCGTCAATCTCTCTTTGTCTTAGATAGATAATAATTGTATTGCATTAATATATTTGCTTTTTCATTCTTCTTCCTCCTCCGAATCTTCGAGTCCTACTGGAGCCAAGCCGGGTGTGAGTCCCGGATAAGAAATCATACCTCTCTTGATCTTTCTCTCGAAAGATTTGCCCTTTTTGTCCTTCTTTGGAGTTTCTTTTTTGCGGTCCATAGCCAAAATCTCTTGCTTAAGGCCCCCCAATTCTTCTTTGATCTCCACGTCACCTATATCTCCAAGTTTTTGCACTGCTCTTGCATTTGCTCTTATATCTCGTCTTAGATGGGCTCTATCTTCTTCTGTAAGGCTGCCCGTTTCTTGATGCTGTTTTATAAGATTATCACGCGCCCTCTTCTGTAAGAACTCTTGTTCTCGCTGTAATTTTCTATTATGTTTATGTTGCTTCTGTTTCTTTATTCTCTTACGTTTGTCCATCTCTTCCCTGCCGAGACTCCTTCGGAGCTCTTGGTCCACACTTTCCGTTGTCGAACGCTTTTTTTTATTACTCTCAACTACGCTTCCAGGCAAAATTTTTTCAAAAAGGTTCTCCACTGCATTCTTGGTCTGTTCCTCTGATAAACTACTAGAAAAACCCATGCCCGTGCTATCTATATCCTTCTGATGCTGTTCTCTTTCGCTCTTTCCCTGCTCATATCGTTAGGGAATTTTCATGAAGAGGCGTGTCTGGCTCAATCGCTCCATCACCCTTTACCTTGTAAAGAAACTTCAAAAATTCAACTACAAAGGGTCAAGTCTCCTAGTTGAACCTAGATATTAAGCTACCTTACTTATTGAATGGAAGGCCTTAGTTTTTGAATGAAGAACATAGTACCCTTTTTTCTCACTTTCGTATAGTGTCTCTTCGCACCCATCTATCTGCCTGATGTATCAATAGATCTAACAAAAGAAAAAAAAAAAAAAAAAAAAAAAAAAAAAAAAAAAAAAAGAGTATTGCTACTCAGCTTGCGCTCCCCACATTTCTTGCATGGCTCCTATTGCGCCAACTGTGCTAATGTGGACACAAGTGGGCTTTCTACACCCAATTCTTTGCCAAATATTATCTTATCGGTGTCGCCAGTTTTAGGGAAGACATGGCATTCTCTCATCTCAATTGCGGACGACTCAACAGAACTTAATTCGCTATTCCATTTCTCTCAACCTCGCACATGTCTGTATACCGTGTATCCCTAGAGGCTTACTTGGGGCAACCAACTTTCAACAGTGACGGTCGTCAATCCCGGCTCCAATCGCCGGTCAAAGGTCTAGTTGTGGTCGTGTGTATCTCAATTATCCGGTTCCAGTTTCCCTGGGTCTTCGTCTAAGACTTTTTATTCCTTTTTGTTTTTTTCTTGGGTTATTTTCCTTGGCACTTTTCCTCTTCCTTTGGTTCCCCTAGTAGCTGGCAGCAACAACCTCTTGTTCCGTCCTAGCAATAGCTGATGGCTGTGAAAAAGCAGTCGTCGGTTCTGTAGATACATCGCGCTTCTATTTTACCGCGGGTCAATATAAGGCTCAACTAGCTTTGTGTGTCCGTATTGTAATCCGCGAATGCATATGAACGAGCTTTATGCCGCTTTCTGCTCTTTTATCACTTCTGTCCTGTATATAACGCCACATGCCTATGTTCACATTGTCCTGTCCCACAATGTCCCATGACCCCTACATTCTATATACATTGTCTAAGTTCGGCTCTGTCTAAGTCCGACTGCCTACTCTAACTGCTTATGTTCAGTACTGCCCTCGTTTGAACCTGTATATGTGTGCTCAAGCCCTTTCGAGACCCTGATAAAGCTAGTTGGACACACCCTTGCGGTATAGGGTTCCTCTTTTTTCATTTCTTTTGCCTTTTGTGAGTAAATGCATCAGATCCGTTTGCTGAAAAATTCCTGGGTTCCTGTGTTATCAACACCTGGCTTGTTTAGTTGATTTGCGCTTTAGACAGTTAACATGCATGAAATTCTGTCTTCGCACTAGCTTTTTCCCTACACTTGTCTTAAGCTAGCGATAAAATCAAGGCAGATGGAGAATGGTACAAAATTTCCCCCCACTACATCCGTGGTTAAAAAAATCACATGATATATTTGGTTATTCCCTGAATGGCAAAGTTGGAGAAAAAGCACATATATTTATATATTTATATATATATATATATATATATATATGGAGTATACTTAAGAATTAAATAGTAATTTTTTTTTATTTTATTAGTAAAGCATCAATTGTTTAATTGAAAATGTCAGATCTTAAGGTGGAAGGATTCAAGTCGGGAGATTTGTTCCAACAATTGGCAGATGGTCTCAAGGATGACTCCACGAAGCAAAAGGCCATCAAGGGAGTTAAAGCCCTCTTGGTTATCACCTTGAAAGGAAAAGGAGGTAAGGAGCAATCATGGGTACTCGATCTCAAAAAGGAAGGTACAGTTACAAAAGCAGACACACCACCAAAGAGTGATGTTCAGCTTATCTTGAAGGATGCGGATTTTGTCAAGTTGGCTGAAGGTAAGGCTAATGGACAAAAATTGTTCATGGGAGGTAAATTAAAGGTCAAGGGTAACATGATGAAGGCCACCTCAGTTGAGCAAGTATTCAAGACCTTGGCCCCACCAGGACCAAAATTGTAAGCTACTTATATATATTTATACTTATGTCTACAAGGCAAGCGAGAGAATAAAGGAGTAAGATTTGCTAGTAGTAAGTTACCAGGCATGCAGAATGCTTATTTTATTTTTTTTTTTTTTTCTTGTAGTCTAGCTAGTGCGGACGATTTGTAAAATACTAGAGGTTGCTATAAAGCGCTAATTGAGAGCCCCCACAAGCAAGAAAATGATTGAATGCAATATCGTTGACACGAAAAGCCTCTTCCATGCCCACAAGATAGGTTGTTTGAATAGAATGGGCATTCAAGTCTATTGAGAGCTTGAGAAGCAGTTCCAGGCCATTGTATAATACTAAGAAAACTTGTTGACCACTGACAGCAAGTATTTTAATCGCAGAGATGGGACCGACCTCAAAGCTAAAGCTTGCTACTCTGGTCACCAGATCAACATTCCAGAAATTAAGTTGACCATTTTCGTGTCCAGTGGCTAGCAAATCGTTGAATAGATCCATGGTTTCTACTTTAGAATCACTGACAAATCTTATGCGGGTTTGGCAATGATCAGCCAAACTAAAATGCTGAATTACCCCTGAATCATACCCAACAAGCACCGCCTGATTGGCAACTTCGAATTCAAGGCTAGAAGTGGCCAGACCTGTAGAGTTAGTATGGACTGCCACAATGGTGTTCGCAGGATCATCTTCGTGCCCAATCCGCCTATAGCGATATACAACCTTCCCACTGCCGCATTCCCATAATATTACTGACCCATCCCTAGAACAAGTAACAAAATTTCGACCAGTTTTACCTGATAACACGGCCCCTGTGATTTCCTGCACATGTCCTATCATCTTTCTTGCTTCTGTACCCTCTAACGACCAAATCTTGATTGTCAAGTCGCTTCCAACAGACAAAATCACTTTATTCGAAGGAAAAATTCGAATTAAGGAAACGTTTCCCAAATGCGCTTGCTTGATTTCCCTCACTATCTGTCTAGTTATCGTGCTATAAATTATTATATCTCCCCTGACTGTTCCTGCTACAATTGTGGTCTTATCTGGTGAAATAGCTAAGCATGTAACCGTAATTCCTTCTGGAATAACCACCTTCTCATTGCAGCTATGTAAAATAAACTGCTCTTCCTCTATCGTAACTTTGTATTTTCTCTCTCCCAACTGGTTAAACTTTATCTTTTCTGACTCGCCCTTAAAAGCTCCCAGATCCACCTCTATGTACCACAATTTCTGCGACTCTTCTGCTCCAGGTGAACGAGTGGCAACCCAAAACTTATCTTTGTCTAAAATTCCATTCCTGACATCATATATCACGTCCTCAAATGTTTCCTGGATCGTCAAGAGTGTCATCCTTGACTTCGAGGTCCTTTTATAGATTGGTTTAGGTGTAGATAATATTTTTTTTTTTTTTTTTTAAGCCCAATACTATCTGGGACATATATCTATAGTGTATTACCAAAAGGGTCAAGAACTTTATTCTTGATGTTAAAATAAAGAAGCCGGTTTAACAAGCTAGAACAATAAAAAATGGCAGAGAAGGATGGAGAATCCAGTCAGTCATTTTCGATGTTCTTTGATCAGCATTTCGACCCTTCCAGCTATGTGGATGCTCTATTTCAATCATTCACAGCAGAAAAGAAGTTTCCAGACGTTTACAGCAAGGAGAGTTTTCAAACGTACTCGAAGAACTGTTCTAATCTAGTTACGCATCTTGAGTATTACATGCAAGAAATTGTGCTTGATTTGGATAACAAAATATCGTCCCTTAGTGACTCTACAAATATTATATCGGATAGTAAAGATGGAGACAATCCAGGACATATCACGCGATTGAATTATTTCATCAACGCACTTAACAACTCTATCTTATTGCTCCAAGATGAGTACGCACAAAGTAGAAAAGCAATCAGTGAAGCTGTCCAGAAACAGCCTAGATCTATAGAATTGCTCATCAAGTTCGAAGAGGTTAAAAAAAATTTAACGGAAGTATTGCAGGTGTTGGATAAAATCAATTCCATGAATGAAGGTGGTGACGACTTGCTCGCCATAGATACATTCCAAAATTCGATAAGTTTATTGCAAGACACTGTGATAGAACAATTGCATAGAAACAAAGGAAGCCAGGATCAGCTGATTTGCACCAACACCGACGAGCTCGTTAATCTTTTGCCAGTTTTTCAAAACTTGACTAATTTTTACGCCATTTACAAGAAGTTCACCATTAAACTTATCTCGGAGAAAGAACGCTGTATGAATAGTTAAACATAATATACACTAGATAAATAAGCATAAAGCCACCATAGGAAAATCATTTTTCTGGGTCAGATTTCTTCTTCCTACCAATAAAATGAAAACCTGCGTAATAGATAAAAATGCTGAATGCTTTTGTAGGAAAAATTTTACTGATCCATATATTAGGTATTATTCGAAGAATCAAGCCAACCGGAATAGAAATGAAACCACATAATATAGCAGTTGCCCACATGCCGCCGGTTTGCCTTTCTATCGAAAAAGCTGCACCACCGACAAACATTATAAGGACCTGAAACCCACCTATAATACAAGCAATCCCTACAAAATACCAATTTCGAAAAAGATGTTGAAAAAAATCTAGATTTTCACGAGATACCCTGCCCATTACAGTTGTAATATCATCCGCTTCGTCAAGCTTTCTGGTTACAAAAAGTTTCCAGAACTGTAACCAGACAAATGTATTAAAAGTCAAAGCATCTAGTTGTTCTTGTTCCTGGTCGTTAAGTGTTCTGTCGCCAAAGAAAAGCTGACGACCAGCGAAATGTAAAATGAATGTGATTATTAATTGAGTTACCGCTTGACCAATTATCATTTTCCACATGCAAACCATTATTAATGGAGTTCGACGGCCAGCTGGTCTTCTTCGGAGGAAATTTTCATCAGGCTTGTCAGTTGCTAATGCTAAGGCTGCTAATGTGTCCATGATCAAATTGACCCATAACAATTGCACTGCAGTCAACACGGGGTGATTGTCCAGAGAGGCAACAGCTGAGACGAAAGTCAAAAGACATGCAGTTATATTTACAGTAATTTGAAATTGAATGAATTTTTTAATAGATATTGCCACAGTCCTGCCCCATTTAATCGCTTGAACAATATCGCTGAAATCATCTGTCATTAAAATAATATCAGAAGCTTCTCTTGCAACTTCGGTACCATTAATACCCATGGAAAATCCCACGTTAGCTAAATTCAAAGCGGGAGCGTCATTTGTGCCGTCACCTGTAACGGCCACAACCTCCCCAGCGTCCATGAGTCGCTCTACAAGTATCCGCTTATCCTCGGGAGAGGATCTAGCCATAACTCTCAAATTCTGACATGCTTCATTTTGCTCATCCTTAGACATCTTTCTAAAAACGGGGCCTTCTATTACAGCATTTTTATTAGTTAAGTCATCAGCAGTCAAAATATGACACCCACGTGAAATGGCTGCTGCGGTTCTCACGTTGTCTCCTGTAATCATTCTTACGGTTACACCTGCTTCTTTCACCTTTTTGACGGCCTCAGGAATCCCATCTTTTAAACGATCCCTAATACCCACTAATGCCTCCAATACTTGCTCTCTATCTGCCAGTTGCAACGAAGAGTTTTGCTTGATTAATAAGTCAGGATTGGCTTCAACTTTCCAATTATCATCTGTTAATTCGGAAGGAGGCCATTTTTCAACACCTAAGTAATCTTTATGGCAAAAAGCAACAGCACGCAAGGCATCGTTTGCATATTGATCAATCTTGGTCCAGGAATTATCTCTTGATGATCTAATCATTGGAATGACCTCGCCCTCACGATTAGTTTGAGACCCACAGGACTTAAAAAGTATTTCGGCTGCTCCCTTAATATATACCCTAAAGCCACCCTCGATTCTTAGTACTATAGCGGAAAACTTTCTAGAACTCTCAAAAGGGATAACTTGAACAATATCCGATGCCATCGCATTTCTATACTCTTCTAATGAGCGGTCTGCAAACAAATGCAAGCATTCGTTCACAAGAACCAAAGAAGCTATCTCAGTCTTACTCCCCACGTAAGGTTCGTCATTAAAATCACTTCCACCTAAATTATCTTGTAATTTACTGGAACTGCCAAAAAGGAGTCCCAAAAAAGACTTTTTTTGAGGTTTTTCCTTTAGCATCTTTAATCTATCAGGATCATATTCGGGATTACTAAATGCAGTCGAATTAAGGACAACATTGTTACAGAAGTCATTTTTTGATTTATTTTCTAAGTTCGGAAGTACACTCTTGCTCTCTATGCTTGCGTCGTTGATTGTATCGTCAAATTCGTCATAACCAAAATAGCCTCTGACTACTCTCATTTTATTTTCTGTCAAAGTACCCGTTTTGTCAGTGCATATAGCCGTAGCTCCACCCATCGTCTCACATGATTTCAATATCCTGACGAGGTTACCATTTTGAGCCATTCTCGTGGTAGCAAACGCTAAAGCTAATGTTACAGCTAAGGGAAGTCCTTCGGGAACTGCTACGACCACGATAGTTATAGCAGTGATCAATATATCGACGAATTTTTTCCCTTTTTCTGGGCTTCTATAATCATGGTAAACACCTCCAGGTGCAATATCGACGCAAAATCTTATGAACAATATTATAAATAATATTATGGCTGCCAAAAATCCGTATCTAGAGATACCTTCAGCTAGGTTATCTAGTCTTTCTTGTAATGGGGTGGTCTGACTATCCTGATTAAGATTGGTCATCATTCTACCATGCATAGAATTTTTTCCGACAGACGTTACCACTGCAGTTCCCCTTCCCGACAAAACTCTCGCCCCGGATATCAAAAATGGATCTTCAAATTTTATGTTCTCTGAACCTAAGTCTTCGTCTGTAGGAAGACTTTCTCTATAGAGTTGAAGTGCCTCGCGTCCAGTTTTCTTGTCAATAGGCTCTGTCTCTCCCGTTAACGAAGACTCATCGCATTCTACAATACCGTCAATCAAGACAGCATCTGCAGGCACAACGTCTCCTGTTTCCAATCCAATGATCTCTCCAACAACTATTTCATATATTGATACCATATGTCGTTGACCGTTTCGTACCATAACTACCTCACGATCTTCTTTTTTAGCGTTTAACTTTCTGAACTGCCTCTCTTTTTGAAAGTCATTCGCAGCACCCACAAGAACAACAATTAGAATAGCAACTATGATAGCCACCCCTTCAACCCAATCAACCTTAGGAAGAGGATTTCCTTCCAGATCGTATTCCGTAATCGTGAACGTCTCATAAAGACCTAATGCAAGAGATACAATAGCTGCCACCGATAAGAGTATCAACACTTTATCTTTCATAGCTTCAAAACACAACCTTAAAAATCCCTTCTGGGTCTTATCTGGCAATTTGTTTTTACCATATGTACGTCTTCTATAATCCATGTCTTCCTCATCACTACTATTTAAGCCATATTTTAAATTCGTATGCAAATAATCGGCGAGTCCTTCCTCGCCGCCTATATCATGCAATCTCCTCAAACTTTTCGGATCATGTAGAGATTTTAAAAATTCTATCTTCGACGATGGATCATCGTCTGCAAGTGGTTGTTCCGATGTTACGCTCGCATTTTCCGAATGGTTTCCAAAGCTATGACGTGATATTTGTAGTCGTAAATTATCTGGTTGATCGCCATTTTTTTCCATCATTATTAACTTTAATCCTTTCCAAGTTTTACTTAAAAATTCGTAACTTCTTTTCTATTCAACTCTACCTAAAGGTCCACTCAGTCGACGTATTAGGTGATCAAGTTTTGATATTGAAGTTGTATTCGTCACACTTTCGGATTTTTAGATCAGAATATCTCTTTTCTTTAAGTAAAACACTTTATGCTCTTTCCTAAGCCTCACCGTGGCCACCTTATTAACTTGTGAGAAGAGGTCTATATCAAATTCTACGGAAGTATCACGAGTAGCCCATCATTAGATAGGGCTATGTTTTCTAATCTGGTAATATTGCACCACAACACGACTTGGGTTCACTATCCGATTCGTCATGATGCCGTGCTTTAAGAACCAAAAAACAAAAAAAAAGAGAAAAAGAAAAAGAAAAAAAAAATTGGGCAAGCCCTTGGACTAGGACATGTCGGACACAGGACTGAATAACAACTAGGGCGTGTAGTTCTCGTCAACACTTACATGGCTTATTCGTAGTGCAATGAGGAATTTTCTGTAGACCATTTGCCATGGTAGAGAAGGAAAATATCGCTTTTCCATTTGAAGATTAGGCGAGACGGAAAGATGCACGCGACAGTGCCTTGGGGCAATAAGTGCAACCGGTGATAAGGAATCCTAGACAGTGGGGGGCTATAAGTGATTAATACTCAATGATCCCAAAAAAAAGAGCACAAAAGAAGAAAAACCTGACCTCTTGCTTCTTTTGAGTCTAGCAAGGCTAGGGAAAACATTATAAGCATAAAAGATGCTAACTTACATACCTGCTGTTAGTCAGCAAATATATTAAAAAAAAAAAAGACAATGACGAAGAAAAAAAGAAAAAAAACTCAAAAGGTGTCTATCGTGGTTCATTACACTAGACTTAATAAGTTTGGTCGTTGTTCATGATCTTTCAAACAAAGAGCAACCTCACGTACTCTTGACTTTCCCTCAAATGTTGGGTGTTTTTTCTTTTTTTTTTTTTTTTTTTTTTGTAGGTGTAGAGCAAACCTTATCTTTCGCTAGTATCTGATTTTGAGATCATGTGCTGCGATGCCGTTCAATTAGGCGCAATTTTCTGTAAAAATTGAAGCATCGCAAAAATATTCCGAAACTGCAAATAATTTTGGTAGAGCAAGTTCGATACTAAATATGAACTTCAAAAATAAAAAGGCAGTTATTTCATCAAGATATATTCCTAAGGTTCATTTGCGTAATTCGCATTGGTTTTTTCCTGATCGTTGTAAGGTTATCTTATGCGACTCCTCTTTTGCAACTTATCTTTTGCAAACAAAAAAGTATCCGGCGCATGAACCTCTATAACTATTCGCATACTACTCCTAACAAGCGAAAGCCCTGCTGGCCAAACGGTTAAGGCATCCGCCTCCTAAGCGGAAGATTCCGGGTTCGAGTCCCGGGTAGGGTTTTCTTTTTTTACATAGGCTGTAAAAAACGGTAGCGACACTAAAGTAATCAAACAATTACGTCTTCAGTTGAAATACAAGCACATGAGATTGGCTGCTATACAGTAAAAATATATTTTAAAATGTCTTGTACATAAGGTCGTTCTTTATCTAAAATATTTCTTAGGGGTGAACTCGTTTGATATTATCAAAAGCCATAATTAAAAGCGCTCATATCAGGAATGTCAAAGGCATATTTTGGTGGCTCCACCCCTTTTACATCACTAGAAATACTTGAATAATTCTCTTTGTCACCAGCTGAGCCATTGTACATTTGAGAATCAGAGATTTCTTTTAGCGGCTTCTTTTCTGTTTCAGCATCATAATTTCTGCTTATAAATTTCCATTGCTTCAACAAGAGCAAGACAAGGTAGTCACAACCCATTCGACTATAAATCGAACACAGCTCGATCACAGCATCGAATTCCACTTGTGGAGATTCCAAAACTAAGAAATCCCTATACTTAGGAGCGCTCCTTTTTAAGGTATCATGCAAAACTACCAAGACTGGATCCTGACGAATGTAGGTTTTGCTCACAGGTGAATCAAATTGGTCTATAAATTCCTTCTGACAGCTCAGTGAAAAAATGTGTTTGACACTTTTTATCAACTCCACTGGGCTTCTGACCAAGGAGTGGAAAGATAGGTCTTGCATACCTAGTTCCCAAAAAGTCCAGCAATTGAGCCATCGGTCACCATTGCGCAATATTTGTGGGATAACATACTTTTCCATGATATTGATTTTACAATTATTAGGAGTACCTTCGGTCGGGATTGGTTTGAAAACCTTAGCGACTGCTATTGCAAGGGCAATATCTTTCACTTTATCAGCTATAACTGTACAACATTCCTTAGGAGAATTTCCTAATAGAAAAAAGTAGGCGGAATCTAAATACCTGTGTTTCGAAAGCAAGACAAAGGCGTTCTTTAGCGCTGCTGTCCTCCACCTAGCCTCCTTGAAGTTATTTAGCAAGAACTTCGTTAGTTTTTGCTTATCTGGATGGCTGACAGTCTTCCACAAGCCAATCAATACTTGTTTTTTTTGTAGTGTCAAAAAAAGCAAAGACACGAGTCCCGATGGATCCTGTGAATCCCTAAACTCATTGCGCACGCACGTTTCAAGAACTAACTGAAGTCTTTCATCATCTAACCAGTAGGCCATTCCTGCCTGTTGGATATCATTCCACTTCAAACTGTGTTTTATATTTCTTTCAACAAAAGAAACAAGCTGGTCCTTGTTGTCGCTTTGCAATGCCCAAACTACGTCTCTCATCGTCACTCCTACATGTTTCGACGATAGCTGAAAGAGCTTAAAGCCTAAAATATAATTTAGGCCATATCTATCGATCGACTTGTGATTCTCCTCGATATGGTCTATTACCGTTATAATTGATGTTAAGGTAATTTGCTGATGTCTGGTCAATAAAGGTAGGGAAACGACTTGTAGCTTTTCAAGTAAAAGTCTCAGGGTATTTTCATCATATTTTTCGAAGGTCTGAATCATAGATGAGGAAGAGGAATCCAAAGCTGGACTATCGGATAACTCTTCTTTCATAGATACCGACGAGGAGTGGTCTTTTCCTGTGTATGTTTTACCACTTTGTTCCATTTCTTCAAGCACATCCAATTCTAAATCCCACAGAACGTAATTTTTCTTCCAAAGAGTAAGAAATAAGTTGTATAAGACTTTTTTGACGAATTGTAATTGATCCATATAAATACATTGTATCAAAAACTGAGGATGAAATAAAGGTAAAGGCCCATTCAATGCCCTCACAATATCAGCCACATTATAAAAGATTTCTGCGTTGTGACGATTACTATGATTATTGCTGCCCGAAGTTTCTCCAGCGTCCGTTATATATCCACGCATTAATTGTCTAACGGTCCAACTTAACCGCTCATCCATTTGTTTATTTAAATTTGTCCACATATCATCTACAAAAAATTGATTACCGCATCCGATCATTAGAAAGTTACCAAATAACCAAATCAGATCCCCAATATCATGCTGTGTATAATGAGTTAGGTCAACCTCTTTCAATATAGCCAAAGCAGGAACATAGTTGGAATAATCATATCGCAATTGGGTATATAAAAGAACATGTTTATCAAAACCTACCGATAACAAAGCATTAGCATTCTGTTTGCCCCACAAGTCTGAAACAAAGGACCAATCAAGATCACGAACTGGTCCGTATTTGCTGTCAAATGTCTCTTCAAATTCCAAAAGACCGGAACGCGTGTCCCAGACACCAAGCGTAGTTTCATGATTGTCTAGTATGGCCACCTTTTTAATGATCGCCGATTCTTGAACTCTCAGAGGTTTTGATACGTTAGTATGAATCTCTGATTTAATTTTCCAAGAAAGAAATTGTTCCTTGTTTTCAAGAGCAGCTCTTCTCAATACACCATTTTCATCAAGAAGGGATAGAACATCTTCATCCATTAACGAATTAAATGAATCCAAAATGCAAATAGCGCTTATATTTGTACTGATAGGAAATCTTTTAATGTTAAAAGGCTTCAACGATACCTGAAGCGATGACTGAGAAGTATTTATCACTGTTCTCCATGCCATTACTATATTGGGATCGTATGCAACAATCAAAAATAACAGACGCTCTTCATCGGTTTTTCCAGAAACCCAGCAGTAAAAAAATACTTCAGGGCGTCTTCTAACTGGCATCTCGTTTTCTAATATAGGAACACTTACTATAGGATGTGCGTTCATGAGTCGCTTTGTAGGATCACAATCCCATGCGGTCAAAGTGCCTTTTTTTTCAATTGTGAAGATTAAATGATGCCTTCCCTGTGCTTTTGGTTCAGTGATGTCGTTTATCACAACCGCATCCCAAGTGCTTTGTAGCGAATCATAACTATTCAGGCCCTCAAATTCACCAATTTGAAATTTTTTTTCTACCACAATATTATCAGTAAGGTCATCACCACCAGTGATAGGTTCCCAAATATAATTGTGACCAGGAAAATTCAGCATTGAAAATAATATCTCATCCCTCGTATTTTCTGTCTTGCTCTTTATAAGCTTTCTGATGGATTTAGTATGCCCTTGAAATATCATAACTCGCTTTAGGCACAGTTCGTTCGGGCTCTCCGACCCAATCTTCGTGAAATCGATCAAGCTCAAACTCATAGTCCTGTTCTGTCTGTTCTGTGTAACTACTGACACTGTTGATTCTTCTTCGGAGAACGAAAGAAAAAAGATAAGAGGGTTCAAGCTCACCAAAAAATCTTCACTCTTCATAACTTCCTTATTTAAAGAGCTAGTGTCATATTTATTCGTCTCTCCCCAGAAATCATCGATGAATCTTTGAGGTTCCTCTGTAAGCTTTTCGAAACTAACATGACTTAAAGTAGTACGGAGAATATTATCAACAGAATAAAAGATTGCTCTTCCTAACTTGTCTATGACCACTAACATACTAACATTCTGATGATTTTTATCCCTAAGTTTCTCCCATAAAAGACAATGTTGTGACTCACTGATTTGTGCAAATAATGTTCTCTCTAGCATAGAATTTTCAAGTATAAAAAAACCAAGGATATCTTCACTACCAAAAGCATCTTTTAAGTTAAAAGAACACCAAATCTTAAAGTGATTACGACCATTGGATTCATAGGAAGCCCATAGGTAAAGTTCATGACGATTCGTCAATGTATATATAACTACCTGGTCCGTAAGATGTTTCTCCATCACTAAGTCTCGCATTATCTTCGTATTTGCTAAAGAATAATCAATATTTCTATTTGAGTCTGCTGCAGTCCAACGCCCTAGTTTTTGAGACAAAAGAAATGTTCCCTCTGGGTGCTCAAGATAGGTCATATCAAAGAGCGAATTGTCGCCGTAGCTAATTCTCGACCACACTTTCACAAAACGTGAATAATACTTACTTCGTGTCACTATAACGTTCGACTTTTCACATATTTCAACTAAACCAACTGGAAGTGGTTGTTTTATGAACCACCTTTCTTTCAAATGCAATGAACCATCCTCCTCGTATAGATAATAAAGTGACAATGAATCTAGGGAACCAACAGCAATTTCAGACTCTGAGGGTGCCCAACTTAGCGACAAGATAGGAGAGCGATCCTTATTCGTGAATTCGGATACAAAAGTCCACTGTGGTATGGTCATAAATTCATTTACTGGTTTGTAAACTATAATCTTGAAGGAGACTGCAACCAAGATAAATCCATCTCTCTTATCAATTACGATGGCACTGGCATCTCTTTCTAAGTATAACACCTGCACATGCGTTCTCGTTGGTGAGTTCGGTGTTTTTTTTGTGATGGTGTATATTGTAACATTGTTTCCCGAACAGTATGCAATGATATGATGTTCCTTCCAAGTACCTTGCAGTACGGCGTTTTCGTTTCTGTTTACCTCTCCGGGTACAAAGGAAATTGTCATCAAGACGCTGATATACTTTTAGAAATGTCTCAGAAGTCTCTTACTATTGCACCTCCGTTTGATCTTTCAACAATCTGTAGTACCTCTTGTTCGTGGGTTTGTGAAAATCCAGAGCCTCCATAAAGCTTATCTATTTTCCCATTAAGAAGTTCAATCTATTAGAACTTCTATTACACTTATGAAAATTATGGATGTTTTTTTTAAAGACAGGAATATTCAGTGAGATGAGAATCTTAAATTTAGTTACAATTTGCTAATATTGATATAATGGGTGGAAGGTAAGTTTTTATAAGCTCTTTTCTACAGAAGTGTAGACATATAGACTTAAGCAAGAGCAAGTCTTGCTATCTACTATGTCTTGCGGTCGAAGATGGCTATTGTTATTCTTCAATAGAATAATAGGATGTTAGACTAACAGGACTAGTTGTAAAGACCAGAAAACTGCTCTTGCGATTTGTTTACAAAGATCACCCTGTGTTCTTATAGAACGTCATACGCCAAAGGAATGTATAAGTAATCCAGAATTACAGAAACAGCTTCCCGAATTGTGTTTCCATTGTCTTAGAGAATTTCAGATCTGCAAGTCTGGTTTTTTTGATATGCGAAAGCGTATGAGAGGAAATGCACCCTTATCGACAGGGAAATACGATGAAGTATATCAAAACTTGTCAAACGGAAATTTCGATGCATGTGAGGAATATGGGAAACTCAGGGCCTTGAATAAAGGGTTTTCGAAAGAGAACAATCCAGAAGCAAAAGAGGGAAAGTCGGAGTAATTTAATTTCTATGCATTTTGTCTGATTATGGTAAGAGGATTCAACAAAAGACTTTTAATTTGTAGCCTATATATAGCAATGTAGAATAACTGTTCGTTTCTTCTTCAGAGTTGGGCCGAGTGCTACGGATTGCATATAATCTTTTAGTACGGTGGCGAAATTGTATTGTAATGCAAAAGGTAAAGAACACTGGCGTAGTATATAGAAATGCGCAGTATATAGAAAAGGATAAAGTTAAACATAAGTTAGACATGATAGACAAAAGCTTGGTTTGTGATTTAGAAAGTAATAGAACACAAGAGCTTGAACATTTGTTCAAGTTAATCGTTCCCAAGATCATTAATTTTATTGAGACAGCAGAACCAAGTTCAGGTAAATACAAAGCAGGTTCATTGGGAAGATATCATGATCCGCAGACTTTAAAAAAAGAGTTTCAAGAGTTGGATAATTTGCAAAATGGTATGCGTAGCGACTATGACAAGTTGCTGGAGCTTATTGATAAAGTGTTAAAATATTCCGTCAATACATGGAATCCTGGGTTTCTCGACAAGTTATATGCTTCGAATAATCCTATTGGGGTTATTTCTGACACGCTTCTATCGGTATTGAATACAAACTCTCACGTTTATACCGTGTCGCCGGTACTTTCGGTGCTAGAAAACTATATCAGTAGAAAATACGCTCGATTGTTCTTTGAAAATCATCCGCATAGCTGCGGTGGCTTAACGTTTGCAGGAGGATCTTGGTCCAATATTACCTCCATGCAAATGGCAAGGTCATTAAAGTATCCGGAGACTAAGACACAAGGGAATGGAAAATATAAGTTCGCTATTTACTCTTCAGAACACTGTCACTATTCTGTGGTTAAGAGCGCTATATTAATGGGACTCGGTTCTGAGAACGTTTTCAAAGTACGGGTTACTTCCGCAGGAACAATGAAAGTTGATCAGTTGAAGGAACGTATCGAAACATCAATCGCCCAAGGCTTTACGCCTCTATATATTAATGCTACCGCTGGTACAACTGTATTTGGCTCATTCGATCCCTTCGTGGAAATATCTGAGGTAGCCAAGAAGTACAATTGCTGGTTTCATATAGACGGGTCCTGGGGGGGCAATGTGGTCTTTTCGGAGGCCCATAGGCCAAAACTAAATGGCTGTAAGTTTGCGGACTCCCTAACTGTAAATCCTCACAAAATGCTCGGCGTCCCAACAATTTGCTCTTTTCTCTTAGTTCCCCATGTCCTGTACTTTCAAGAAGCTATGTCACTTGCCGCACCTTATTTGTTCCACGGAAACGACTATGGCGAAGAAAACTTTGATCTTGCTGATGGTACCATGGGCTGCGGCCGTAGAGCTGACTCTTTCAAATTGTATATGGCTTGGTTGTACTACGGCCAAGATGGTTTCGCAAAGAGAATAGATCATGCTTTCGAGATCCAGAAATATTTTGTTGACAAGGTGAGCTCCATGAAAAACTTCTCCCTAGTCATGGCCAGCAGGGAAAACCTTCCTCCATGTCTACAGGTCTGCTTTTATTATACGCCGGATAACTGCACCAAGAGTAATACTGAAGTTACACGTTACATCTCCAAAGAGCTTCATCGTAGGGGCAAATACTTGGTCGACTACTCCCCTAATCCCTCCGACAGTAAAAGCGGTGAATTTTTTAGGGTAGTATTCAATTCGCCAATTCTCACCTCTGCTGTTATTGACGACCTTATAAACTCAATAATCGACTTAGGCAATGGAATTAGCTGAGCTATTGTTATCTCTTGGAACTTTACGAAAATGGAACTATGGGTTAGTCTTGTCATACGGCAGGAGCTCTACTAAGGAATGGCACTTCGCAACTGGGCACGTGCTTGATGGATATCTTTTTTTTTTTTTTTTCGCTACCTTGTTCCATTATATTTATGGCTTTTGTTCTGATTTTTTCAGGACGCAGTGGTTCTCTTCAAGTCAAGCAATATAGTAAGTACATAGGGTACTAATTAGGGTTTAGTAAAGGAATATAGCACTTTAATTTTAGAATAGCTGAAATTTCATATACGCTTGATCTGCGATGAAACGTGAAAGCCTATTCCGCGAAAAGGAAGTACTGCACCCCATTTTTTAATGTGACTTTGATAATGTTGTGCATATCATTCAGTTTCATTCAGTTCCTTCACGACTTTTTCGATCGCTGGTCTGTATCATCAACACTAGGTTAGGCCATCTATGTAACATCGATATCTCAGTAGGTGCCATTGACTCAACAATGTCCACTGAAAATTTAATAATGGCACCAATGTAACATACGTACAATGTGGGACCACAATTTCATTTTATCGATAAGATTTTTTTTTTTTTTTTAACCCTTTTGAGGGGAAATTTGATAGTGTTCACCGCAAGGTTTGAATAGATTTAGGTATATCTCGATCTGACCGGAAGTTAAAAAGTGAAAACTCTCATATATATTTGTGTGCTTGGAGGAAGAAGAGGAAGAAAAGGACAAGATACACGGTCAGGAAAGAAATGCTGAAAGAAGAAAACCAGAATAGTATAGCAGAGGCTGACTATATTAACAGCACGGACGGAGAGAATAAAATTGAACCTGAACCAACTTACGACGACAAAAACGCATACACAGCGGAAGTTTATGATGATGGAGGAAGGTCGTCAGAGGCAGATTATAAAAAGAAATGGTACGACAAGCAGTTAGTGAGTTGGTTACCCCTGTATTCGAATTCGATGGTTCAGATTATAATACTTTCCTTTGTGGTTTTCATGACGCCAGGAATGTATAATGCTTTGACAGGAATAGGGGCTTCAGGTATTAAACCATCGGTGGCAGACAATGCCAACGTGGCCTTGTATTCCACTTTTGCGGGGATAGGGTTTTTTGGAGGTTATATTTGTAACCTCATAGGAATAAATATCTGCTTGGTTTTTGGGGGGATTGGGTATTTAATATACTCAGCTAGTCTTCTTTGTTATACAAAAACGGAAAATGCAGGTTTTGTCATTTTTGCTGGGGCATTTATGGGATTGTGTGCCTCTTGTCTTTGGGCAGCCCAGGGTTCAATCATCATGAGTTATCCAACAGAAGATAAAAAAGGACGTGCGGTATTGGTTTTTTGGATTATATTTAATCTAGGTGCGGTTATCGGGTCGCTTATTGCCTTGGCAAATAACTTGGAAAATGGAACTAGTAATTTGAGTGACTCAACCTTTATAGCTTTTATTGTGCTTATGGGTTGTGGTTCTCTTATCGCTTTGTTAATGTTACCCCCAAATAGAGTAAGGAAGAGCGATGGTACCAGAGTCTTGCTCAAGAAGTACCCTAACTGGAAGACCGAGCTAATTCTGTTGTGGAATGTTTTACGCAGCGAAAAAATGCTTTGGCTTCTCTTTCCTTGCTTTTTTTCGTCGAATTGGTTTTACACCTATCAGTTTAATGAGTTTAATGCTGGACGCTTCTCCATCAGGACGAGGTCTTTGAACTCACTACTCTATTGGGCCTCACAAATGCTTGGTGCCACATTCATAGGTTTAATTTTAGATTTCAAGTATTTCAGAAGAAGCATTCGCGCCAGAATTGGTTGGGCTGTTCTTTTCGTTTTTGCCATGGTTATCTGGGGTGGTGGTTATAAGTTCCAGAGTGGGTTCACTCGTAGTGACGTTACTGCACCTTCCAAGGGGGAGAAGCCAAAGCTCTCTCCTATAGATTATAAAGATGGTGCTTATATAGGCCCAATGTTTCTTTACATGTTCTACGGAGTCATGGATTCTATGTTTCAGTCGTATATGTTATGGCTTCTCGGAAGTATGAGTAACAATTACAATAAGACTTCCTTGTATGCCGGTTTCTATAAAGGCCTACAATCAGCTGGTGCCGCTGTCGCCTTCAGGTTAGATTCGGATTCAATTTTAATTCCTTATATGAGTATGTTTGCTTCCTGTTGGGCTCTTACATGTGGGTCCTTATTAATTGGTCTTCCTACCGTCTTGTTCCGCATAACTGATCATACAGAGGCGGAAGAAGATTATACTCAGAATCCAAATGAGCTTATAGATGTACAACCAGAAAAAAGCAGAAGAAGCATTGAACCTTACGAAGTTGTCGGTGTAAGCAATCAAGGTGTTTAGTACGTTAACTAACCTTTATTATGCAATATGCAAAATTATCTTTTATACTTTCAATGATTTATACTTAACCACATTATAAACCATAAGTCACAGGATTTTCCAAACAAATAAACTAATACATTACCGACATATCATGTAAATTTCAACCGTAGAATGTCCCAAGAAATGTTCTCGTACTACATATTGGTTTTAGAAATGCATTTGGGAATATCCCTGTATATAGTCATCTACCTCATCACCTTAAAACTAAAGTTAAACTGGAATATTTTAAACCGTTGGAATGCTGATTAAGAATGAATCACTTTATTTATATAATCTCACACTCAAGCCCCCTGGATTGTCTATTGGTTCGATTGTGGGACAGTTCACTGGAAATCGTAAAACTCAAGAAATAGTGATCGCGTATCCCGGCAGAATTGAATTATGGGTTGCAGATCCCAACAATGGCAAGTTGAAAAAGCATTTTAGTGAGGACGTCTTTGGTTGCATTCAATCAATTGATAAGATTCGGGCTGTAGGCTCCCAGAAAGATTTATTGGTCATAGCTTCTGATTCGGGCAAATTGACGGTAGCTGAATGGAAAGACGAAAGCCTGCAATTTATTCCTTTGTATCAAGAACCACACTCTAAAACAGGAATGCGAAGGACTTCACCTGGTGAGTATTTATGTATTGATCCTCAAAATAGGGCTATCTTGTTGGGAACTATAGAAACTAATAAACTCATATACAGGTCGCAAACAAATGACAAGGGCTTTTTCCAGATTTCTTCTCCAATTGAATCAAGCATGCGGCATATTTTGACTTTAAACATGTGTGCATTGGATACTGGGTATGAAAACCCTGTATTTGCTGCCATTGAATGTTCTTATGATGATCAGAATAATAATCGATTGCCCTTTGCATTGGACTTGAATTATTATGAATTAGACCAAGGTTTGAATCACCTTGTTAAACGAAAAGCTGACAGTATACCGCTTTCTGTGATACATTTGGTTCCGCTTCCCGGTTACATTGGGGGTATTATTGTATGCTGCGAGTCTTTTTTAATATACGACCATCCTTATAAGCAACGACTATACTTACCGTTACCGACAAGAACCCTGTCTTCAAAAACAATCATTCTTAATCATGTTGTGCATAGGATTCGCAAAAATGACTTCTTTATTTTGCTTCAGAGTCATCTAGGTGACTGTTTCAAGATAAATGTTTACTATGACGATGACAATGAGAATATAAACAACATTAGCATATCTTATTTTGACACGATTCCGTTAGCAACTTCGTTAAATATTCTTAAAAGTGGCTTCCTTTTTGCTAATGCCCACAATGGTAATAAGCTTTTTTATCAATTCGAAAGCTTAGGCGACGACAGTGACATTTGCTTGAACTCTAATAGTTTTCCTACTTTAGAGTCCGCGTCTGCGTTCGATATTACGGATAGATATTTTCAACCAGCTGGTTTGCGGAATCTAGCATTAGTGGATATTATGGAAACGTTGAATCCACTTACCGGGGGCACTATCGTCGAAGCCATAACTTCTGAAAGTCTGGACCCATTAAAGCAAGTCGTTTTATCATCTAATTCACATTTGAAGACTTTAACACGAGCACTTCCTGTATCAATAATTGCATCTTCGCAATTACCTATTAATGCGACTCATATCTTTGCTTCGAAGCTTTTCAAAGATTCTGAAAATGATGAATATTTAATTTTATCTTCTGCGACTCAATCTCAAACTTTGGTCCTATCCATTGGTGAAGTCGTTGAAGAAGTTTCGGACTCAGAATATGTTATGGACCAACCCACTATTGGTGTGCAACAAGTGGGCAAGTCCTCCACTATCCAAATTTACTCAAGTGGTATTCGTCATGTCCGTCAGATAAGCGAAAATGGAAAAATGCATAAAAAGACTACGGATTGGTATACCCCTGCCGGAATATCGATAGTTGCAGCCTCGGCTAACAATGAACAAGTGGTCATAGGATTGTCTAATAGGGAGGTCTGCTATTTTGAAATAGATGCCAGTGATGATCAATTGGTAGAGTATCAAGAAAGATTAGAGGTACCAAGCGGTTCCATAACTGCTGTTGCTATAGCTGATTCGTCTAAGTCGAAACAAAAGGTTAAAAAGAGCAACTATGCCGTTGTGGGATGCTCCGATGATACCATACAAATTATTTCCTTAAGGAGAGAAAATTGTCTCGAAATCGTTTCCATGCAAGCTCTTTCTTCTCGTTGCTCTTCTTTGGTAATCGTTCCTTTGGGTGTGGCCATGTTTATCCATATCGGTATGGCAAATGGCTTATACGTGAGGGTGACTATTGATGGAATAAGTGGAAAAATATCGGATACTCAAGTTAAATTCTTGGGATCGAGAGAAGTTAATATTTCACCTTTGGGTTTATCGAATTCTGATCTGTGTGGTGTGCTTTGCAACTCGTCTAGACCTTGGCTAGGCTTGCCAGCAAAAGATAGCTACGATCTTATCCCTTTGATGAACTCAAGTATAAGTTGCGGGACTTCTTTCTATTCTGATAACCTAGGATTTGATGTTGTAGTGGGCATAGAAAATGAGACATTAACGATATTTACAATTGGAAATTATGGGTCAGAATTGTCTAATTTTGTGAGTTCACAGTATTTCCACACACAGACTATAAGGCTTCGCTATTTACCTCGCAAGCTTATCGTCAAAGAAAGTTCAGCATCATCTGCTTCAACAAAGTTTGCTTACATCGCTCAATGTGAACGAGGTATTGAATCGCCATTTCCTACATCTCAATTCGGTGAGAATGGCATTCCATACACTGAAGAGTGTGCTGTAGATCAGGATTACTACGACGCGTTTGGCTATAAGAGGGTCTCAGATTCTTGGGCTTCCTGTGTTCAAGTTATAAATCTCAACACACAAGAAATTATACAAACGGTGCAATTTGAGAAGGACGAATGTGTTTCATGCATAGCTTGTGTAAAGTTTGACTCAAACCTACAAAGGACTTCGAGAAATTTAGTGGTAAGTATAAGGAAAGATGAGAACACTTCCTCGGCTAAGCGTCTGAGAAACTATTTGTATACCTTCAATATTAATGCTGCAGCCGAAACAGATTCTTCCAAGGTTCATTTATCTTTACTCCACAGGACAGAAATTGATCTTCCAACAGGAGATATGATTCCTTTTGATGGAAAGTTATTAATAAGCATGGGCAACTACTTAAGACTATACGATTATGGACAACGCCAGTTGTTGCGTAAGGCATCAAGCAATATAGACCACTTGGACAATATCGTGAAGTTGACCGATCAAGGGGGAGGTAGAATTGTTGTCGGGGATTCTACTCTTTCTACTACTTTCGTACGGTTTGATGAACTCGAAAATAAATTCATACCTTTTGCTGATGATATTATGAAACGACACCTTACAACCATCTGCACCTTGGATCACGACACAATTATCGGTGGTGATAAGTTCGGTAATGTGTTTGTTTCTAGGGTTCCAGAGTTTGTATCCCAAGGAGCAGATAATGATTGGTGTCTCACAAAGTATCAAGATTCCTATTTAAACGGCTCGGGCAATAGGATTAAAAATATATGTGAATTTTATTTGCAAGACATTCCAACCTCCTTTGCCAAAGGAAGCTTAGTAGTAGGTGGAAGAGAATCTATAATATACAGTGGTATACAAGGTACGTTAGGAATGCTCATTCCTTTGTCGACGCTGTCGGAAGTAAAATTTTTTAATGAATTGCAAATTGTTCTACGTGATTTTTTCAATTACAATTTTGATGACTTTGACAAAGATACCATGGGCTATAATTTAATAGGAAAGGATCATTTAAAGTTTAGAAGTTACTACAATCCCGTTAAGAATGTTTTAGATGGTGACTTGATTGACAGGTTTTTTTATCTCAACCTGAATTCGAAGTTAAAATTGGCGAACAAATTAGGCAGAAGTCCTAAGGAAATAGAAAGAAAGATATCAGATATAAAAAACAGATCAGCTTCTTAAGTATTTATTACTTAACTAAATACACTTTATTGATTCTTAGTCTGCAACGCTGCAAATATCCTCAGCTACGAGAATAAATGCATTTATAACTTATAAGTTACATGTAGGTTGCTAGTTACTTTATTTCACCGAATGACCATTATTATCCTTCAAATTCTCTTAATATTAAAACAAAACGTTATCGTGAGGCATTTTCTATTATTTCAATGTATAAAGCTTCAAATGAAATTGCTAGTGGAAAGTTCTAGGCATTTATTTCTCTGTTTTTATTGTTCAAATCTTCGGAGTCAGGCTTTATGTTTTTATCGATATTAGTTTTCAGAGATGACACTTTCCCGTCATCTATTCTCTCGTGCAGATCGCCATTTTCGGAGTAAAATTTTCTGGCCAATGTTGGGCTAAGTTGATTCAGCTCGTTTAATTTACCAATGGGGGTCTGCGTATTAGGGGTACTGAATTGAACAAAATTCCAAAAAGCTGGAGATGATTGACTTGTATTTAATCCACTAGCAGCACTTGGTTTATTGTTGTTATTAGACGCCTTGGAACCCCTCTCCGGAGTAAACGCTTCAATTGGGGAAATCTTTTTAGGACTCGTAAAACCCAAAAGGTCAGAAGCATTTGTAGTGGGTAAACTAGAAGATGTATGCACACTTGGATTACCAGAAGTAGATTCGCTTGTAGTTGGCTGGGTCGATGGGTTTGCAAAGCTTGTATTATGATATTCTGGAAATAAGAGTTGCTGTCCATAAGAATTTTGACGAGAATGAGATGCATGTGCTCCCGAGACTCCGAGATGCTGAGAAGATGGCAGGGGTGGTGGCAAATTAAAAACGTGATTTCCTGACATCCTAGAAAAGCTTGAGCCTTTGAAATCCCCTGGCTGTCTTATGGGGGAAACAAAACCATTTTTTTGTCCTTGGAATTGTTGGGAATTAGCTAAATTTTGGGGCATCATTTGATTAGTACCTGAACCATAAAAAAAAGGAGCCGAGTCTATTCCATATGCTCGTTGCAGAATTTGCCCATGCTCATGCTGTCCTTGATTGTTAACTCTAAACCCCGGTGTGCTTCCTTGAAGCTGACCTGGATATCCGTAAAATTGCGGCCATTGTCCAAACCTTGGCCCAGAGTTCTTGAGTACTTGTGGGTCATCATCGCCATCAGTAGTATTACTTTTCAAACGATCATCCTTAACGTAGTACTTTTGTGGCTCAGGCAAATTTTGATGGGTTGCCAAGTATAATTGTAGCTGTCGAGTAACTGAGGAACCACGCCTAGTCTTCAGCAAAGATCCGCTTTGAATTCTATTCAAAAAGTCTTCTTTGTAAGACTCACTAATCTGCCATTTCATACCCTTGCCCGGTTCATTAGGTCTTCGCGGCACTTTTTCGAATGCTTTATTCAAGGATAAGTTATGTCTTATAGAATTTTGCCAGCCCGTTTTGGAGTATTTATAATAAGCATAATGTGAAGCTATCCAATCATATATTTCTGACAATGACATAACTCCATCTTCGTTAGATAGGATAGCTTGTGTAATCATGGTAGCATAAGAATACGGTGGCTTTATATCTTTAGACTCCTCCTTGGATAAATCTTGGTCAAGGTTATTTTGCAAAGATGAGGCCGATACAGAAGAAGGGGAATGCGCTAATTGAGCTTTATCAAATAATTGAAAGCTCTTAACCTGACCATAGTTATTGGGTGTTTGTGGCCTAAGGACTGAGAAATTCTGCTGGGAATAACTGGAAAGCCTTCTCTTTGAGCCACGCATATTTGCCTTGTATCTTGAAAGACATGTAGAAAGCATTTGTGGGTGTATAGAAGGTGTGGAATCTGGTAAGATAAACATCATCTGTGTGCCACCTACATCCAATATGGCACCCGAATGCAAAGGAGTGGAACTTTTTTCGCCGTAAGGTGCTTTCTGGCCATCGACTCTAGCCCCGTTGCGACCAAGAACTTTCAACTCCCAATACCGGAAGTCTAAATTGTACAATATAACTGCATGCTGGCGCGAAACCACTTTCGCTGGTCCCAAATCGATATCTATTTGTTGGGCATCCTCGCCGGCGTTGTCTGTATTCCTTCCAATAGATATCGACAATGACTTTACGTAGAAAGTCCAATCTTGTCCGGCAATTTTCGCATAAGCCTGCACCTCGGTTGCGCTGTTCCTGTCATTCGCATACTGAATGGCCACATTAGTCTTTTCTTCTGGAACCTGCAACACCGAAATAACGGCATTTACCAAGTCTGTTGGGTCCTCAAATACTGGTAAATCATCGTATTTAGTCTCCTCAACTGAACGCTTGCGAGGAGTTGATGTATCTGACATCGCTTTGCTAACCTATAGCTAACTTTCCACTTTTTTCTCTCCTAGTGGCGTAATTGGCGCAAGCGATCAATATCCACACGCAATTATAATACAAGGCACTATCAATCAAGTGTAATTTCAATCGCTCTATATTCACGCTGTAGCTCCTCGTGTTGAGCTTTTAACTAACACCGCCAATAATCTTCCTTGTGACGTTTTGCAAACAGATTGTCTTTGATTATAGTAAAGTATGTACCGCAGATACTGCTCGATAGCTTCTCTACCTTATTTCTCTGCTTAATACGTTAAATAGCTATATTAACTGCTGGAAGAATATTCGCCAATATTAATTTTTCTCTTTGTTTACCACTTGCTTTGTTTTGTTTTTTTTTTCTTTTTTTTTTTTTTTTTTTTTGCTCAAGTTCCTTCGGCACGGAACCAAAATCAAAAACTGTGAATTTTACATAAGGATTGATCTTGTAAATAGCAGAAAAACTAAAGTATATACAAGGCTAATAATTTACATTTTTCATAAGATATTTGCTGGAGAGTTTTCGTAGTCGACTGGGATAATAAAGGAAGGTTTGTAGATATCAAAACCGCGTGCGTCTACAGTTTCTTTGGTCAAGATATCGACGGACATGTCTTCTTCTTCAAGCCTTCTTTTATTCAACAAATTTTCATCAATTACATCGAATTCATCCTCCTTCTCTTCATACTCTACGTTCTCCTCTACCTCCACAAAGTCAGGTGCTAAAGCACTCCATTTCTGGGGGAACTGGATCTGCCAAAGGTACACGGCTCCACTATCAAGACCGGTAGCCCCTATCATGCACCTGGAGTGGTTCCACTTTACATCTAGGAGCTCTTCATTACTGCCTTCAAGAATCTTTATGAGAGAACCAAGAGAGGTTTCCCACACATACAAGTCCTGGGACGACTGACCAAAAGTGGAAGCCACCAAAAATTCGGCATTATGGTTAAAAGCTACCAGGTTCCACTGTAACCTGTTAACCAAATCCTGGTACTTGTGTTCCACTTCGAATTCCCACTGTCCGGGATCGTCCACATTGTGTAAGTCGGGCAAGTCCACCTGTCTTATGATTCTGTCTGAAGAGTTTATGGCTAGTTTTCTGCCATTTGGCGATATGTTTAGTCCTTTGATGTTTGCACTGGTGAATTTTAGGGAATGGACCGTCTCAAGGGTCCCCGAAGATATGATATTGAGCCATCCTTTGCTGGTGCCGCAAAATATGTAGGCTCCGTCGCCGGGTGTGAAGGCGGTTACAAGGGTTAGTTGCCTGTCTTGTTTCTGTCTTTTCCTTTTCTCTTCTTCCTCTATTTCCTCTGTGCCGTGGGGATTCCCCTGTTCCTCCTTGGTGGTCTGAAAAGGTCGCGGGGTAGTTTGAATAATTCGCACCAGGATATTTTTCGCATCCGTCATGTCTACGTAAACTGGACTATCTTCGTACAAAGCTGCTGTAAATACCATATGATTTTTTGGATGCAAAGCAGCTTGCCATATGGGTCCATCAAACCTAATTTCTCGTATCACTGCCGTGTCCGTCTGATGCCCTTTGTCCGCTCCATTCACTCTGTTCAAGTCCCATAACTTGCATTTCCAGTCCTGTCCTGCTGTTAAAAGATACCTCGAACATCTCGACCAGCTTATGGACGATATAGGTCTCGTATGCCCTCCCTTTTCCAAATGGGCAATTACGCTTCCATTTACCATCAAATCGTATATTATTACGCTCCCGTCGCTTAGTCCCGATGCTAGGTAGTCTCCCTTGTGGTTAAATTGGATAAATACAGAATACCCACATTGTAATGTCTGTGTTAAATTATCCGGATACTCTTTAGCTACCGCAAAGGGATCCTGTAGCGATAAATTCATCGCTTGTACCAAAAAAATACCTTCGGTAACTGAGACTAAAGTCGCACTATTTTTTTTTTTTGTTTTTTTCTTTTCTATTCCGTGCTTTCCTTTAGTAAAAGCTTCAGCTTCTTTCACTGGGCAATCAACTATTATCTGTCTTTCTAGTTATAGATCGTCACAGGTAGAGAAATTATGTTATGTGGCCTTGGGTATGGGCAATGGACCTCTTGTTGGTGATAGATATTCTCTTTTTGCTGCTTTTTTTACGACCGGCATTAGGTTTCCATTTCTACAAAGACGTAGGAGAAAGGACCTGTTTCATAAAAGAGCTTGCAAGGGGTAGTATACTCGCAGGAAAATTCAAACTTGAAATAAAAGATCAGGAAAGTAACCAATACCGGGTTGCTAGAGACAGAAACATAATTGGCATTTTAGTGGATGTAGAGGAGTCCTTCGACAAAAGACACAGAGTAGTGCATCAGCGGGTGCCACTGACAGGCCAATTTTTGTTCAGTGCCTTGGGCACAGGAGAGCACATTGTGTGCGTCACTCCGAAAAGTTTCTACACGAGGAGCTGGTTCGGCAATTCCCAATACCATCCCCAAGTGTTGAGGGACACCAAATTCAAGCAGGCAAAAATAGGTTTGGATCTCTCAATAGAAGACAGTAGTTTTCTCGGAAGAGATCATACCCACAATATTCGAGAGCTCACTGCTAGAATAAACCAATTGAACAATAAGCTATCCGATATCCGACGAGAGCAGCTATTTATCAAGGGAAAAGAAGCGTCTTTTCGCGACCAGTCAGAGCGAGTTTGTGAAAAGGTGATGCAATGGCTGCTTGTTCAATTGGCTGTTCTTTGCATTCTTTGTATTTATCAGGTTATTAGCTTGAATCGGCTCTTGAAGAAACCTAAAGCTGACTAGCTTATCGCTTATCAAGGAGGATGGCGGGGGGAATTGCAAAAAAAAAAAAAAAAAAAAAAAATGGTTTTCTGTACTTTATATAGGCCAATCTTTTGTCTATTTTTATAGGTAACATTATAGAGTGCCTATTAATGGAGATGAAAATTGAATGTAATGGATTCTAATGATAGAGGGTCAGTAGAATCAATAAAAGCAGAGGGAAGTTTGAAGGAAGAGGAGCTGGCATCTTTGAATGGTACCGCTGTTACGTCAAGTGATGCTGCGGAAGGGTTGCGGAGAACCAGGTTCGATGACAGAGCGAGGACTAAGGTAAGTAGTTCTTTAAGTACACATTTATCTAGACAGGCGAACTACTGGTCGGACAGTGAGACAGGATTCCAAGAGACTAATGATTTTTCCGAGAATATTATGCAATGGAACGAAATGAAAACATTGACCGGCGTTATCAACAGTGAAAGTTTCTCCCAGGCTCATGGAAGGATTATCAAAATAGAAAGCGCAAGAGACTTTTTTCTAGTGGCAACAGATAAAAATTTGATTATTGGATTTGATTCCACTCAGCAAGTGCGTTTTTTTTTAAGTGCAAGTAGTGAAAGTGGCAATTTAGTGGAGGCGGAGCTGCTATTAACGTCTTTTGCTCTCTCTGAGGACTGTGCCTGGGTAGCTGCAGGTTTTATCAACGGTATTATCATGGTCTGGAAGATTCCTTCGGGAGTAGTGACTTCGATGCTTCAAGCACCGACACCAAGCTGGATGATTGACTTGAAGACAGAAAATGGGTACACGGGCACTCAAGACTATGGAAATGGATTTTCTGTAATCAGCATTAATATTCACGAGACAGAACCGCTTCAGTTGGTTTCCACGGATATAGAAGGCCGTATCACTTATCACTACGGCTTCAAAAGGTTTACTGGAAAATTTGTGAAGTCGTTATGTGTCTATGATAATCACCCCATGAATAACAGGAGCTTGCGCATGTATAGTCCACGGAAAGTTGAAATGCTTCCAAAAGGTTCAGCGGGCCTGCTTACCGACGATTTGTGTGTGTTAGCTATTCTTACAGAAAAGAAGTTGCTGCTCATCTCTATCCTATCATTGAACAATGTTGGAACGCTTAATCAAATTAAACACTTTGAGACAAATATTCCTCGAGCTTACGAAAATGTCGCCATTAATAGCACATCTTTAAGTTGGTTTCCACAAACTGAGTCCTCACGCCTGATAATTAATCCTCGATTGGCTTACTCATCGAATGGCTTTTTAGGAATCATCGAATTAGACAATGCATCACTTCCACTGAACTTGCTTGACATAATAGAGAGACTTAATAACAAAGATAAAGGCATACCACCTCTTCCATTTAAGAAAACTTCGACATGGAAGAGTTCGAAGGAAAATGAAAATATTTTATCTCTCTATTGGCTCAACGAAGCTCTTCTATTAGCATTTATTGTAACTGACTCCCAAAAGTCCACTATGTTACGAGCTTTTCATTATGACTCATCTGGTGTACATGCCCGAGTAATCCCGGTTGGAACAGAAGATATGACGAAATTCAGTCTTTCTCCGAAGTTTGCTTTTTCTCCAAAGGTTTTGTTGGGATATAGTCACAAAATATTAAATAGCCCTGAAAACCTTTTGAAAGTGGCTAATCAAAATGTGCTACTCCTAGAATGCAAAAATAATATTCAAAAACTATTCACAGGGAACGTTGAGAAATGGACATTCCGCCTTGTTAGTCTTATGGATCAGGAACGTTATGAGTATGCATTATATACTGCCGCTGGGTTTCTTAATTTGAAAAACAAAGGTTTGAATAAGTTGCTAAGCTTGCCGGAAAAGAAACGACACAGATATCAATATTTGACACCCTATCTTTTGCGAATATTAGAAACTTCTTTATTGAAGGGTTCAAAACTGGGTAATGAAGTTAGCATCAAAACAAATACGTACGTCGATATTATTGTGGCATTATTCACTGAGCAAAGAGATCGCTCGATGGAATTTGCAAGCGCCTTGGAAATGGTTTTTGATTATACGAAGGAGAAGGCAAATTTTTTCAATTCGTTAGAAGTATACATTCTATCTGGGTATGTTCCGGTGTTGACGCCTTCTGTATTAAAAAGAATGGTGGAGCATTATGTCGTCAACCATCAGGGAGAGCTATTAACTGAGCTATTGTGCATTTTGGATATCAGGGCTCTAGATATTGACCTAGCAATTAATTTGAGTATCAAGTATCGGTTAAGAGACTGTTTAATATATATTTGGAATTACTTTTTTGATGATTATTTAACCCCACTAGTTGACTTACTTAAGGATATGAGAAATGAGAAAATGGAGACGGTTGATGACAATTTGAGAGTGTACACTTATATTTCTTATATATTAACTGGTAGGCAGTATCCTACAGATCGTCTAATTGAGACTGGTAAGTCGATGGAAATAAAAGATAGCATTTGCAGTTTAATTTTCAGTTTTTCTTCCTTGACCTGGCCCCCAGGAGATACTACACAGTTAAATTTGACGAGCAATGAGGCAATTTTTCCATACTTATTCTTTTTACTAAAGTACAATCTGTTTGAAACGTTTTCGACGATCAACGAATTTTTTGAGGACAGCTATCTAAATGAAGATAACGACAGGCCTTTAACGAGACAGTATGTTGTGGAGGCACTTTTGGATGTGTTTAAAATAAACAAGTCAATTTTAGTACCTAGTGAAGTCAATCTTGCAATTTTTATAGCAAGAAATTTTCCAAAATACCCTCAATACATTAGGTTGTCAGAGTCTGTATTGGATAATGTTGTTGAAACTTTGTGTTCGAACACTGAGGAAAGTTTACGTTATGACTGTAACCTAGCCTTGCTCACTTTATTGCCATTCCATGAGCCTGAGAATGAGGCCCGCTTGTTTTCTCAATTAAAATCAGCTAAGTATTTTCATGCTCTCTTACAATCGTACAAACGCAAAAAAATGCTAGTTGAATATCTCGATACTTGGGTTTCAAATAAAGACGAAATATCCGAAGCGGAATACGACTTAACACCACTAAGCACTATTTTGGAGCAAGCAGTAAATGTTGGCAATATAGGTGACAGAGTAGCTTTTTTGGATTACTTGAGAAAAAACTTGATGCAGTTAGCTACTTTAAACGTGGTCCAACTTGTTACGTTTTTGTCACAGCACTTTCCTGACATTCATTCCGAGGCCATAAACCTAGAAAGCGATAGTATGTTTTTTCAATATGCTATTGTCTTCTTCGACAAGGGCAATTTCCGATGTGTGGATCGCTTACCTCTGATAGTTTCTCGCTTTTTCAAATTAATTTTCAAGTACCAACCCCATGAACATAGAGAGTACTTCAGACGCCTAAGCCGTTACTTGATTCGCGATAGAAGTGAATGGAACCAAGTTTTGGAATTCTTAAAGAGCAATAAATATTTGGGCGAGCTTGTAGAACTATTGCTTTTGGACAAGCAGTACTACGAAGCATTTAGTCAGTGCATTGAGCATTTAAAATTTTTAGCAGAGCAAATGGCCTCTGAGCCAGGAGTCCCCGAAATGCAATCTAAATTTCGAAACCACTTAGAACAAGCCATGGCTATTTGTGACTTTGTAGAAACCCACACTGAGTTCAGTGGGAAAGAGGGTTTGTTTTTGGACGAGAAAATGTGGGTTGAACTTATTGAGGCCTGCATTTCTTTTGCCCATTTGGCAATCTCATCTCCTTCGAAAGACGTCCACAAGAACTTTTTCGATTCTTGTATTCACGATTGTTTTAAGAGGGTCAGTCAAGGCAGTATAGGTTTTCCTCAAAAAGAAAAATCCATGCCTGTGGTTTTCAACAAGTTCTTAGAAAATTCACAGAATGCCTCTAAAGCTGTCTTACTTCATGTCAGAGATGTACTACTGGAGGTTTTTTTGTCGTATTCCTACGAGAATGAAGTTTTAAATTACATATTAAAAGTGTTGAATGCTGACATCCTTCAACAAGTAAATTTACTTACAAAAGAGAAACTTAAAGGTTGGAATATCAAACAAAGGCTTTGCACCACCTGTCAAAAACCAATGTGGGGCTCAGACCTTTCTGAGGATAACTTCAAAGCATGGCAAGATCGTCAACTCCAGGCACTTTATATTACCCCTGATGCAAATACCATGCTATTTTCTAGATCATTCGAGAATGCAGACCGTTACGTTGCATCTTCTTTAATATACTTCAAGTGCCAACATGGTTACCATCTCTCCTGTCTAAACAAGCTAGGGGGTTCCAAAAAAAAAGTATGTATTATATGCAGTGCATAGAGATCGAATATAAATCTAATTTTATCAAAAAAAAAGAAAAAAATAATAAGAAAAAGTGAAAAAAAAAACTGTTCTAATAATAGATTACCGACAAAGGAAATAGGTAAATAGGCGATGTGACTTTTGTGCAGCGAAATGTAAAGACTTCTGTTTTCGAAATCGAAGACTTCTCCTGAATTAAGATCTACTTTCCATCGATCTTGTAGGAGGGCTTTTGGATAACCAAAAAAAGAAAAGTATGAGCAGGAACTACAATTCACTTTATGAGGATGATGATGACCTTTTTAGCGAAGCGGAAGTAAATGACGATGAAATGGAATACCAGGACCGTGGTATGCCCAGATCGGGAAATCATGAGAGTCCCCGTAGAAATCGGGGTCTCGGTAATCCTTTTCATAATGACGATAATTTGCTGGGAATTGCCAGTAACTATAGTTATGAGACACTCTTAGCTGACCGTCCACCACCTGCTTATAGGAGTCCAAAAACGCTGAGCAAAAGGGAAAGTAGCAATCAACAATATTTGGGTAGAGGGAACCGGAGTCAATCCACGTTATTAGATGAAGGAGGAACATACTATGAGAAGAACTCTGATGAATATTCAAAGCCACCCGGTACTCCTAAAAATGTCACGTTTGGTAATGAGGCCCCCGAATATCCGGCTAGTGCATATAGTCCTAGCAAGCCGCTAATGGGCTATGTTGACGAAATTAGAGGACATCCTATGGAAGAAGTTACCTTTGATGATCTGTTTTCAGGTGGTCCTCCTCAACCTATTCTCTACCACGGAGATAACTATGCGATTAATACTGTGCAAGACGCTGATATTGACGATGACATTGATCCATTTGGTGACGACGATTCCTTGTTTTCTTATACTGGGGAAGATACTTTGAAAAGAGGATACACTATGAAGCGCAAAGGGACGCTTCGTAGAAATAATACCGTCAAATCAACCCCTACTCCTGACGAGGACGATGATGTAATTCCTAATGTGAACTACGTGAGGACAATTAAAAAGGCTAAATTGCTCAATGGCAACTATGTGATCGATGCGCCTGTCCCAAAACCATTATTGGATCTTTATGGTACTAGGATTAACGATTTTGGAAGGGAGATGACATATTTGAGGTACTCTGCCGTTACTTGCGGGCCTTCAAATTTTGTCAAGTTCAACTATAACACGAGGCAGTCCATATACTCACCACCAAGGGAAACAGAAATTATGGTATGTATTACTTTATACAACGAAGATGAAATCTTGTTGGCACGTACTCTTAAAGGGGTGTTTGAGAACATAAACAATTTGACGAAAAGGAAAAATCCTAAATGGGGTGAAAATGCATGGAAAAGGATTGTCGTCTGTCTAGTATGTGATGGACGAATGGTTTTAAATGAAAGAACAAAGGCATTGTTGACGGCTATGGGTATTTATCAAGAAGGGTATGCTAAATCTTCAATAGACGAAAAAGCTGTTCGTTCGCACGTGTATGAATATTCGTCCCCTGTGGGAATTGAGAAGATAAATGATAAAGTCCACTTATGTGCTAATAACACGCCCGTTCAATATCTTTTTTGCCTAAAGGAGAAAAATTCAAGAAAAATCAACTCACATAGATGGGCTCTTCAAGCTTTTGCACCCTTGATAAATCCCAAAATCATAATTTTCATTGACGCCGGTACCACTCCTTCCACTAGCTCGTTTTTCCATTTATGGAAAGCCTTCCATGACCCTAATGTGGCTGGCGCCTGTGGTGAATTAAAGTGTGCTTTAGGAACAGGGAGAAACATGTTGATTAATCCGCTTGTAGCAGCACAAAATTTCGAATATAAAGTATCTAATATCCTTGATAAGCCTATGGAAGCTGCATTTGGATTCATTTCTGTTTTACCGGGAGCGTTTTCAGCATATAGGTACGAAGCTCTATTGAACATTGATGGTCAAGGTCCCTTAGAAAAGTATTTCAAGGGAGAATTTTTGCACCAGAACTCTCTCATTGAAGAAGATGATGATGAAAAAGAACTTAAGGAAAAAAATTTTCAACAGGCAGGGCTTTTCACATCTAATATGTATTTGGCTGAGGACAGAATACTATGTTTTGAGCTTGTTGCTAAGAAAAACCATAAATATGTGCTAAGATACGTCATTGAGGCGAAAGCAGAGACCGATGTCCCGGAGACGATCGATGAATTTATCATGCAAAGAAGAAGGTGGCTTAATGGATCCATGTTTGCTGCAACCTACGCTATCGTCCATTGGACGAATATATGGAAATCAAATCACTCCTTGCTCAGAAAGATCTGGTTACAATTAGAGTTTTACTATCAAGTTGTCACCGTCTTTGTGTCTTGGTTTTCTTTAGGATGTTTCTTCCTCGTGTTTCGAATTTTGACGGCTAATTTGGGAGCTGACCAGATGAATTTTGAAGTAGGTCGTTATTTGGCCGTGATATTTCTTTGGCTTTATGTTGGTTGTCTTATAGCTGCGTTTGTGCTCTCGTTTGGTAACACTCCAAAAAGCGCACGAAGGCTTTATCAGCTGGTGGCAGGAATATTTGCCGTATTAATGGCCTATATGTTGTTCGCAGTTGTTTTCCTTGCCATCCACACGGTTGAGACTGTGATCAAGAAAAATAAGGACGATTTCCTGGCAGGCCTTTTGTTTACTAATGAAACTTTCAGAGATTTGGTTATTTCACTTGCCTCCACTTATGTGCTATATCTCATTGGTGCTCTTTTATATGGGGAGCCCAGTTTCATAGCAACCTGTTTCTTCCAATACTTGCTATTGTCGCCCAGTTATATTAATATCTTGACTATATATGCTTACTGTAACGTTCATGACGTTACTTGGGGTACTAAGTCAGCCACTAACGCTAAGCAGTTGGGTAGCGCTAAAACAATGACTAAAGATGGAGAACAAATTGTCACCGTAGTCCCTGCTGAGAAGAAAGAAATAGATGACGTGTACATGAACACTTTGGATGACTTGAGAGCAGATGCTCCTCCCCCTGCACCCACAAACCAGGGAAAGCTTCGGGACGATAGCTACTATCATTTAGTCCGAACCATTACGGTTTTAGCCTGGCTATTTACAAATTGTATTTTGATTGTTGTGGTTCTTCAATCTGGTGCTTTGGACACCGTCACTGGAGTCTCAGAAACTAAGGATGATAAATCTATGGGTGGTTTTTCGCAGCCTTTTTTGACTGTTATATTGTGGATTGTTGCCGGCCTTGCCGCTTTCAGGTTTGTAGGATCCTGTTTGTATTTATTGTCTAGAGCTATGAGACCTATCAAGTGGAAATTTAGAGGTGCTTATCATTCTAAGAATAAGAGAAATCAATAGTTCTCGTCTTTGGTAACTTTATACAAATTTTTTTCTGTTTATTTAGGTTTTAATGCAATGTTTATGAAAAAAAAAGAAAAAGGAAAAAACAAAACAAAAAATTATTTTTCTAGTAAAAACAAACACTATTGCCCCCCAAAAAAACTACACGGCTGAGTGAAAATACTCAATTTACTAAATTACATACTTCATATATGAGCACAGCAAGTGCCTTCACTTCCTCTCAACCATCATCTCGACCTTCCTGCCACTGCTCATTTCACTTAACCTTCGCATGTGTTCGCATGTGTGTTCGTTAGCAGAAAAAATCCCATCATTTCTACCAAAAGGGAAAGCTGATACATATCGTGCGTCCACCAAACTCTCGTTTCTTTTTCCTAGATTATCTACCCGTACCCACCTGCATCCCAGGCTAATCGGCAACTGGGTTTTAACCCCGCAGCCACGGGGAAAGCTGTTGTTACTTATGAAACTCGGTTACTTTGTATACTTACCGCTTGTTCCGGAAAAAGATTCCTTAAATAACACCATTTCGATTTTGCTTCGTACCAGCATTTCTTGACCCAGGTCACTTCTTCCAGCTTTACTAGCCCTTTCCTCCTTCTATACTCATTAGACCTTCTAGCTAGCCAGCAGAACATTTGGCCCCTGTTCTGGGCTGGCCTGCGTCCCCCTCTGAGTGCCGATTCCAGCCGACAAGCCACTTCATGCATCGGGACAGCAAAATTGCATATCACGTGCCCAGCAATGGGTCCATTCCAACTAGGGCACTACCCGACTATCCTGCATGTATCCCGTTTTTGAAGTGCGGGTGGTTCCTGTTCTGCAAGCCTTTTTTCTCGCCAACCAATTTTTCCCTGGGCGGCTAGACGAGTCCTGGTGGCCCTTAGCCCTGATTGAGATTGTAGCGTCCTCTAACTAACCGGGAGCAACTCCGATACTGCAGGTGCCCGCTGGCTCTTACATAGAATTGTATTTATCCTTCATTTTAGCCGGGCAACATGCCAGAAACCTCTGCAGATGTTGATGTATGTCCTGAATATAGGTCTGCAGTCGGTCCAATAGCGTAATTCTTGCAGTACGATAAAGATGCCACCCGGCCATTCCACTAAAAGAAACTATCGTTCATTCGGCCTATAGGATGCGGATTTAATGTTTATGCAGTCCTTGAAACCCTAGGACGCCCTAAAAAATTTCTTACGACAACAAAAAATTCCCTCAAACGTAAATGGTCGGTTATTAATCTGGTTGTATTACAGTTACCTTTTAAGCCTTTGTATAAATAGTTGGGCATATCCAGGTGAGCGAAAAAAATATATTTGATGGAAATATCGCTGTTTTTCATTTTTTGCTTAATTTATTAGAACTACATTCATAGGTTTTAAGTTTTTGGTATAGCGTTGTTTTCCATTAAAGGACGAAACCATGAGTGATAACGAGCCAACTGTGGAGAAGCCAGTTGAAAATGGCAGTGAAGGAGAGGAAGATGACATGGATCAGTTGATTGATGAATTGCAATCGCAAGACGCACATGAAGAAGAAGATGAAGAAGGAGGAGCAGATGATGGAGCCTCCTTCGTTGCTGTTCCTGAAGCCTTGTTGCAAACAGACCCTAAGGTTGGTTTGGATGAGGAGGAAGTCCAAAAAAGAAGAAAGAAGTACGGTTTGAACCAAATGGCCGAGGAAAAAGAAAACTTGGTATTGAAGTTTATCATGTTTTTTGTCGGACCTATCCAATTCGTTATGGAGGCCGCTGCCATTTTGGCAGCAGGTTTGGAAGACTGGGTCGATTTCGGTGTCATTTTGGGTTTGTTGTTTTTGAACGCATTTGTCGGTTTTGTGCAAGAGTTCCAAGCAGGATCTATTGTGGATGAATTGAAGAAGTCCTTGGCTAACGTTGCTGTTGTGCTTCGTAGCGGTTCTGTCAGCGAGATTCCAGCCAATGAGGTTGTTCCTGGTGATATATTGCAATTGGAAGACGGTACTGTTTTGGTTGCCGATGGTAAGATTGTCTCTGAAGACTGTCACTTACAAGTTGACCAATCAGCTATCACAGGAGAGTCATTGGCCGTCGACAAGAAGCAGGGGGATGAGGCATACTCTTCCTCTACTGTTAAGACTGGTCAAGCTTTCATGATTGTTACAGCTACTGGTGACAACACTTTCGTCGGTAGAGCAGCTGCATTGGTTAACAAGGCTTCCAGTGGTACTGGTCACTTTACTGAAGTGTTGAATGGTATTGGTATTCTCTTGTTGGTATGTGTCATGCTTACCTTGATTGTCATCTGGGTTGCTTGTTTCTACCGTACTGACCAAATTGTGCCAATCTTGAGATTCACTTTGGGTATTACTATTATTGGTGTTCCAGTTGGTTTGCCAGCTGTTGTTACCACTACTATGGCTGTTGGTGCCGCTTACTTGGCCAAGAAGAAGGCTATTGTGCAGAAATTATCTGCCATTGAGTCATTGGCTGGTGTTGAGATCTTGTGTTCTGATAAGACTGGTACTTTGACCAAGAACAAGTTGTCTTTGCATCAACCATACACTGTTGAGGGTGTGGAACCAGATGACTTGATGTTGACTGCATGTCTTGCTGCTTCTAGAAAGAAGAAGGGTTTGGATGCTATTGATAAGGCTTTCTTGAAGTCCTTGGCTCAGTACCCAAGAGCAAAGAATGCATTGACCAAGTACAAGGTTATCGAGTTTCAACCATTCGACCCTGTTTCCAAGAAGGTTACTGCTATTGTTGAGTCACCTGATGGTGAGCGTATAGTCTGTGTTAAGGGTGCTCCAATGTTCGTCTTGAAGACTGTCGAGGATGATCACCCAATTCCAGAGGATGTTCACGAGAACTACCAAAATATGGTTTCTGAGTTTGCTTCTAGAGGTTTCAGATCTCTTGGTGTTGCCAGAAAGAGAGGTGAAGGACACTGGGAAATCTTGGGTATTATGCCTTGTATGGATCCTCCAAGAGATGACACTGCTAACACTGTTTCTGAAGCAAGAAGATTGGGTTTGAAGGTTAAGATGTTGACTGGTGATGCTGTCGGTATCGCTAAGGAAACTTGTCGTCAATTAGGATTGGGCACTAACATTTATGATGCTGATAGATTAGGTTTGTCCGGTGGTGGTGACTTAGCTGGTTCCGAAATCGGTGACTTTGTTGAGAATGCTGATGGTTTCGCAGAAGTGTTCCCTCAACACAAGTTTAACGCTGTTGAAATTTTGCAAGGTAGAGGATACTTGGTTGCTATGACTGGTGATGGTGTTAACGATGCTCCATCATTGAAGAAGGCTGATACTGGTATTGCTGTCGAAGGTGCTACTGATGCTGCTAGATCTGCAGCTGATATTGTTTTCTTGGCACCTGGTTTGTCTGCTATTATTGATGCTTTGAAGACATCTAGACAGATTTTCCACAGAATGTACTCTTATGTTGTGTACCGTATCGCTTTGTCTTTGCACTTGGAAATTTTCTTAGGATTGTGGATTGTTATTTTGAACACTTCTTTAGAAATTGACTTGATTGTCTTTATTGCTATTTTCGCGGATGTTGCTACCTTGGCCATTGCCTATGATAATGCTCCATTTGACCCTAAGCCTGTCAAGTGGAACACTCCTAGGTTGTGGGGTATTTCCATCATTCAAGGTATTTTCTTGGCCGTTGGTACCTGGATCACCTTGACCACTATGTTCCTTCCTAAGGGTGGTATTATCCAGAATTTCGGTTCTATTGATGGTGTTCTTTTCTTAGAAATTTCTTTGACTGAGAACTGGTTGATTTTCATCACCAGAGCTCAAGGACCTTTCTGGAGTTCTATCCCATCTTGGGAGTTGGCTGGTGCTGTCTTCATCGTTGATATCATTGCCACATGTTTCGCCTTATTCGGATGGTGGTCTCAAAACTGGAATGACATTGTTACCGTTGTCAGAGTGTGGATCTTCTCTATGGGTGTCTTCTGCTTCTTGGGAGGTTCCTACTATGTTTTGAGTCAATCCGTTGCTTTCGATGACTTCTGTAACGGAAGGAAGAGAAAGCCAACTCAAGACCAAAGATCTCTTGAGGACTTCATGGCTTCCATGAAGAGAGTTTCTACTCAGCATGAAAAATCCAGTTAGAGAATTTTTGACTGTTAATTTTTCCTAATTAATGAGGAAATTCTTATATAAATTGTGAGGGTGGATACATATTCATTCGCTTCTAAGATTTTTTTCTTCTTCACCAGACGTTATTTCAAGATTCCCAGATATAAAGATTCCCATCATTTTTAGTTAAACTTCGTATAATAGTTAATAGATAATAATTTGTTACTGTTTTAATGGTAGGTCTTGTAGCAGTTATTAGCTGGGTTATGGCGCATGTTTGTGGCTAATAGGTGTATGTCTTCATTTTGAGGAATGTTGGAGTGTGCAGGTTTTGTACGGTTGCACATTATTTAAATTTTCACGGCGGTTTTTGTGCTTACTGCCCAGATCACATCTAATACGGTGAAATAGAGTGAAGAAAGGGTTATAGCTACTTTTTCATTGGAGTTGGGGTAGAAGGAAAAACAGCATTAGTTGCGTTATTTTTCAAATCAAGCAGTCGTAGCATCAGATTGAGAGAAAGTATCAGAAAACGTTTTTTTAGCATTAATCTGATATACACTTTTCAATAGTCATAATAGCAACGTCCCACGGTTTGGCTTTTGGATATTTACATGGGCTTCATTATTGGTCCAAGTCTGGTCATAGTTTTTAAAAAGGGAGTCTTCAAGCATTAAAAAACCAAACTCTTGCATTAAATTTCACTAATAGTTGCATTTTTTTTTTACCTTAGATGTCTTCGAATTTTTCTGTTCCTATTTCATTCGAAGACTCAAAGGAGGGAGCGAATAATTCAATGGCAACAAGTCAGGAAAATCTTTCTTTTAGTGGACTGAGCAACCATAGAAGATCGGGATTGGGAGAAAATTTTTTCAGGCAGGAGAATCCAGATCCTATTTCCGGGAAGGAAGGAGCGTCTACATCTGCTTCTGCAGATGACGTATTGGGGACAATAGGACGAAGGAATATTTCTGGCGGTAATGATTTCGCCATATTGGAATCGTTGGGTAACTTGAATCTTGATTCTAATCTTGAAGTGAACAGTTTTGGAGACATTTGTCTGAGAAATTGCTCGTCTTCCAATTCTTTTGAGAGTGCATATCCTGGTGAGTCTTCTGGATCTGTTGGTAATTTCCCCCGTCAACAGGATTATATTCACAATAATAAAAGGGGGTCACATAGTTACTCTTACGGTGCTCATGCCGGGTTGACTCCTAGAAATTTTGCTATGCCTAATATTGGGCAAGCCGGTGCCAATTCGAATACCTTGAATAATACCTTTGTATCGTTAAATGCACCACAATATCCATATGTGGCTTCGAATATGCATCCAGGAAGGTTGCCAGTCAATGCTGGCTCGTTTGAACTTTCTGATGATTCGCTTGAGAAAGAACAAGTCAACCCTGTTACTGCCATGCCCACGTCTCTTTCTAGCCCACTACCAGTTGACGCAATGGGAATACCATTTGCGAGTCAAATGGTAATGGGTGCTAATGCTGAACCCTATGGATTTCCGACATATGGGTTTGACCCACAGACTATGGAGTCCACGACTGATTCACAAATTTTAGACAGAAACCCAAAAAAGAATCTTGAAGCCAATGGGTCTCCTCTGATGCATAACCCAAAGAACACTTTCAACTTGATGAATGATATTAGTCCTCTGAGCACCGAGATTGATAGTTATTCGCATGAGCATGGAGATCGTATGTTGAATAATGGTGATTTGAGTCTTTCCATGTTCAATATGCAACCAACGGTGCCCTCGTCTCCCTACATCGGAGCCACAACTGTTTGGGGCCAATCCCCTGGCACCCCAAATACTGTTTTTAGGAATTTCGGTACCGCCCCCATAATGAGGACTACATTTAATCAAGACCGTTTTCCTAAAAAAGATAATTTTAGAAATATGAAGTCCACCCGCAATGGAGGCGACGCTGGGCTCAATCGTCGTCATACGCGTGATAATAACCTTCCGTCACGGCGCTCGCAGAGAAAGCGTAGGGGTGAAGATGCTTCTAAATATGCGAATGCCAAGCTCGAAGATTTCAGTGGTGAAATATACTTATTATGCAAAGACCAACATGGTTGTCGCTTTTTACAGCAGCAATTAGAGCTCGACAGCGACGCTAATACACAATTAGGCGATGTTTCGGAAAAGAGTAACTTCCTTCCAGGAGATATTGCAGCTACAATGATATTCAACGAAATTTATTTGAAGGTGGTGGAATTAATGATGGATCCTTTTGGAAATTATCTTGTTCAGAAATTATTTCAAAAGGTTTCAGTTGATCAAAGGCTAATTTTAGTTAAAAATGCGGCTCCAGAATTCATCAGAATTGCATTAGATCCTCATGGGACACGAGCATTACAAACTCTAATTGACTGCATATCTACACATGAGGAAGCTAAAATCTTAATCGCGTCACTTGCACAGCATATTGTATCGTTGTCCAGAGATCTAAATGGAAATCATGTCGTCCAAAAATGCCTTCAGAAATTGAAGGCCGAGGAAAACCAATTTATTTTTGATGCATCAGCCGAGTATTGCGTCGAAGTCGCTACACACAGACATGGTTGTTGTGTACTTCAGAGATGTTTAGATTATGGTAACGATGAACAAAAGAATCAATTATCTCTCAAAGTCGCCGAGAACGCCACAACTTTATCCTTCGATCCTTTTGGTAATTATGTGGTACAGTATGTCCTTGATTGCTGCAATGACTATTGCATCGAAATAATATTAAGTCATCTTAAAACTAATATGATTTCTTTGTCCTTGCACAAGTCTGGTTCTAACGTCATTGAAAAATCGTTGAGAACTGGAAAACTTACCGCTAGTCTCATATCTGTTCTATTACAGCACACCGATAGATTTGCGGAAATGTTGAATGATGCTTATGGTAACTACGTTCTTCAGACAAGCTTAGATGTCTCCAAGTCAAGAGATTTTGAGATTTTGTCGGATGCTATTTCTCCTTTGTTGACAAGAGTAAAGAACACCCCACATGGAAGAAAAATAATGTTTAAAATACTGAAGCTTAAGCAATAGCGTGTGAATTTTATACCATTGTATTCTAGTATGTATACTAGTTTTGATCTTTTATATTAGCGATATGTGATATGTATATATAATCTATGAAGGCTTCTCTGAATACTACATGAAAAAAGAAGTATCTTCCAAAAACATGTCCTGCATATTAGCCAATTATTGCATACACTAGTGCGTAAAAAAACTCGTATTTTCGATGTATTTTTCAGCATTACTTTCATATTTGTGAACATGACCTCAGAAAAGGGCACAACTAACCTAAAGGATCACAAGAAAGTTCTTAATAAAGATGAGATTGAGTGGGAGTTTGGTGGACCAGCAGGGGCCTTAGGTATGATGGTGGGGTTCCCGATATTGATGTACTATATGTGGATTAGTGCACAATATAATGGAGGACTTCCAGCATGGCCAAAAGAAGGAGAACAGTGGGGGGAATTCTTCGCTCGCTTGGGAGCAGTTATTGTTGAGCATGGAATTCCATCATTCAAAAGTTGGTTCATTTTTACATTTTTCATGGTTTTGCAGGCGATTTTTTACTTGACGTTGCCAGGTGTATGGACTAAAGGACAGCCATTGACACACTTGAACAACCGACAATTGCCTTATTATTGCAATGCAATAGCTTCATTATATACTTCCTTGGCCATTGCCTTAGTGATCCACTTTACTGGCTTGTTCAAGTTGGATTATCTCTTGGAACACTTTGGGGAGATAATGACTACTGCAATTGTTTATGGGTTGACTCTTCCAATAATATTGTATGTTGTGTGCCTTAAGGTTACTGGTGACTACCATCGGATGACAGGTAATCACATTTACGATATCTTTATGGGAGCTCCTTTGAATCCTCGTCTTGGAAAGTATTTGGATTTGAAGATGTTCTTTGAGGTGAGAATACCATGGTTTATATTGTTCTTCTATTCGTTGTCTCTCTGTTTGAAGCAATGGGAAGAATATGGATACGTAACTCCTCAAGCCAGCCTTGTTTTGTTAGCACATTGGCTTTATGCTAATGCATGTGCCAAGGGTGAAGAACTTATCGTTCCAACTTGGGATATGGCTTACGAAAAGTTTGGCTTCATGCTTCTTTTCTGGAATATAGCTGGTGTTCCATTTACTTATTGCCACTGCACTTTATACTTGGCTTTTCATGATCCGAAAGAGTACAGGTGGTCAACTGTTTACGATGTATCTTTATTCGTAATCTTGCTTCTTGCTTATTACTTTTTCGATACGGGAAACCGCCAAAAGAATAGCTTCAGAAGACAAATTGCTGGAAATAAGGAAATTCGTAAGACATTCCCATATTTGCCTTATTCTGATGTCGAGAACCCCAAGTATATCAAATGTGAAAATGGTTCTTATTTGCTTACAGATGGTTGGTATGTATATGCACGTAAAATGCACTATACTGCTGACTACGTCCAAACTTTGACTTGGGCGTTTGCTTGTGGATTTGGTTCGCCATTCCCATGGTTCTTTCCTGTATTTTTCTTTATTGTATTAGTACACAGGGCTTATAGAGATATCCGGAAGTGCGAAAGGAAGTACGGAAAAGACTGGGACAAGTACCTTGAAGCATGTCCATACTTATTTATTCCATATGTATGGTAATGTGGTTGGTATACATTTTCTAGAAAAATTAAAGAATCTAAAGTATTGTATGTCTCACTTTTGCTTACTTCAAAAAATTAAATACCTAGTTCGTATATTCAGTGAGCCTACACTATTAAAATACATTCCAAACTTTAATCTTGCTCAGCAATGGTAACTAATCTTTCGTCTATCTCATCGGGAGTCAACATACGAAAGCCATCTTTTGTAGAAATTCCTATTTCAAGATCGTTCTTCCTAAAATCAACTCCTAATATAGTACTAAAAGAGTTTATGCCAAATTCAACTGTCAGTTTCCAATCACCTTTGACACTTTCCGTCTTCTTGAATTTCTTTTCAAGGAAAGCGATAGCTTCCTGTTGCTTAGGACCAGTAGCAATAGCTTTATAGTCAGCGTAATACCCAGCAGGATCACACTTGAAAATCTTTGGTCCTTTGTCCTCATCGTCGTCCCTATACTCAGAAAAAGTTAATGCAACACCTAATGGCCTCATATATGCACGTTGTGTGAAAAGCTGAGATAAGTTTGCCATTCTCTTAGCCAAACTTTCTACCGGCATTTCGTAGCCAAATTTATAGCGAAACTCCGCTGCTTCCGCACGAGCTCTTAATGCTTGGGCTCTCGCATCTGCAATTGAACCTGTTGCAACCATACCAATGGATGGAGTTATCTTAAAAATAAACGAGACAGTGCTGGCATCAAGTAACCTATCAGGTACCTTCTTTTGAGAAATAAGCACAGCAGAGTCCTCTCCTGTGATCCCCATTGAGGTTATATTAGATGAATTAATCGCTTTAAAAGCATATTCTACTTGGTATAATCGGCCTTCCGGCGAAAAGATAGTTATATGTCTATCAAAACCTGCTGAGCCTTTAAGGGAACTTTGTTAGTACTGAGTTTTTTGAAATGATAAAAAAAGGAGACAAACAAAATTCACATACTTGACATGGTACTCTATAGTCCTTTCCGATTGTAATGAGGTCAACGTAGAATAAGCGTTTCTTCAATCACTTCTCGAGTGGCGATTTAGCATTTTGATGTCGTATACAATACGACAATGTCACTTCTAGACGACATTTTGACCAGAGCTGAGTTTTTTTTAAAAACTATACCCATTAAATAGAGGGAAAGAAACATAGAGAACTAACAGTGAGAGTAAGGGGAGGTTATTGTGATGTTACTGGATAATGCTCTAGCATCTACCTTTACTAATGACAGGAAAACTACTGAGGAGAGGCCGTTGTATGAGCCTGCTCTGACATCGAGGCAAGCAGTTGTTTCCTATCACTATAATCCCGACGTGACACTGTACCACTTCGGACCCTACCATCCGATGAAGCCTTTCCGGATGATGTTGACTGATCATTTAGTAGTGTCATATAAACTCTACGAGCAAATGGATCTTTATACGCCACGAAGGGCCACGAAAGGAGAACTTCTCGAATTTCATTCAGACGATTACATCAGTTTTTTACAGTCTATAACACCTGAAAAGACTTTAAAATTGGATGAACTGGTGCTAGCAAAGTTTAATATTGGAGATGATTGTCCTGTATTTGACGGAATGTATGACTATTCTTCTATTTATTCGGGCGCCTCTTTGGACGCCCTGAGAAAGTTGATAAGTGGAATGTCGGATATCGCAATAAACTGGTCCGGAGGCCTTCACCATGCTAAGAAATTCGAACCTAGCGGTTTCTGTTATGTCAACGACATTGTTTTGAGTATAATGAACTTGTTGCGTGTTCATCCCAGAGTCATGTATATAGATATCGATTTGCATCACGGAGATGGTGTACAGGAAGCGTTTTATTTGACTGATAGAGTGATGACGGTGTCATTTCACAAGTATAATGGGGAGTTTTTTCCAGGAACTGGTGCAATCGACGAAATCGGTCTAGCGAAAGGCAAGAACTATGCAGTTAATGTGCCGCTCAAGGATGGCATCGATGATGATTCCTATATACATTTGTTTAAGGTTGTGATGGAACCTTTGATTACTAAATTCAGGCCAACTTGTATTGTACAACAATGCGGTGCTGACTCGCTTGGGTATGATCGCCTAGGATGTTTCAACTTAAATATAAAGGCACACGGTGAGTGTGTCAAGTTTATCAAATCCTTCAATATCCCTATGCTTGTTGTCGGTGGTGGTGGCTATACTCCAAGGAACGTATCAAGGCTATGGTGCTACGAGACTTCTGTTTTAAATGACGTTAATTTAGGTTATCGTATACCGAACTATCTTCCAACCTACGAGTGGTTTGCCCCGGACTATTCCTTACATCCACAATTAGACGGAAGATTTGATAATAAGAACTCAAAAAAATACCTCGAGTCCGTTAAACAGGTTGTCCTTGAGCAATTACGCTACCTTACTGCTGCACCGTCTGTTCAAATGCAAGAGATCCCTCCTGATATAACTGGCATGACGGAAGAAGAGGACAAATTGATAAAGGAATTGAATCAAGAAAATGATAATGAGCAAGAACGAAGCATGGATAAAATTAAGGACGAGGCTAGAGAGGGTGAGTCTTTGGCTGATTAAGGTCAACATCTATTTAATATATATATTTTTTTTTTTTCAATTCTGCTGTATAGTACCTTTTTTTTTTTTTTTTTTATTTTTTTTTTTTTTTTTTAATATAGAGCTTTCATAATCAAAAAATGTTACACTGCATGGGCTATTATAAATAGAGATATCGATAATACTATAAATCGCAAGAGTTCTTCGATGATAAGACGATTTTGTTGCCAACAATTCATATAATAAGGTACTGAACCTAAATGAATCTGTCGACACTTCTAGTAACTGATGAGCCAAATACAAAAAAGAAGGTGATAAATCATACATATCGTATCATAAGAAAAATTGGGGAAGGCCAGCATGGGAAAGTTTTACTAGCAGAAAACCTCAGATATAGTGGAACAAATACATCGGACAAGCTTGTGGCAATTAAAACAGTCACCAGGATCAATAAGCTCAAACTAATAACTAAAAATCACACGAATCATGATGCAAAAATTAGGAGAGAGATCCAAATTATGAAAGAATGCGACCATCCCAATATTGTGAAGCTCTACCATGTAATTGACGACCTAAAATATGATAAGATTTTACTTATAATGGAGTATTGTTCATTGGGCGAAATAGATTGGAGAGAATACAACCACTACCTAGAGAAATACGACAAAGACGAAGGCATTGTTCTCAATAAAATTGTTCGAGATATAGTAAACGGTCTAGAGTATCTACATGAGTACAAAAATATAGTACACAGGGACTTAAAACCATCAAATTTGTTGATAGGCAAAGACAAGGTGATCAAAATCTCGGATTTTGGGGTTAGTTTGATCTTGGAAAAGACTTCCCGAAAAAATGCCGAGATAGGAGAGACTGTAGGGACACCAGCCTTTTTTGCGCCCGAATTGTGTCGCTTTATCACTAACCGATGTTCTCCAAATGTATCTCTGCCGGGAAGGGAAAAAAACATTGATGCCAGAATTGACCTTTGGTCCCTAGGAGTGACCCTATACTGTTTGGTGTTCAAGACTCTCCCTTTCAGTGGCTTCAATGAGTTCGAACTTTTCAAAAATATATTGAGCGATGACTTGAAGTTTCCTACCCTGATTCTGTACTATACAAACTTGACCAATGATGACGAGAAAGAGCTCAATGCAATAAAGGATTTGATCGCCCGATTGCTCAATAAAAACCCAAACGAAAGAGCTACTTTGGAACAGGTCAAATTGCATGGATTCACTACTAAAGGGATGTCTACCACAGAAAGGCAAGATTTCATAAAGCACAACAAAATGAAGTTTGGAAGCGGGGTTTCTTATAAAGTAAAAAGATTATTCAATAACATTCCTACCCCATTGCATAATATAAACAAAAAGGAAAAACATCGCAAGTCTAATCCCGCACCCCCTCAAGATTTCAGTACCCTTCTAGAGACCTATCTTGAGGACTCCTGTTCGTCACTAGGTTCGGCTGAAGAGGAAGATAGCGAGAGCAGGGCACAGGGCGAGAACTTCGGTGAAGAATTTTATCTACCGTCTCCTGGTAAAGAGGAGACGTCAGACTTTTTCAATCAATACTATAGCGGCGGCTCAAACCTACGCGAGACAAATCTACAACCCGCCTTGCAGTTGGAAAGTCCTATACGCATAAATGAAGCCAAGCTACCGCCTTCCAAGCCTCGCTCTCCACTTCCTACCGGCTCTCCTACGACAAAATCTGGTTCTACACGACCCTCTTTTTTCTCAGCACGCCCATCAGTTTCGCTGCGCTCGAAATCATCCCTTCAACCGCAGCCTGCCGTTATCGATGCTCCAGCAAAACCTGTTCTTACTTTGGAATGCCTACTGCTGAACCGTGCTTCTACCGACCCTATAGAGCCTCCTCCTGCTTTGCGCTACTCACCAATTGCTCCATCTCCCGCTGGCGCCTCTTCAATGGGCTCATTCTTCTCCAGCCGTAAGCACTCCTCCGGCTCGGCCCCTTCTGCTAAGCTTGCCAGCTCGTCCTCGTCTTTGAATCTACATGCATACCTCACCCGTGAAAATTCCCCGTTTTCTGAAAATCGTAAAGGAGGTTCCCGTCCTTCACTTCAGCAACATTCCACTCCTCCTTCTGATTTTGATCCAACAAGCAAGCCCCCTTCCATTCCTGATCCTAGCGCTACTACCTTTGGTTCAAGCAGCAGCCAAGATGGTCCTTATCATTTCACAAGCATGGCGGAGTATATAGATCAACTCGATCATTGGTGACTTCTTAGCTGCACCTAACCTATAGTGGTTAACCTACGATGCTTCTACGTGCTACACATTAGCCAAATCGCGTATTTCCACCGAGGAAGAAGCCCTCCGATTGGTTCCCTCTTTCCATTTATAGCAGTTCGATCAGAAAAACCTTCGTTTTTGATTTTTCTGTGCGTTCGAAACTGATGCCACAAAGCTGCTGCGTTCCTTTACTTCGAGGGTTGCCCAATACACAGAAGTATAAATATAAATATTCATGCACAAACGCGAATTTAAGCTGTTTAGGCGCCGAAGCAATCAATGAAGAATATTCGTTGAGATGCAAGAGGAAGTGGACACAAGGTTGGATCGGGGACACACTGCCTTAAGGAAGTAAAGATCAGGATTATAAGAGTTTGATTGGTAAATAAGTAATAGAGTAAATACTAAAAGGGTAAGGTAAATTAGTCTGTAATAGCAAGACGAGCACTGAAGGAGGAGACCTCACATAAGGGAAAGATAAATTTTCGTGAGGGTCAGTGAGAGACTTACGTAGTGTTTTATGCATCGTGTGGTTTGCTTACGGTCAGAGAAGGAAAGGTAAACGAAGTAATTTGGCCAAGACAATATAAAACAGACGAGGGAAGTGGAAAGAAAAAAATTGGCAAGATTTTAAAGGCAAGAGAGGAAGAAGCAAGTGAGCGGATTTAGTAGTTGCAAGAGTAGCACTATTAGACCTGCGTGGAGGAAAGAAACCAGCGTAAATTCCTGGTTATGGCGGACAATCAAGTGGAAACCAGAGGAGTGGTAGGCGGAATAGAGCCCGGGGTGCGGGATGGGCCAGATCATATGATAAGCGGCAAGACAGGTAAGCGAGATCGCCCCTGGAGCAGTTACAATGATGCGCCAGCCACAGACATGACCAGTTACTTGACAGAATGCTTGAGACTACAGAACAAGGGTATGGAGCTGCTTCTGGTAAAGGACTCAGAATACAGCAGTGGAAGTGATACCGAAGCAGACGATGTCGAGCGCGAGCCTGCGGCATCGCCACTCTTAAACAGAAAGCCTTTTCGCAATCTCACGAACTTTGTTAGCAGTCTAGATTTTCCTAATGTTAAACGTAAATTGGGATTTTCGGGCAAAAGTCTAGCGAAATCGGCGTCTGAGACAGCCGGTAATCAAAGAGATGGATCCGAAGGGACTATGTTAAGACCCAAAAATAGCTTCAAGCATGCTACCAGTGAAGTAGCGAACAACGAGTCAGCGAGGAAAGGATCGGTGAGCAACAGATCAACGAGCAACGAAACAGTCAACTATAACGGATCAGCGGACAGTGAGGCGGGATCTCCTGTAACGAAGAGCGGTAATAGTAAAACGCACATTAAGTTCCACTCCATGTGTCAAACGTCCAAGGAGAAGGAGGCATTTCAAATGACCGATAATTCCCGGTTACCAAATACTTCGATCCGGCATTTTAAAGACGCAGATGACCTCTTGCCCCGTATCGACGAAGACGAGTTGCATCAAATTATTACTGGTAGGCGTGGAGAGGGCTTTGACGACTTCATTATTATAGATTGTAGATTCAATTACGAATACGATGGTGGCCACATTATTAATGCTCTAAACATATCATCGCAGAGAGACTTGGAAGAATCATTTATTCATAATCTCAAGTACGCTTACCCCAAACGAACTCTCTTAATATTTCATTGTGAGCTCAGCGTTCTTCGTGGCCCTAGAATGGCCTCTCATTTACGCAAATGTGACCGTATTTTAAATAAGGACAACTATCCTTATCTCTCTTACCCAGACATCGTTGTTTTAGAAGGTGGTTACAAAAAATTTTTCAACAAGTTTCGAAATCACTGTCATCCTCAATCGTATATTGAGATGAAAAATGAGAACTTTAGAGAGAAGTGCCTGAGTGAAATGGACAAGATAAGACTGCAAACAAAATTGCCTCGTGCTCATTCATTTAATCAGCCAATAAAGCCTGCTACTTCTAAAGAAATGCCTTTGCGTTCAGATTCTTCCGCCACTGTCACTTCACATGCTCAGAATTTGAAAATATTGAAACGACAGAGGTCTGAGATAAGCGCGAGATTGAATGCCAGTAAATCCGAAGCCGTGGTAGATAGTACTCATGGTCCAAACGAGGATATCTCGAAGGCAGGCGGCAATTTTTCAAATTCATTTGGGCAATCCAAGTTAAAAATGATTGATAATCTACAGTGGAGCAGCGGCTCAGTTTTTTGTGATGACAGCTTTCAACCACCATCAGCATTGTTTAAAATGGAAAACTTACCGAGAAGGAATTCTAGCAGCAAAAAGTCAAGATTTTCGTCTTCGACGATGTCGGTTAACTCTTCTATATCTTCAATTTGTTCCGACCAGGGATGGGGTTCATCAATTGATTCCTTCTCAGACGTCAATGCATTGCCTCAGGAGGACATTTTGACTGCATGTGAGTCCAAAAATAGCATAATAAATAATCCGAAGAACAATGGTAGCTACGCTAAACTGCAATTATTGAAGCCTAGGAGTTTGAAACCTTCTGTACCAGTGCCACCGCTACCGAAAAGTACAAAATTTACCAAGCAGGACAACAAGAGTTCACCGTGCCAGGATGACATACAGGAGCAAGACGAGCTGTTTTCCGATGCCCCGCGTGACAGCGATAGTGCTTTATCAGAGGTAAAGAACTCACGCTTTCGCTTTGATCCCGCAAGATTTATTCCTAAGGGAATTAATGAAGATATCAATAGTCCCATGAGTATATCAAGTTCTCCTATATCAGCCAATATTGCTAACTATAGGGATAGTAAAGTGCATTTTCCAATTCATGGTTCCAAATTCGCGAGCAAAATCGATTCACCCAATTTTGCATTTGCAAAACCCGATCACGATGAGAAAAGTTTAGTTCGAGGAAGGTATCTTTGATTTAATGGCTCCTAAATGCTGATAGACATAATAATAATAATTCTGTAAACTTTTTGTTCTTAACCTTACTCAATTAGTCCAAATACTAATATACTGATTAAGAATATTGATTTTGTAGCGAAGTCTCTGTTCAACTATCCTTATCACCATACATATTTTAGAGTCTTAATATATGTTTAAAACGTACTATAAGAATAACATAAATATTTCAGTATAAACTATATTTGAAACTTAGTTTTGAATTTTCTTAAATCTTCGACTTTTCACTAACTAACTTAATAGCAGCATTAGTAATAACGGCAGTTTTCCTCTCCACTGTGTGAACTTGGTAGATGACGACATTACCTTTCTTCCAGGCTGAGATTTTCAAGGTTTCACCAGGGAACACAATACCACTGAATCTAGCCTTCATTTCTTCAATTGGGCCAAACTTGTCAAGCAAAGCTTTCACTGACAACCCATAAGTACACATTCCATGCAAGATTGGTCTCTCAAAACCAGCACCCTGTGCAAATCCTGGGTCAATATGTAAGGGGTTTCTGTCACCACTTAACCTGTACAAGGCAGCCTGGTCTCTGCCGATTTTGACTTCAGTCACATATTCCGGCTGTGACTGAGGGGCAGCAAAAGTCTCAGTAGCAAACTTGTTCCTCTCTTGGTATTGCTTATTTTCACATTCACATTTTCTAATGAAGAATGTAGCTTCATTGTAGAACAATGGTTCACCCGTCTTTGCATCTTTCGATTGTGCGCCTTGAACCACCACACTGTTAGAACCCTTTTGAATAGCACTGAGCACATTAAAATCAGTTTTGTAGCTTGCTTCGGTAGGAATAGGGTATTTCTGAACCTTAACGTAGTGCTCTCCGTGCAATAAGAACATTGGGTTGAAGTTCTTCAAAACACTGTCAAAGGAACCAGCATCAGGGTGACCAAAAATGCTGAGATGACCGAATGATGGCACAACTTGGAAATCAGAGTCATTCTCATAAACATATTGTAATTGGTCAGATGTAGCACCAACGCCAATATTGTACAAAATTACATCTCTGTCGTTGTAAGACATCACAAAGTTCTTTCCATCAACCTTTGGCTCATCCTCTTCATCTTCTTCTTCCTCCTCTTCTTCATCATCATCGCCACCACTAACTGCACTCAATATAGCCATTGACGATTCAGTAGTAGACTTAGGATTCTCAGTGCCAGTGCTGAAGTCGGTGATGTCACTAAGGTGGTCTCTAACAAATTCAGGAGATGCACCTTTATCAACAGCACCTTTTGCTCTTTGCCATCTTGTGTTACCAATCCATCCAGCACCAGCTTCGAAGAGCTCACCTGTGACTGGTACGTTCTCACTTGCCAAGAATACTAAAAGAGGAGCAACATGCTCAGGAGGGAATAATGATTCTGCATTTTCACCCAAGAGACCCTGGGTCATTGCAGTCATCGCGTGAGGAGCCACAATGTTAACCTTTATGTTACTTCTAGATCCCTCAATAGCTAAGGTCCTTGACAATCCTAAAACTGCTCCTTTAGCCGCAGAGTAGTTTGCTTGGCCAAAGTTACCGTAGATACCCGAAGTGGAAGAAATGTTAATAATTCTACCGTATTTCTTGTTGTAAAAGTGCTCCCATGCTAACTTCGTTAATCTGAAAGTAGCAATCAAGTGAATCTTCTGGACAAGGTACCATTCATCATCAGTCATCTTAAGGAAGGACTTGTCTCTCAAAACACCTGCATTGTTAACAAGAACATCAATGGTACCGTACTTCTTGATAACGTTATCAATAATAGCTTCAGCATCAACCACATTGTTATTGTCTCCGTGGGCCTCTCCACCGTTGGCCTTGATTTCTTGGACCACGTTTTCTGGGTTCTTAAAATCGTTAACCACAACTTTGGCACCGTATTTAGCAAACCACAAAGCATAAACCCTTCCCAATCCACTACCAGCACCAGTAATCAATACAACCTTGTCCTTTAAACTAACCTCTGGAGCACCCAGTAAGTCATTGGGAGGTAATTGGTTTGCTGCTTCTATCAAAGCATTATAGTCATTCAACATTGTAGGATGTTGAGTCTTCAAGATTTCTGGCTTACTGCCGTCTTCGAAATCCAAAACTTCTTCGAATCTCTTCGCAACAGCCTCAGCAGTGAATGTTTCGCCAGGCTTGAATAAAGCTCCACCGGATCTCTCCCATCTAATCTGGGCATAGAATCCAGCAGCAACTTCAAATATTTGACCTGACAAAGAGTTGCTCTCATGAGTTAAGAACATCACCAATGGAGCCACCTTCTCCGGACTCAATTGTTCTAATATTGGTGGTGGCAACACCGTCTCGGTCATTCTTGATCTGGCAAGAGGAGCAATCGTATTAGCAACAATGTTGTACTTGGCACCCTCCTTGGACAAAGTCTCTGCGAGGGATACCAAGGCCAACTTGGCAGCTGAGTAGTTGGCCTGACCAAAGTTACCATACAAACCAGCAGGTGAAGCTGTGTTGATTATTCTTCCAAACTTCTGATCCCTGAAAAGAGGCCATGCCGCCTTGGTTACCTTGTAGGCTCCATTGGTGTGCACGTCAAGTACCAAATTGAATTCCTTGTCACCCATCTTTCTAAATGAAGCATCCCTCAAGATACCAGCATTGTTAATCACCACATGCACTGTACCAAAATTCTTCACTGCCGTATCGATGATCTTTTCCCCATCCAATACGTTATTGTAGTCTGCCACTGCTATTCCTCCTGCATTTTTAATCTCATCTACAACCACATCTGCTGCTCTTGAGTTACCTCCTTCTCCGCTCAAAGATCCTCCCAAATCGTTGACAACCACTTTAGCTCCTCTCTTTGCGAATTCAAGACAGTAATACTTTCCGAGGCCTCCTCCGGCTCCCGTAACAACTACCACCTTATCCTTAAAACTAAGTTCTGCCATTTTGCATCCGTTGCTTAAAAATTATTCCCTGCAATCTTATTCAAATTTATAGTGCTTACTACCCTTATAACTTTAATTTTCAATTTGATTTGCGGGGTTCAATTGCTTATGAATCTCAAAAATTGTGATATTAAAGTCCTATGCTCGCTTTCGTAATTACTATTCCGGAGAAGCTGTATGGACCGAGGACTTGTTCTGGTGATTGCTTCAAAAGTAGGACTTATATAAAATATGATTTACGCTAGTATATAATGCTTATAGCTATGGACATGCTAAGAGAGTCTACGGAAATGCCTGTGGAACGGGCTCTTATATGAGGAGTTCAAAAGGGCTGCAAAAGTTCTGGCGGCTAAAATGCACGGAGAGTCACAGTAACTTAACCGAGACCGAGGTCTCCATTGATTCCTGGCACGACTGTGGCGAGGGTTTGTACTAAAGCAAGTCCAATATCTAGCCGAGGTCCAAAAGGGAAGTCAGCTGACCTCGAAAATTGTGGCGCACACGATGTGGTTGATTGTGTTGTGCACGTCGGTTGATCAGTCGTGTGTGTGTCAGCCCAACATGAATGACAGCTGTAGTCGTACAGGGAGCTGCTCATCGCAGAGGGATTACGAGTGATAATCGTGTATGATTTCGCTAGGAGAAAGTGGAGGTAAGAGCAATGACATGTCTACAGAAGGTGTAGGAAGGGAGAAGACTGGGAGTGACGGGGTGCAAGGAGAGGGAGAAGAAGAGAAACAAGGAGAGGGAGAAGAAGAGAAACAAGGAGAGGGAGAAGAGAAACAAGGAGTGACAGAGGAAAAGGAGCTAAGAAACAAGAGCAAGGAAAACAAGGATATATCCTTTGTGAAATTGATGGTGTATGATTTTTTTTTATGGCTTTTAGCGGTGATCTTTGACTGTTTTTTCCGAGAAATTAAACCGCGAGGAGCATTTCGATTGCCGCGCAGTGGACCGGTGATATTTGTTGCAGCACCGCATGCTAATCAATTCGTGGATGGAATTGTATTGATGAACTTAGTGAAGAGGGAGTCGCAGCGTCGGATTTCCTTCCTCATTGCCGAAAAGTCGTATAAAAGGAGGGTAATTGGTTTTCTTTCGCGTTGCCAATTGTCTATCCCCGTAGTGCGGGCTCAGGATCACCTTAAAAAGGCTACTGGAACAATAAGAGTGGATAGTAACAACCCATTGGTTATTCTAGGCAATGGCACCAAATTTTTGACGGAATGTTCGCAAAAGGGACTTGTTGCATTGCCAAATTCGCTAGGAGCATCAGAAATTGTCGATATTATTTCGGACAATGAGTTGGTGATTAAGAAAGAGTTCAAACTTAGTAACGAGAAGGTGGCTTTAATGTTGACAGAAGGTACCAGCTTTAAAGTAGCGCCTAAAGTTGAGCGCGGAGAGGTGTATCGACTGGTGTTTGAGCATTTACACCGGGGGAGATGTCTAGGAATATTTCCTGAAGGCGGATCTCATGATCGAACGGATTTGCTTCCACTAAAGCCAGGAGTTGCTGTCATGGCCTTAGGAGCAATGACGCAATATCCTAATTGTAATGTCAAAATAGTTCCCTGTGGAATGAATTATTTTAATGCTCACAAGTTTCGTTCGAGAGCGGTAGTGGAATTTGGCCATCCAATTGAGATACCTCAAGAACTTATAAAAAAGTATCAAGATCCCAGCAAAAGTCGCGATTCTGTCAACGAGCTTTTAGATATCCTAGCAAATGGTTTGAAAGCGGTGACGGTTACCTGTAAGGACTATGAAACTCTTATGGTTGTTCAGGCGGCCAGAAGATTATATGGTGGTAATTTTGCTCAGCATTTGCCTTTGCCACTAATTGTGGAGATGAATAGGAGACTAGTACTCGGTTATGAAGCATTTAAAGATAATGAAAGAGTCAAATTAGTTAAAGAAAAAGTATTGGCTTACAACAAGCTTTTAGCAGATTTTTATTTACCTGATCATTTTGTAGAGGATTGTGATGAGAGACATAAGCTTAGGATATTTCCTGTGCTATTGGGAAGAGTAATCAAGTTATTGTTTTTTACTATTTTAGCCTTGCCTGGTGCGATCCTTTTCTCTCCGGTTTTTATTTGTTCCAAATTTTACTCCTCGAGGAAAGCTAAAGAGGCATTGGCTGGCTCCACCGTTAAAGTCAAAGCGAATGATGTGGTTGCGACCTGGAAAATCTTGATCGCTATGGTTTTTGCGCCTTTGGTGTATAGTTTTTACGCTAGCATAGGAACGTGGTGGTGCTATCGCCATAAAGTCCTCGAGAATTACGGCCTTGTCGCAGTATGGCTTTTACTTTATTTGTGTGGTGTTTTAATAACATATTCTGCTTTAGTGACTGGAGAACAAGGAGTGGATACATTCAAGTCCATCCGTCCTTTGTATTTGTCAATAACATCAGGCTCTTCAATTACGGAATTGAAGAAACAGAGGCAGGAAGTAAGCCAAGATATCACCATCCTTGTTAATGAATTTGGTCCACAGTTATTTCCTCAAGATTTCAATTTACTTGAAATGAGAGATCGCTTAAGACTTCGTGATACGAGCAAATACCTAGATGGTGGTGAAGACGAAGGAAATACTCAACAATTAAGACAGAGAAGAGGAAAGATGTGGAGGGATAGTAAAGTTTTGAAGGAATTGGGTGATTTTTTGCCAGAAGATCTAGAGCGCTCTTATTCAAATGAATCATTTTCAAATGGACTATCTGCTGTTAATTCAGATACTTCCTTGACCAATATGCCAATCTTTTCAGATTACCTTTTGCATGCAAACACTAAGGAGTCATCTGCTTCTTTGGTTTCTTCTTCTCGGGAAGCCGATTGTGCTAACGGCAATCACCTGAATACACCTTCGACTTCAACGGACGAAACGCATAATGACGGACCCTCGTTAGAATTACACTTTGGAAAATATATGAAGGACAATGAAATGCATGATGCTGATCGGAGAACTGTGCTTTCTTCGAAGGTTACGCAAAAGGTCAAGGATAGTAGAAGCGATTAATTACGGAGTATCTGTTCTCAGGCTTCTCATTATTCAATATGCATAATCATATTAATATATTAGTTCGTAATCTGTTATTCTTACGATATACCGTACTTAATAAACATAATTATTCATTGCTAGTTATTTGTCTCTCGTAAAGATCGGAAACTTCCGTAGACTTCGTAGCATCTTCTGTTCCTTTATCATCTCTGACTCTAAGGAATCGGGGAAATCTTAAAGAAATACCTTTCCCGTATTCTTGGCTGCTTGCCTTATAGACAGGGCTTAAAGACAAGTCTGCAGTCAAAACTTCGAACACAGTGGTAGGTTCAAACCAAACATCGGGCGAAGCGTTTGAATTGGAGGAATCATAGACATAATAAGGCTTGGGTACTTGAATTTCCGTGGGCTGGAGTTTACTATGTAATTGATTTAAATCCTCCTCAGAGAAACCAGTACCTATTTTACAAGTAGTCTCATATTCTCCTGTATCATCATTATAGGAAGCTAACAAGAAACCACCATAAGTCCCTGTTCTCTTTCCTCTACCAGTATAAGCGCCTATCACGACTAAATCAAGAGAGTCGCCGATACCTTCAAGGTAATCTTTTTTAAGTTTTAACCAATTTCTCGATCTCTTGGATGGCTCATACAAGGATTCGCTTCCGTGTAGCATTTTAACCATCAAGCCTTCACAAGAATCTCTGACTGACTGATCAAGAAAGCTCTGTAGTTCATCAAAATTTGAGGTATTCTTGTGTGAAGCAAATTGGAATTTACCAGTAAGTTCATTGAAATTCTTAAATAAAACACTGCGCCTCTCCTCAAATGGCTTTTTAATTAAGGATGCACCATTATAATACAAAATATCGAAAGCGAATAGACATATGTGAACTTTAATATCTTTTTCCTCTACATCTTTTCTTTTACGGGTCGATAAAACCTGGAATGGCAATATCTTATTCAATTGCCTATCCCACGCTACTGCTTCACAATCAAGAACCATCGACGCACCTGCTTCATCTTGACGACTCAAGAATTCATTCATAAGCGAAATCAAATCAGGATATCTTTGAGACATATCTTCTAAATTCCTCGAATACACCTTGACTTCACCACTACTTAGTAAATGAACCTGAGCTCTTTCGCCGTCATATTTATACTCACAGGTAAATTCCTCTCCTTGAAATCTGTCCAATATTTCACTCACCGATTTTGTTGGTTTGGCCAACATCGGTTTCAAGGGAATGCCTGGGGTAACATGAATATTATCAAGCAAATTGAATATTCCTTTTTCATAAGTGGTTCTTAATAATTCCTCATAATTAGGTAATTGTGAATAAGCTTCTCTGACAATTTCCTCTGCTTGTGATAACTTTTCTGGGGTGACTTTTTTACCCTTGTTTTCGTAGTTGACAAAAGCCTGTGCAACTGCCGTTAGGACTGTTTTTTCTGAGAGCCCGATCCTAAGCTTACCCTCTAGCGAACGAACCAAGAACTTGGTCTCTGCACTTTTCGGTTCGCAAGCAGTGAGCATCTTGTTGATAATGCTAATCTTCTTTGACTGCGAATCCTTTCCTGTAGTTTTCGCTATAGTAGTGAGATTCACAAATACCAGATCGATATCAAGCTTAGCTGGCTTAAACATCGTCGGTTGCCCCGACCGCGACTTCTGTGCTACAATTCCCAAATCACCTACTTGCTGATAATCTTTTTTAATTTTGGCTCCTGATCTGCCATAACACTCACTAATTGCTCGGATTAACAAGGTCTCTCCCAATCCTAACTCAAGTTCTGGCTCATAGTCTGGCCCGAGCCTATTTACGCAAAGGTACAATATCTTCACTAAAGAGTCCATTGGTGCACTCTCCAAAATACGTTGATAAAACAGGGACACGATTGCTGTGATCGATAGTCTTGATGACTCCTTTTCGACTTCTTCAAACATATCGGTCAACTGTGAATAGTAGATTTTAGAAGCGAACTTCTGATTCGCATGTTCCCTTCTTTCCTCCTCTGCTACCTTAAGTAGTTTGGACGCTTCATCCAAACCGTTTAAAGGCGATCCTTCCTTGGAAATTTCACTACTACTTGTCTTATTATTTTCGTCTTCCAATTTCTGTTTTTTTGTGTTGGGCTCTATTTCTGTCTCACTCAAGCTATTTTGCAAATGTTTCTTGTTCGTTAAATCTCCCTGGTCCTCGATTTTATTACTCCTTGCTCCATTACCGGAGCCAAAGAATCGTGACAAACTCTGCTGTCTTGACATTGGAATACGTCCGCTACACTGATTTATCAAATTGTATTTGCCTGCTGGCACTAGCCTTATATATGCTCGTCTCGGTTCTTTCAAACAGAGCATTTGACAAACCTGTGTGCTAAAACCCAGAGAACTCGCGTATAAATAGGAATGCTCACGCATATATACACTTAATTTTTTTTTTTTTTACCTTAGTCTACATCTCTATCATCAAGAGTTTCTATATTATAAGCTCGAAAGCTCGAAGCTAAATAGTAACGTCCCAAATTCCTTGTGCACCCCTATCATGATAGATATCAGAATCGATATACAACTCAGCGTGATTAGAATTACCGGTAAATATTTGTTTAGCGTATATTTCTGCACCGAGAATAAAGACGCGTTCCCAAGAGCCACCTTGGTTCTTTGGCTGTTTCCATTCAGGGAAGTAGTCGGGGTGTTTTGCGGGCCTTATTGATGAAGGCACTTGGTAAAAACCCATATTAATATCTTCACCTATTTCGAGGTTGTCATCGGCTTGTTGGTAGGCAAGAATGGTAGAGTTGACGACACCAGCACTTTGGGCTTCTGCATTAGCTTCCGACGACGGCTTAATTAAATAGTCAGATGAAAGTTTCAATAGTAAGGCTTGTTTGAAACCAGGAATCTTGAAAGTAGACCCAACGAAAATAAGATTGTCGTAGCACTCCTGTCGTCTTGCAAGGTCAGGTATCCTGCCTAAGGACAGGTACACCGCATCACTGACAACATCAATCAATTCAGAAGAGACCTGAAACCTTTCTTTGCCAACATATATCTTTTCTTTCGTATCTGGGTCTAAGAAATAATTTTTTTCCAACTGAGAATTTTCCTTAGGCTCGTTTTCTTCGCCGTTCTCCTCTTCTGAGCCTTCCTTGTTGTCCGAGACACCGTTGTTCGAGCTTACAACCTTAGCCACGTCAAGTTCCTCAGATTCGTCATTCTTTTCTACATTGAGAAGATCAGAAATCGAATAGAACGAGTTCTCTTGGTTAGTTATGATTTCGAAAATTCCTGATGTCTTCAAAGCTTCTATTTGTTTTTCAGAAAAATCGGGCAAGGATCTCTTTAATTCCTTATTCAAAACCTGGCCACCTATGTCTTTCAAATACCTTCCTGCAAACTTTATCTTTTGGGATCCCACCAAGGGCACTATTTGAGTGGACTCGTGGCCCACGTCAATCACACAGGCACAATTCAATGTATTCATGCCAAAGGCCGCGGCTAGCGAAGAGTCAAAGATGTTAAATGCTGTGAACTCAAGTGACTCGATGACATACTTTGTTATTTGCTCGATTTGATTTCTCGTCCATGTAAGTGATGGAACCACAAGAAGCAAGGGAATCTGGTTTATGGTGACCACTGGGTTGTCTTCAATGACTTTGCCTAAAACTGCTTTTAATAAAAAAATGAAAGCATCTATATCCACTATCCTACTTTTTTGTATTGGATATATCTCTCTTTGGTCCGAAGATGTCTTAGATGCCTTATACTCTTTCGTGTTAGGATCTTGGTATACCACCGATGCAATTTTATACCGAGGAGGTGATAATGACTCTTGTAATCCGAACGAAAACAAGGTCTCCTGAGATCCTGGATGAACAACGAGAAAATTTGACTCTCTGTACAAGGGCATTCTCGTTCAAGGCTTCTTTTTGGCCCTTAAGGGTCGCTCGCATTTAGGTTGTTTGTGTTTGGCACGACTACACTGTTACTATCCAATCTACCCCAGCATAAATTCACTTTCAAAAAACAATGACCTAGTTAAGTATTTATGTAGTTTAGAGGATAGAGCAGTGACAAGGCTAGTCCTGCTCCGTTTGAGGGACACTTGCCAAAAACGCGTCGTATTTGGCTCGGGTCCCCAAAATGGATTTTTGACTCATGCAGCTATTTTTCCTTTGCAAAGGTATTGTTTCCTCAGACGAGTGAAACACCTTATTTGTTTGATAAGGCGCGGAAAATTCTCGCTGAGGAAGCATTTGATTTTCAATCACCGAGGGAAGCATTTCGCGAGACGAAGAACCCGACTTATTTTGTATGGCGTGAGGCAGCACTTCCGTAGGAGCTAACTCGTGTCCCACATGGGAATCTCCCAGATATACAGGGAGTGAATTCCGCTTTAGTTTATGTTTGGATATATTTTCTTGAACGGGCGTGGCTTTATTCGGTGTGGCTGGCATGGGTGGTGGGGGTTTTCTTTTAACTGGGCTCTGACTACGGGACTGTCTTTCTGGAAGAGGCGGACGCCCTTTGGCGTACCTTAGATATTGATCTGTAGAGCTTGGGCGTCTTGACTGGCCTCTGGTATTGGATCTATCCCATTGTTGTTGACCGAATGCAGACATAATAGTGCTAAAAAATACCTTGATCCTCTCTATGTGGTCAAGAATGTCCTCAGGATTCACAATTTTTATAATGCCCAAGTACCATGTCACACCAAGTAACAAGGACCCCCATATAAGACTGAGCTTTACCACATGGGAAATTATTTGTGCATAATATGTTATAATTGGCGATGATATAACGAGTATAATGGCAATTATGGCTCCTAGCACAACACTAGGTGTATGTAAGGAAGAAATTCTATTTAAACCGTCAGTTGAAGTAAAAGTTCTCGGCACACTCCTGGTTTGGATCCCTGTTCGACTTTGACGTTGGTCATCATGTCTCTTCTCTCCAGTAGGTGTACTAGGAAGAGGAATAAGACCCTTCCTTGTAGGTGATTCTGGTATTTCTCTCGGTTTTTTCCTCTCTCCCGCGTCGTCGACGTCAACTACATTATACGTACAATTTATCAAATCATTTTCCTGGTCTTCCTTAGGATATTTATATTTGTCCTCATCATCGTTATCACTTCTCAACCTAAATATGCCATCTTCGCATTTCTTATACAAGAGTGTTCTCTTTTTTGGGCTAGAAAGTGAAACCATTAAATTCTGATTATAGAAAGCTACTTCTTAAATCTCTTGTTGAAACATCCACGCAGCGGTGACTAACCGTACCCCTTGTGTATCTAATACGTTTTGTTTGGTCAGTCTTCGTTTTAGCATATATAGCGAATTATCGATATTTTTGAATTACTTAATTAAGAATTGTAATAAACAATAAAAATTTCCTATCTCACAACGCTCACCCCAATATAAACCAGATACCGGGATTAAAAAAGGCACAGCTTCACTCACTACAAATTACTAATGCTACAGCTTCACACTAAAATCACTTTTCTTTATAATTGACCACGTATTCGCCTCGCCAATTCGATGTCTTTCTGCATGATAGTTACTCTCTTGGCATGTATTGCACATAAATTGGTATCCTCAAGAAGGTGAATCAAAAAGGCTTCACATGCTTCCTGTAAAGCTAGCACAGCGTGAGACTGCCATCTTATACCGTAGTCAGCACCCAAATAATTTTCTGTCACCTCTTTCACAAGTCTAGCAAAGGGGAGCCTTCTAAGAAGAAGGTCTGACGTGTGTTGATAATATCTTATTTCTCTCAAGACATTATTTCCAGGTCTATATCTTCGTTGACCAAACGAAGCTGATGGTTTTCTGGTTGCAGTCTTTGTGGGCTGATTTCGGTAGATTCCAATCTCCGGTAATCGCTTCAAGGGCGTTTTTCTTGCTGTACCCGCAGCTCCTTGGTAGGTAACAACGTTCTCTTTTTGCCGCCTTAATTCACTGGGGCTTTCTTTTCTTTTGTCACTAGACGATGATATTCTTGCCATTTGTTTTCTTCGTGTAAGAACCCTTGTCGTCTTCTATTTTTGCACTTGCGTATTGATATCCCGTTATTCTTTCTAATCCCAATCCGCGACCTTCTAGAGATACCTTCTCCTATAAACCACTAATATTCTCTATCTGTACGATTCGTTATACTGACCTATTCCATATAACCATAGTGGTAGCCAGCTATTATCTATTCTGCAAATGCTTATATACAGGATTTATATAGCAACCAAATATCCAACGATTTCGAGCTTCTTGAACCATCAATTCCCATGGTCTAAGGGTTTTTATGATGAGACAAGGGCATTGATTCTGTTAATACTATAGCTTCTCTTTCATCTATTAAGTTTTTTTTTTTTTTTTTTTTCCCTTTCTCTGGGGATTCTCCGATGTCCATTGACGGTCTTGCGGTTTTAGACAGTTAAAGGAATACAAAAAGGTACCAAACCTAAAGAAATTGTAGTACTAAAATAATGGTAACAAGGAGTTTCCTTGTTTTTTTTTTTTTTACACCAGAAGTTCATTTTTCAGAACCGACCTCTTCATCATCATACTTGCCTTCGATTATATCTATTAGACTATCCTGTACCGTCGAACTTTCTTCATCCATTGGTGCTTGTGATAATTGCTTTTCTTTCTCATCTCCGCCTAACCAAGACTTCATCCTCCACCCGAATTCTTTAAAATTAGACACATCCATCACCCAACAGGTACCAAAAATCGTCATAGAAGAAACACTTCCGCACAATAAAGATCCGTTAGCTACAGCTGCTGCCGCATCAGCAGTGAAGTTATAACTAGTAGGAGGCAGATGGTTACCCTGGAAAAATGTGGGTATATACTGTCTTGTAATGGTTGACCTGTATGCTAACCTGGAAGACAAAAGCGTGATGCCTACCGACGCCATGAATAGAGCCATCTGCTTTTTGCGTCGAAGCTTGTACTCTTCACTTGCAGAAGCTAGTTTAAAGTTGAGATTGCGTAATTTTTCGTTAAAATATGGCCGAAATTCCAGCATGATAATATTACTACTTAAGCTGAAAAATCGATCTCAATAAAAATTAATCAATTTTGTCGCGATGCTCAGAAGTTTTTGTGGGACCTTCTTCGCAATTACCTCATATTAATAATTATCATATTAATACATTAAAACACTATACATAAAGAGGAAATACAAAATAATCCCCTTTAAAACTTATTACTGAGTTTTCTGAGTTTTAGCAAAAAGAAAAAGAAAAAAAAAAAGACCAAAAGAAAAAAGGACAAAGAGCAATTAATCATAAGTAATTAACTAATATAGGGTTATCTGGATGTCAAGAACAGTGTAGTTTTCTAAATTTTTTTGTTTTTGTTTTTTTCTCGAACATATGCTTCATAATTTGAAAGTTAAATTTCCTCTTTAAACAATCCTCTCTGCTTATCTTTATTTACCAGGATTTCATCGATATCGCCACTAAACTCTGATTCATTGGTTTTAGGAGAAGCAGACTTATTTCGTGCAGAAAAAAGCTCTTTTTCCTTTTTCCGAGGTTTTTCACTGGAATTCTCATTAACAAATAATTTGGTAAGTCTTCTAAAGCCTGTTTGCTTTTTCGGACTTTCCGTAGTCAGTGATTTCTCTTTTTTCTCTTGAGAGACCACTTTCCTTTCCTTAGCTGATTCGGTATCCTTCTTTGGCTCAACTGGATTTGCTGGCTCTTTTGCAGAAGGCTTGTTAACTTTAGCGTCTTCATGCTTCGGTGGTTCAATGCCGTCAAAATTACCTACGTCCTTATACTTTTTCTCGGGTACTTCACGTTGCAAATGCTGTGGCAATTCGTTATTGTACTCGCGCTCATTTTGAATACGTCTCTCAAGTTTTTCCTCGATTTCATTCTCTTTTCTTGACGTCTCCTTTGTATGGTTTTCTTTTTCTGTTTCCAAATTTCTCAAAGAAGTATCTAAGTCTTTGTGCTTCCTATCAGCACTATTGTATTCCTCTTTCAAGTTTTGTTTCAACTCATCTACCTGCCTCCTCAAAGTAGCATGATCCTCGGTTGCCTTCTCGACCTCAACCTTATAGTATTCAATATCGTCTCGAGTATTCTTCAAGTTGGTTTCCAATTCCTCTAGTTTGGACTTGTACTCATCATTCATCTGCTTCTTTTTGTCGTGTTCAGCCTGCGCCTTATCCTTTTTCTCCTGTAATTGTTCCAATTTCGTTTTTTCCGCTTGCAACTCATCCAAAGTAGGCTTCAATTGATCATCCTTCTCTGCTTGCAAGTCCACAAGTTCCTTCTTATAAGACTCTCTCAATTCATTTTCCTCAGTTTCAATACGGCGGTTATTATCATCTCTTTGGGACAACAAGTTTACTCTTTCCTCAGCATATTTGTTCTCTAATTCTTTCAATTCATTCAAGGTATTTTGCAAAACTCCTTCTTTGTCCTTTTTATAATCTTCGAATTTTCTATCTTCTTCCTTACGTCTTTGCTCATCTTCACGTTCTTTCTCTCTCTTATCTTCTTCAAACTTGGCTTTTTCTTGCTGTCTTTTAGCACTCTCTTCTTCTTTCGCCTTAGCATGCAAAAGAGCCAACCCTTCTGCTCTCGTGGCCAAAACCTGGTCATGGTCTCTCAGAGAAAGAGCTTTAGTATTAAGGTCATCCAAGATGGGATCCACAATCAAAGAGGCTTTCTTGTCTAATTCATTTTGTGGAATCAATAAACCACCACCTAAGTCAACCATTCCAAGTTGTCTATTCTTTGTTCTCACATCACTTCTCCTTTGCGCTTCAGCTAATGCTGACGCGTACAATTTAACCTGCAGTCTTATATCTACTGGTGATGCCGACGAAAGGCTCTTCAATCTACCTTGTGCCTTGTCATTCGCCGCTGCCAAGAGTTGAGGATAGAGCACATCCTTGGCCTTGAAAGCATTCAGTCTGTCAACCGTCGCCACACGCTCCGTCGCAAAACCTCCATGCTTCAACAGAGCAGCAGCACTATTTGTTGCTAACGCCTCTTCCTTTTGGTTAAGATATTCTGCTGGAAGTGTTCGCTGGATACCGGAACGGTAATCCAATTCCGGATTAAACCTCGAGTGAAGTGACTTACTCGACTTTTCGGTAGCTTTCGTGTTTAATTTTTGCACATTCAAGCTCGCCGCCGCACTTTTGGTAGCTAATCCCAGTCTCTGGTCCTTAGGGGGGCTAGTCCTCTGCGTCATTGTACTACCAGATTTCTGACTAGCTACTTTATAAATCGATCCTTGATCGTACCGTGGAACTCCATATCTAACCTTAGGCGATACTTCCCCCTGGTCATCTTCCACTCCCTTTTGCATTGTATTGCTCCGTACCGACACCGCCGCAATAGAAGCTTCTCTTCCAATTTGTCTTTCATATGTTGGTTTTACCGTAAGGTCTGAAGAAGACGCTAATAATGCTGCCGTATCTGAAGCATTTGTACTCACTCCCAATGATGGGTTACTAGGCGAAAAGAACACTCCCAGTTTAAGCCTCTGCTGGTACTGTGCCTCACGTGATAATGGCTTCCCTTCTACTTGATAAGTAGACTCTGTCATCTTTCTACTGCTGTAGCTCCTCGAATATTTTTCCTTCTCTCTCAAAGCTTTTCACTATTGAAACTAAATCCTGCTTCACCCTAGACCTTTCAAGTGATAGTCGCTAAATTGCTTCGATGCTTTCCCAAATGGAATGACGTGTATATATGCAGTACATACTTCTATTTACTTATCTTTCCCTTTTGAGGACCCAACTTACCCATTATAGAAGTTTCATGGGCTTAAAGATAATTGTGCCAATTTATTAAAGATAGACAGAAGACTGAGAGGTTGAAAGAAGTAGAGAATAATGAAAGTTGTTGAGACATATCTTTGTTTATGATATGGTTGGATTGACACAGTTTACTCTTTCTAGCTTCTTTTTCTTTTTCTTTTTTCTTTTTTCTTTTTTTTTAAATCTTTTTAAGGTTTTCACTACTTTTTAAGGTTTTCACTACTTTTTTATAAATTCTCGGTTCGATTGATCTTACTTTACCTTTTTCATTGCATCGAAAAATTTCTGTTCTATATGAAAAACAGGTGTAGCAACGTAAAGAAAGGCGATTCATTGTAATTTACTGTGGTATTTACCACTATCAAACTTCGTAAGCTATCTTTATAAGGGCAATGAGGTGTGCTACGAGGTGTGCTACAAGGTGTGCTTCGGAGTGTTGCTTGAATCCGGAGTAATGTTTGAAGAGCGACGAGTCTTAAAACAGAAAATTTGGGCCCTTGCAGTTTAGTCTTTTATAAATTATAGAATTCGTAAATTAACTCTAGAAAAGCTAGGTGTGTTACAGGGGGTATTATAGGGTGAGCTACAGGGTCTTGCTTCCAATTGGAATTGATGGTCGAAAAATAATAAATCGTAGCACTGAACAGTTGCAGTCAACAATACAAGAATAGTAATTTATTAAGACATTGACTACCATATAAGATTTCCAGAGTGGCTCGAATACATCTAGTATATTATATATGGAATCTGCAGGAAAAAGAATATAAAAGGAAAACATCAACTACAAGTAGGAGTGGCACCATAAGTTCGGCACCCATTATATTCAAGTTATTAGTCTTTTAAATTTTTGCCACGAATAGTCGTATAACACAATAGCTTCGTAAGAATCGTTTCGATGGTATGGCTAGGTCTTCAATACCCACAGATATCTTGAGTTCAATTAAAAAAACAGGAAAAAAAGAAAAGACAACAGAAAAAAGAAAAGAAACAAGACGATCCAAAAACTAACCAGACAGTCTTTTTCTACCAGCTCTATTGTGCAAGTTAGGATTTCCATAAATAATTGTTGTAGTACCGCTATTATTGAGCTTGTAATGTGTCTTGAGATGCTGAGCAAGGTTATCACTTCGACTAAACTTTTTCTCACAATATTTACAATGAAAAGGTCTTATATTGGAATGAACCGATCTGATGTGTCTCTTCAAATGCTCAGACCTCTTAAATTGCTTTGAGCAATCTGGACAGGGAAAAGGCTTTTCTTCGTCATCTTGTAAAGTCTCTTTTGATTCATTGAGGTTGGTGGTGTTATTATCAAAAGGCGGCATTACAGCCGAAGGTGAACTTGAACTCAAATTATTTTTTGAGAAGGAAAAACTGGACTGAGAAGTCAGTCCGGGAGGAAGTCCTTGATGATTTTCACTACTATTTGTGGTGCCTGCACTATCTACGCTAGAGCTTGCGCTAGTCTCGTCCTTCTCCTCCTTTTCGCTTGTAGCCACTTCCTCGTCAACGCTCTCTATTTTGGTAAAAAAGTCCTTCGGTATTTCTGGAGCCCCTTCATCATTGTTAGATTTTCTGCGTTTTCTCTTCTGAAGCATGCTGAACTCGTTATTTACCATGCTATTCATGATTTCGTCCTTCTGAGCCGATAATCCTATTGATGAGCCCAGCTGGGGCATTGAATTATGACGTCTATACGAATCGGACTTGATTATGCCGGTGGGATTGATCATGATCTCCTCAGCCCCACCAAAGTCCTCTTCTCTGTCATTTATCTTGGAGTTGACGTGCTGTAGAGTGTCATTCATCCAATACAGAATGGCATTGAAACATTCGTTGTTCATAACAAGGTCTACCTTGTTACCCACCGTAACGTCTGATGCAATAGACATAGAGTTCGACTTAATCTTTCCATGCAGCTTCCTGGCCCCGTTTTGCCATCCCGTCGACAAGGACGCAGACGACGAGGACGAGGGCAATATGTAACTCTTCGGATTGCTACTTGTGTTACTGATACTATTACCTGTGACCGTAGCGTAGCTATTGTTCTCGCTCGTCGAATTCATTAAATTCTGAACCACTGAAGAGTTAATGCCAGTGAATAGCTGCCTTGGATTTATCGTTTTTTCTTCAACTGGCTTACTGGCATCCGGATTGAAGAGCTGATATTCAGGTGAAGGCGATTTCGACTTCTGTGAAGCCCCAAAGTTTTTCAAAGAAAGCAAATGGAACTGTTCAATCGGAAGACTGTGCCGCCTATTCAAATATCCTAAATTTTGCCCAGAATTCGCTTCTGGTGTGGTGTTGTTGGTCGAATTGTCCATTGTTTCACTGTTGTCGAACGTCGAAGATCTTATCTGCTCCATGTCTCCCTGTAAGTCCTCAAACACCTGCTGTTGCTGCTGGTGTTCCTGTGGATCATCTCCTTCAAATCCCATGAAAAAATCTTCCTGCAGATGTTTAAAGAATACCTCGTCGTTTAGACTAAACTCTTCTGCTGCATTCTGCCGCTGATAACTATGTACCAAGTCGGGATTAAGTGTCATTCTCCTTATCTTCGTATTCTACTCTTCTTTTTCCTCTTATTCTGTTTCTATTTGCCTTACTATGTCAATAAAATTTAGCAAACAATCTTGTTTTAACTTTAGCTATAGTCTCTATCAAATAAGCAACTGATGGAACAACGCTTATCTCCAATAGATGAACTTTTTTTTTTTTTTTTTTTTGCCCAATCTTACCTTCTGATTACTTCTTCTTTATCCACTTCTGTCTTAAAGCTTCAATGTGCCCTTTCTAAGTAGCTTTGCGCAACTATGATTTCTGTCAATGATTTCGTTTTCTGATCAAATGCGATATTGATACGATAATGTGACTAAATGCGGTTATGTAGCCAGACGTTTATTTATATAACTGGCGAAACAAAAAACAATATATATATATTAATATATAATTTTGCCCACAAATACTCACTTACTGATAGAAAATACAGTCTTTCATACTTCTACATACTGAGGTTCTACGTCCCTTTCTTTCAAAAGGCCTTTTTTCTATTCTGTTAACTGTGCTAGGCAGGTAAAAATACTCATTAATGTCTACGCCGTAAATAGAAACAAGTGCGAAATATCGCATACTACGACTCGCATAATGAAATGAAATTATATTAAAATTGTAGTTTTAATTGTCAGCTGGCAGAAAAATGACCACCTCAAATGCATATCTAAGATGCGAGCGCTAGTCACGCCTTCACAAAGCGCCAGTTTGACCCTTCTTTTCTGGCCAAAAGTACTACGTGACTACGGTGGTCCGAAGTATTAGTGTACCTACCAATTACACCGCAGTACAGACCGGTGCAAAGGCCAGCATAAAATATAGAAAAATACCATTGCACGTGAACCTGGAAGATGGCCGCGACTTGGAGACGCCACCATTTCCTGGGCATGGCCGTTGCGAATAACATTGACGCACATGAAAAGCAACAAGAGCATTTTACAATCACATAAAAATGGGGACCGCACGACGTGGCGTGGAGGCTTGCGAACACTAACTGTTTTCCTTGGAATGGTGCTCGGACAGGTTTGAGAAGACGAATGACAAGTTCGATGGATAGTCTCCATTCTATAAGGCCGCTCTTACTTATCGATGTTGCTGGTTTTTCCTTTTTTTTTTTTTTTTTTTTTTTTTTTTTCTCTCTCCCACACACGCACTCTCTGTCTAAGAAACTATTGGGACGACAGCATTGAAAAGATTGCTAGGCTAATCGATTAAGTAAAACAAAGTAGTGCATTGCAAAGTTTATTTGCGTAGTCAGCCAATGTTTAACACAGGTACTCCCATACTAGCTAGTCAGTAATTGTGCAAAGGCAAGGGAATAAATAGAACCGGGCGCAATAAGAATGTAGAGGCCTATCGTGGATGGGGTGTATACAAGACCGAATTTCTCTATTTTAAGAGAATCTTGTTAACAAGCCATAATGGATATAGCGTATATAATAACGCGCAGAAAAGCGTGAAGAGGAAGCACGGAATTTGAGACAAAAGCAAAACAGACCCACGCGCGAATGACGAAAAAAAAGGAGAGACATACATAGCATTAACAATATATAGAGACGTATTCGTAGAATGCGTTGCACTCGACTATGTAAGGTACCTGAACGCCGTTGTTTGACTTAGCCCGAACTAGCAACGCGTCAGGCTAACCGATGGAGAGGAAATCCTTTCACCGCGTATCTTCGTGGTATGCCATGCTAATAGATAACGACTATAAAGCAGCCAGAGAACACCTCGAACAGAAGAAAATAGATCTAGTGATCACAGAGCATTCAATCAAAAATTTCCGACCACTTTTCGTTCATTAAAGAAAGCGTGCACGGACAAGAAAACTAGGCAATTTTTTTTTTTTCGCAGCCATTAGTATGAAGTTTGTCACATTATCAATTTCCTTGAGCGTTTTATTAGCTGGAACCAGCATCGCATATCCACTTCAAGCTCACAATTACCAGAATAATGCAGTGTATAAAAGGAATGCAAACGGTGGATCCAATACGGATTCCACAACTACCACTTATATCACGATAACTTCGCTGAACTCACAATCACAGGCTACGTCAACAGGTCAGACACCAGCACAAACCACAGGGGCACAAAATACAGGAGCACAAAATACGGGAGCACAGAATACGGGAGCACAAAATACGGGAGCACAAAATACGGGAGCACAAAATACGGGAGCACAGAATACGGGAGCACAAAATACGGGAGCACAGAATACAGGAGCACAAAATACAGGAGCACAAACCACACCAACACAGACAGCAGGTGGAAGTGCGCCTACGTCAAATAACCCACAAGACTTTGCTGTAGGACATAGAGCCGGGCAATCTATGGCTATAGAGACTCCTGCAAAAAAATAACAGATTAAATATATTTGTACATAATTATGAATATGGAAATAAAAATAACTGAGCGGCTTCCTTTTTTTTTTTTTTTAATCTTTCCTTTTAAATTTAAATTTAATCTTTTCTTTTTAGTTAGTAATACTTCCTCTTTCACACCTGATTAGGATTACGTACTGTACCTAGTCAATACGAAAAGAGAAAAAAAACTTCATGGTTTAGCAAATTCGATATTGACATTATATATATGCTGCTACCGCTACTTATTCACTTTACTCATCTTCCTCGATATCAGATTCCAAGTCACAAATCGAACGACAATTTGGACAGTAAAACTGAGGATAGCTTTTCATGATTATTGGGCGAATACATTTGAAATGCCAGCAGTGAGAACATGGGCTTATAAATAATGCCTGACAAGGTTCTAAACCTAATAAGCAAATCGCACATTCGCTAAGATCTTCACCATTAGCACCATTTTGCAAAGGTGATTGTACGCCACTTTCATTAGTAATAGCAAGGCCCTTCAATTTGTTATGGATATCAAGATTGAATTGCCTCACTTTTCGTTGCCAGCTTCTGTTGAACTCACACTTCATTTTGACGCATCTGTAAACTTCTTCTGTTCCCCCTCGGTAGTCCATCCCCAATTGTATAATATCTCCGTCAGCTACGGGCGTCATAGCCAGTTCTCGTGAAGCAGGAGATAACCTTATATGATTGAGAAAAGTTCCTGAAGAAGATTTACAATCCTTCAAGAACCATTGACCTTCTTCATTGCAATGTAACAAGGCATGTGAACGCGAAACAACCTTGGATTTGAACACTATTGGCGCCGATGACCCTTGAGGAGCATGCGCAGCTCCTTTGTTTCTTTCGGTGTATCTGCCTATAGAAAGAGCGTTTTCGGGTTTAATCTTTCTTATAACAGGCGAGAAATAGAGTCCCGAAATCGAGGAGGAATAGTCTATTAATGGTGTTAAACGCACAGAGTAGAAGCCATCTTTGTCAGTTCCCCGCACCGCTTCATTTGATATGCCACTCTGAACGCTTTCTTCACTTGCCAATTGATTCCTTTCGCTCGCCAAACCTTCGTCATTTGTGGTATTCACATTGTTTACTTCTGTTTGTTCAAGGTCACTGTTACTCGACTCGAATGTCCCTGGGCCTGTAATTTCTCGGCCATCAGATGGTAAATTCTCATTCGGAGAACTGCTTCGAGGCCCTTGTAAGTTGTAGTTGCTCAAGTTTGCTATGGTAGGACTATTTGACATAAATGCGTTCGGCACCTCAAAGGAAGCATTACTGGATTGTGATCGAAAGGTGTTTGTGATTGCGGATAGAAAACCCAATCCAAAAGACTTACGGTTCTGTTGCGATAAACCTGCTGCTCTTCCTGTTCCAGCCGACGAGGCCTTACGCTTATACTCCTCCTTGTCATGCTCATTGTCTCCCGCTGCTTTCATTTTATTTTCCTCTTCTCCCTTAATAAGATTCCCTCTTTCCCTTGTATTATTACTTTCTGTTCCAGAAGTGTCTTCACAACTATTGCTGAAAAATTTTCTATTGGTTTCAAGAGATTTGTTTTTTGAGCTTCCCATTGTGCAATTCTCCTCTCCACTATTAGGGCTCTCCTTTAAAGTCGATATCCCATTAATTCTATTATCTGAGCTTTTCGACTCTGTTCCTGTGCCCTCCCTATTATCTTTTATTATTTCAATCCCAGGCATATTAGCATTATTTACCCTCTCGTTAATCAACTATGGATTGTTTCTCTTCAGACAAAATATCCTTTACCTGAAACACCACTTGAAACTAACTCGTTTTAAAACTCTTCGATGAGACAACTCTTATCCTTAATGCAATTAAAACAATTCTGTTGACACTTACAACTCCTACTAACACTTGAAAAGCTATGTTTTGCAAGTATTTGGTTATAAATTACTTCGAACAAGTTACTTTTTTAAGAGGAGCCAGCAAAACCAGATACAAAAAATTAGAATATCACGTGTCACTTATATAAATATATAATATTTTTTTTTTGTTTAAATACCTTTCCTTTCTCAGTTATCAGCTTCCTCAGACCTGCCAAGCAATCGAAGCAAGGACTTCTGTAATTGAGACCTACCTCTTGGACTAAACCAGATGAAATGATCAGAATTTTCAGCTATTACCCACTCTATCGGATTTGAGCTAAGCTGGGACAATTCTCTTTGCCATTTTCCCCAATTTAACGAATTCTTGATCATAAAGTCAGAGGATACAACACTCAAGGGAACATTGTGTATATCAGTAGAGGCCACCTCATTGTAGGACAAAATTGAAGCGGTGACCTGCTCCTGGAACCTTGCGCGCAAATATTTGGACAGATAATACATATCGGACCCAAAAATACGGCTATTGGAGGAATAACGTCTGGGATGGAAGAGCCAGTGAAAGTTTGTAAAGATGCCCAATGGCGAAATAAAGCCCTTTAGCCACAATTTAAGGCCAGTTCTGGTGTCCATAAATTCTAAAATATTATTGAAGGTCTTTCTATCTTCATTTTTTCTGTTGTAACCGCTAAAAGGGTATATTTTAAGTAGATCTTCGTGCCAGGAGTCAACAAGCATCATTGAATGAATTGAACCGGGTGATTGAGAAGCAAACACCCTGGAGTAAAGGCCACCAATATCAAAACTCACAAGACTGAAAGGACCCTCGATACCTTCATTCCTTAATGCTTCTCTCAAGTAATCAACAATAATGCCCACTGATATGGGTGATGGTGCACTATCAGAAAAAGCATACCCCGGTCTATCCCAGACACAATAGCGCTGGATTTTGTTTAAATGGAACAACTCCTCAATCCATTCTTGGAACACCTCTGAGGATGTTAGCTGGCCTCCTTCTACTAGAACCACCGGCTGCGAATCGTCATTAACCTGAGTACTTTCTTTTTGCTGACGTACATCGCCGAAACAAGCCAAGTGTACTTTGAACTGGTTATTCTCAACCGGAACCATTTTTCCCCAAGGCTTTTGGTGACAGTCGAAAGCCTGAAGCATCAACCTGAAGCTGATACAAAAAATAAGCAACATAAGTACAGACCTAGCCGCTACCTTTACCAGAAGGATAGCTAGCTCTGATAAAGTCCTTCTTGTCTCCGGTCTACCCGTGTAACGAATCTCCTGATACACCTTTCCATTTTCTACCACATGGATGGCAAGACTTGTCAATAAAAAATTTAAAAAAGTCCACGTAAATAGAAAAGTTCCCGGAAAACCAAATTGCTCTCGCATGTTAGGAACCAGGAACATCACGATCAAGTCGATGCCTAGCAAGAAGGAACTCACGTAGCCTATTCTTCTATCCAAGAGTGACGGAACATTCAAGTACCATAATGTGATTCCATTTACAAGCACATTGAGTAAGCTTAGATCCAACTCCAAAAACGATTTCCCTCTAGTATGAATGCCTGGTATTGTCATGAAATCTGAAAGTAGGAATACAAGGAAAAAAAGCACATTGCAAAATAGTGTTCCAATTAGGGCAACTCTAATTAGTCTTACTTTGTAAATATTCAAAGGTGACACTTGCGGATCATCTGGACTGAGATAATGATGTCTTTCCAAGTCGGTATCAAGGAGTGGTTGTGTCTCCTGGCCCCTATTTGAAGTCTCTTCATGAGAATTCCTTTCCTCAGTCTCATTTTCCTCTTCTTGTGGTGCTTGACCAAGAACCCTTGATTTCTTATTTAAGTCTCCATTTGGATCTATGCCATGACTAGAGCTCATGTCCTTTACTGTTTGCTGATAAGATTCTCACTGTAATATCGATTAAAAAAAAAGAGTTTTTGGTTGATTGCCAATTTACCTAATAAACAAAGTCTTTTACACGAACAAAATAATCCAAAACCAGTTTCAACCCGACCTACTAATAATTGTCCATTCCCACCAGTTACTCTAGATAGATTCTAGTTCGGTTCGTTACTGTTGAAGCAATTGATCACATCACGTGATACCAGGATAAAAGGCCCAGTGATAAGACCCCAGAAAGGACCCAGACGGTAAGATATATTCTTTGATGACAGACATAATTAGTGTACCTTCGACTTCCGCTAGGGGTGATGGTGTAGTGTATTATGATATACATACCAGGTTGCCTTTGAGGGTAGCAAAAGTAAGTAGACGATATTCTGAGTTTGTCAGATTGATGGAGGAATTATGCGATGAACTAGGAATAAAAACTAAAGATTTTCCCTATGCGCTACCACCAAAGGCAGTACCCTGGTTTGGTAGGAGTGGGGATGATGTCACGGAAGACAGAAAGGTAAAATTACATAACTTTTTGAACCAAGTGATTCGAGACAGAGACCTTCAAAACCGAAAACTAGTTCATGACTTTTTGAGTATCCCGGCGAACTTCACAATAACACCCGCCTTATTCAGGGGAAAAGATAGCGAAGAAGGGGTTGTGGGTGTTGATGCAACTAGCATTGACCAGTATCTTTGGATGGAATACTACAGACATCTAAGACATGAAATCACAGAGCTCGGAGAAGACATTGACGCCGCCGATGTGGATAAAAAGATAGGAATACGGAGAAAAATTTATAACTTTGTAAGTCCAACGTTGTTGAAGCTATCGGAAGCTTTAGAATATATGGCTGCATCAGACACTGTAGCTAGAGAAGAGATTTCTAGAAGGAGAGCGTTAGTAAAAACATTGGGTGAAGAGATTGAAACATTGGTTCAAAGATCCGTACCTCACAAAAGTAATACTGCGAGTTTCTTAAAGCGGAATACGAGAAGAGTTTTAGGTGACGATAAAAACGAAGCACAGGAAACTAAGGATACTATTTCTCTTGACAACAACGAATTATTGCAATCACAATTAGAAATGCAGAAAAATCAGGATCTAGATATTTCTGAGCTACGCAGAATAATTTATCGACAAAGAGAATTGGGTGAGACAATTCGTGATGAGGTAGAGGAGCAGAATGTAATGCTCGATCAGTTCAGCGATGAAGTGGATAAGAGTTCTCGTAACATGAAATCGGCGAGGAGAAAAGCCAAAGATATATTATAAGTCTTAAACGTCGTGGTGTTTGGATATATTTGGATAAGAGAAACTAATTACATATTTTGTCAAAGAAAGAGAGAAAAAGAAAGAGGAGAGAAGCTCTCTTTGTCACACTCTTTCTTTGAGACCTGTTCTTTTCTCTAGTCCTAGGTCGAGAAACTTGTTCTTGAGCTTGTGGCTAATTCTATTGACTATGGATATGTTTTTTACCAAATCTTCTATCTCTGAGGGAGAAAATGACTCGTCTGTTTGCTCTTCAAGCTGCCTAGAAATGTCTGGTGTATTGAGTATTCGATCGCTATAGGAGCCAGGTAAAACTTCCTTCATTTTCCAAAACCCCCCTATGTTGTTAAAGTAATTGGCAACTCCAATACGTCTCGGTGGATAAGCTCTACCTGAGTTTTCCAAATTAAAAACACTAGGGAAATACTGTAAATAAAACCACACCCCTATACTGGCCCCAATAATGGAACCTCCGATAACGTCACGCAAGAAATGGCGATTATCACTTATTCTGGTGCAAGAAACAAAGCAGGCGATCATTAGTGGTAATAAAGCTAACAAAACTTTGAAAGAGATTCCTCTTTTATCAAAGACTTGCAATTTAGCAGCGATATTCAAACTTGTAATAACCATGCCGCAAAAAATGGTTGACAGGTGACCGCTTGGAAATGACCGAAACCCCTCTTGTAAGATAGCCATTGAATCTGTATATTCCCTTGAATAAGTTTCGCATGCCTTTACAGTTACAAGTCTTGACTCCTCAGAAATTTCCGGTATAAGCTGGCATCTGTCCAATACGTCTGGTCGGGGTAAACCGCAAATGTTTTTTAAAATGCAAGTAACCATTAATTGGGTAGCCATGCTTCCAAGCAAAGCCAACATACCGGCATATGCATCCCATATTTTCCTTGTTAGTGTCGCTGCGTATCTACTTAATAAAGAACAAGCCAAGAATTGAAAAATTGGGAATGCCACTGATATCATTATAAGTGGTAACATAGTTACTGCCGTTTCACTCTCAGCTTTGTAGCTATATTGCAACGAAATGTCCTCCACCAGAAATTCGTGGTATCTAGGTTCCATGTAAGTTCCAAATATCATAAAAAGTACTAGTATCAATAAATACACAGTTAAATCCAATGTATATGAGAGACATGTCAAAGCTGAGAAAGCAAAGTGTTTGCACTTAAAGCTCCAGTCTTCTAAATGTATATGCATTGTATCCTTTTGGGACCATATATGTATTCCAATATGAGTGGAATATATCTCTATTTAGTTGTCCAGTGCTTCCGTTAGTAATTCCACCAACGGTTTGTGGTTGTGACATGGACTCGAGGACCCTATTGCCGCAAAAAAGAGTAAAAAAAAAAAAAAAAAAAGTAAAATAGTGTACAAACTACTTTGCTAATGTTGCATAGGTACCAGAGCACTACATGAATATCATTCTTGCTGCTTTCTTTCTTTTCTGTGTCTTTAGTGTAAGAAACTTTTGCCCCATCGACCTTTACTGCTCTACGTTTTCATGTTGACCTTTTTAACGAATCGCTAAATGCCGTATAATAGTTTTAAGCTTTTGGGGTCTCAATGAACTAAAAAGTTACGAAATTTTAAAGACCATAGTACAATATAACCTCTCTTAGCGGTCGACTCAGCCCTACAAAGAACTCTTTGCGTAAGAGATCAAACTTAATGGTTGAAGTTAAGCTGAAAAATTAGTGATTAGGTAACCACATCAAATTACACAAAAATCCAAAAAGTTCAGCCAATGAAGCTTAAGGTCTTCGTGATCAACGAATTGAGTACTTGACAGGTTAAACCATTATATTCATTAGAGTAAAGAATGGCCGGCGTAACAGCAGGTGGATTGTTTCTTAGCAGTGTACTAGGATTGTTGTCTAGGAGGCTTCAGGTCTCCATAATTGGAAAGGAACAACCCAGGTCGTGGAGCAGAATTACAGGATACGCATTATCAACAGGAGCTTTTGTTGGTGGATATGTACTTTTTAGCAGGGTCGTAGAACATAACAGCAACTTATTGGAGAGAAGATTGGCAATTTTGCGAGAACAGAGAGCACAAAAGGACGCATTTTTTGAATTCGAAAAAGAACCTGATCATAGACTTACAGCAGACAAGAGAGCTAGAGGACTTAAGCTTTTGGACGAGTACTCTACCCCTAACAAATAGGCGTGTTTATGTTAGTGCATAGATTTTTGGCACAAAGGTTTGCATTGTATAAGGACTTAAGTTAGTTCACGGTAAATTGTTTATATTTTATTATAATGCCCAAGGAAAGTGAATAAGAAAGGCTAGTCTTTTTTGGGACACGAAGACCTCCTTGAGGATAATACAAATAATAAACAAACTATTCATTAGGTTCTTCGATTGTAGCAGTCTTTTGTGTAGATGTCGACTCTTGATCACCATTTTTTTCGTCTACATTATCTTGTTCATTATCTTGTTCAGCACCAGAATCATTTTCTGTATTACTGTCGAACTCCTCAGGAGCTTCCTCTTCTTCCTCTCCTAACTGGAAAGTACCGTCTTCTTCCTCATTATCGCTATCTGCCGTATGTGTACCAGCAGCGGCATTTTCCGTAGCAGAAGCAGCATTTACAGGATCTGCATTTTCATCGGGTCCCTTCTCTCTCAAATTTTCACTGAATGAATTGTCACTCAAGCCTTGCGTCTTGACGAAGTCATCAATAATTTGAAAATACTGGTGAGAAATCATACCGAATTCCATAGTCTCCGTCTTCGACTCCTTTTTATCGCTCACAATAGTAATAAGTATACTAAAAGTGCCACTGGTAATGTTACTATAGGATATATGTTTGATATTTGATGTTTCGAACAACAATATGGGCTTCTTGAAGCCGAATATTATATATGATGGATTCACTTCATTCGCCGAAAGAAAAAGTAAAGCACCCTCCTTAGCCCCTTTGTATGCTTCAATTAAGACTAAGTTATTTGCCGCTTCAGGTCCTGGCGAGACTGCCACACCTGAGTCCGTATTAAGCGTAAGCCTATTCCTGTTTGGGTTTGATGAAGGTAAATAGTTGACCAAATTGATGCCACAAAGATAAAATTGTCTTCTAAGGAAGTCAATGATTGCTTCATTAATTGCTTTTATGCCCTCTCCTGTGTCGCTGCTGTTATCCACCTCATTGAGTTGTGTTTCGGCTTCCGCAGGTATTTTACCTGCTTTGATCAACAGCTTTTTAATCACGTCAAAGTTTATTTGGCAAATAATGGGGTCCACTTTGCTAATCTCATTACTAGTGGCTTCATTAGTCCAGAAACAGAGGGAGCCAATGTTTTTCTTCTTAGTGGTAGTAGAATTTCCGAGTATTGGCAATAACACACAAAGCTTGACCAGCTTACTCAAATCTTGAATTGATATTTCGGGAACATAAGTAATGGGATTCGCTATCAGCATTTCCGGTTCTGGTTGATCTCCTTCCTTGACCTGTAAGTGCAAAACGAAATTCATCTTTTTCCGGAGTGGTGACTGAAAAGAGATCTGAGGCAATTCAAATATAATGGTTTCTTCTGGTATACCTGCCGCAGAATCCTGTTGTTCCTGAATATCACTTTGACTTGCTAGTGCTTCTTTGTTATCCTGTTCCGTATTTAACTTCCTCTTTTTCTCTTCTCTTTCATTATAAAGGTATTGATATAAATTATGAAAAACCTGCAAACTGCTCGGAAGCTGGCTTGAAACTGCCTCAATCTGCTGCTTTATTTCTTGCGGGAGTGATTGTAACCACCCATTTTCCTCTGCCATTATTTAGCAACTATCTCTTTAATTATTTAATATATGAGTTTACTGTAATGATATTTTTCACAATCGCGTACCGTTATCATTCCGGTCTATATTATATGGGGATACTTAGCTGAAAAGGTCAAGATATAAGCAAATTAAAGCACTCAATTAATGTCAGAAGCTAACAGCAGGGATAAGAAATTCCTATTTCAAGAGAATAGCGCTATTTTTGCCCTTTTGCCGCTGGTCGGACGTGGATTGTTTCGTGAAAAACAGAAGGAAAACCCATACTTGAAAATGATAGCAAAACAGGTGCACAGTGTAGAAAACACAAGGTCTATTCCAATTTTGAGAGAAAAGAGCACTAAAGTACATGACATTCTTAGTGTTGCAGGAAAGCGACTTCTGGAGCAGAAGAAAGAGGCCTCGCTCGACGAAAATAAAAGTCTTTTGCTATCAATGACCTTTGGTCGCACGTACTTAGAGGCCTTGGATATCCTCTCCTACAAAGAAAGTATAAGAGTGCTTGTCTACTCAAAAATGCATCTCGATGAACCTCTGGTAAAGGAAATCGGGACCCGCTATTTAGAGGCACAATTTGAACTGCTCCGTTCTCACCAAGCAAGACCTGTAGTCATGGTCAAAGTGACACTGAGCACATTAAACTGCCCCCATACAGCTAACCAATCCACAATATCGGCCGCTGAAAACGAAATTGTACAACGTATAGATTTTTTGCAGTCCGAATTGGTGTTGCAGGAAATGGGTTTCAGCTTGACCGAAAGACACAACAAGCTCGTCCTTCTGGAGACTCAGGGCGAGGATACCTTTTTCCGCCAGTCTTGTCTGGCAGAAATAGATACCCTCCAGAAAGAGCTAGAAAAAAAAAAAAGTAAACATCTAGTAACTCGTGAAGAGTCTATTGTGGACCTCAAGTCCTGGTATTGCTCTTGCAACGCCTATCAGCATTGCTATCTACAGAACTACCAAAAGTACACACCAGCCGCTGAAAATGACCTTCTAGAGGGATCTTTAAAAGCGTTGTCCTTTTTCGTCAAGGACGCTTCCCAAATGGTTGCGAATGCCGCTACAAACAAGGAAAATTTGGTGGCCCGTTTTCTATGCGCGCTTCCTCCCGAAATCCAGACAAAACACTTATCTACATTGCCACTATGTCCTCATCTACTAGCTTTGGTCCTTGCCTTGGCAAATCCCCTGTTCAGCTCTCAGTTCATCCGTTTTGATTACCTTGATAATCTAGCGAGCTTGATTAGATAATAAGCTTTTTGTCACCAAGCGAAAAGAGAGAAAAGACCAATGAAAAAAGAAAAAAATTTGTAGTAACAAAAGAAAAAAAAAAAAAAAAAAGGACAGGAAAATTTCGTTGATTTCTAAGGAAGAATCACTTATAGAAAGCATCAATCAAGAGCGGTTTTTCAACAAGAAAGGCGGAAAATAAATATAAAGCCAAAGCAACTTGTTACAGAAGAAAAAGAGAGAAAAATAAGTTGAATTAGAGATATCAGAGAATAAAAGGGTTGTTAAAGGAACAGTCAAACCAAGAAAGTTGAAGACAACTATTACTTGGAAATATAACTTAATGTTAATTTATATCATTTAAAAAAAAAAAAATTAAAGATAGTCATATGTCAGCATCACCAAACGCAACAAATACCACGTCTAGTCGATTCCGTAGCAATGTGCCTAGCTTTTCTCCTAGCTTTTCTCCTAGTGAGCCAAATGCAAATTTTGGCCAGCAGTTTGCACAACCAGTTTTTCCACCTTACATGTATGGAAGTCCACAAATGATACCGGCGCAATATTATCCGTATATGGCACCTTATATGATTCATCCGGGTGCATCGTATTCTGATTATAGTGCTTATGCACAAGCGTACCAGGGATATCCTTTCCAGATGCCTTACCAAGGCCAGCCCTTCCCTCCTTCGGGCAATATGAACATGAATATGGGCAATATGAACATGAATAAGTCTAGGGTCAGTCGCCCAAAATCTTATGGCTACAATAAGCCAAGGTCCAGATCCAGTTCTTCTGTACGCAATGGGTACCATTCGAAGAAGCAGACCGACTTTCAACAATCGGAGAGAAGTGAAGCAAAAAGTGGAGCTGACAATGTTGTACCTGAAGAGGGAGAAAAGAACCTCAGTGGAGATGGAGACAAAGTTGATAAGGAAGACCCAAGTAAAAAGACACAACTGGAGAAGAAAGAGAATGAGAAGCCAAAAAATACGGCTCATAAAGAAGCAGGGGGGACAGAAGACATGAAAGAAGGAGAGGGATCGAAAGAAACCATGAAATACCCATTATACTTTAATGAAAACGCTAACGAGTTTATAGAATCTTACAAGAGGAGCATTGCGAAAAGACAAGAATTGATAAATGAGAGAAGGGAAAAAATGACTAGTTTGGTTAAAGCAAGGAACCTTGAAAATAAAAATTTGATAATTAATAGAAATGGTAAAGTGACCATCATAGATCATAACACTAATACCACTTATACGACTAATGTGAATCCGAACTCTAACTTGGAAAAGAACGACGATGATGACTCGGTAAATGTTCATTCGACTCAAGATCTAAAAGTAGAGAAGCCAAAATCCACCAACTGGGCTTCTTTTTTGCAAAGCACTGCACCACAGCCTCCGAAAAAAGTCGTGCCATCGAAGCAGAGTACTACAGCTCCATCAAATGTAGCATCTGTTAGTTCCCCAAAAGTTTTGCCGAGTCAAGCGCTGAGTTCTTTGCAAAAAGCGGATGAAGACCTAAGGTCGGAAGCCAACCAACAATTAGGAGTCTTATTGCTTAGATTAATGTTTGATTCAAATTATTCTGTCATGAATGTCCACAACAACTGTCCTATTTTTAAGGCTAGAGCAAGAGGATTAACCAATACAGGAAATATATGTTATATGAACGCAGTATTACAAGTATTGTTATTTGCAGAACCATTTAATAAGACCTTAAAACTACTAGAAACTAAATCTATGGGATCTTTAAGTCCGGAGACAAAGACTCCTGTGTTGGATATAATTACTAGGTTCTTCAATGTCTTTACTCTAACAAATACGAACAAACCTATTACGACTGATAGTTGTTACTTGAGCTTAATGAACTTTAAAAGGTTCTCTCATTTGAGATGGGGACAACAAGAGGATGCCGAAGAATTTCTAGGCTATCTTTTGGATGCGTTGCATGAGGAATTTGTTGATGCAATGAGAAGCTTAAGTGCCTCTGAAATCGATAAATTAATTCAAGAGAAGGAGCTGAAAAATAGTACTTCAGACGTTCACAAAGCCGAGTTCAAGCAACGTGTTAAAGATACCATTAAAATCTTGAAGAAGACGAACCCAGAAGTGAAGTCCGCTGGAAACGACACATCTGATTCTGATGATGAAGGATGGTCAGAAGCTGGTGCAAACAATAAGAAGATAAGCACGAGACGTGCAGTAGAAGTCGAACCTTCCCCTATAACCCAGATATTTGGCGGTCAGTTCCGGTCCGTTTTGCAGGTTCCAAAAAGGAGAGAAAACCAATCCATAACATTGGATCCATTCCAGTGTATTCAATTGGAGATATCCGACCCTAGCATCAATACCATAGAAGATGCATTCAGGCACATGAATATGACGGAGAATATCGCTTATAAGTCCTCGTCCGACAAGGAGGTTATTGCAAAGAAGCAAACTTTTATCGATACACTCCCCAACATTTTGATCATTCATTTGAAGAGATTCTCATACCAACAGAAAAATGACGACCAATTCAACACGTCTGACGCAGGAAACATGGGATCGCCAATAATAGGCGGTATAGAAAAGTTGAGGAAAAAGGTAGAGTATTTCCATAACTTCGCTATCCCCCCTGAAGTGTTGTCACCCTTGACCCGGAAACAGAGCACTGGTGAGAACTACCGCCTTATTGGTGTAATTTACCATCATGGCGTTAGTGCAGAAGGTGGTCACTATACCTGTGATGTATTGAGGAAGTCATCGTTATATGATACCGAGGAGGAATCTCGGAAGAAGAAGAACGACAATGAGTGGATTAGGATTGACGACACCCTGGTTAGCGTGATCGACAAAGAAAACGTCGTGGAAAATAATAGTGAGGATGCTACAAAAAGTGCATATATATTATTTTATCAAAAGATATAGCATGCTGTATAGCAAATAGAATCTAGGTTGTCGACATTGCCTCTTTGTGTAGATTCAATGGCTTGTCAGCAAATTTTAGTTACGGACATGGTCTTATTTACACTCAATGTCAACGAAAGATAAGCATTAATTAATTAGTACATGAATCATATTAAAGTTTATAATATAATGAAATATTAAAAAATAATCGAATAGTGAAAAAACCTTATCAATATCCCCAGTATATAAAAAGCACAACCTTAAGATCTCATCCTTACAAAAATGCAGCAGCAATAGCAGCAACTCCAACCAAAGCACCAGCGCCTACATGAGCAGCAGCATTTTCGGTACTTATTTCAGGGGCGGAACTTGGTCCTGGGGTAGACGTGTTGGCAAAGGCTGTAAGAATAGTGCATGGTCCTGTCACAGTAAACGTTGTAGCCTCACTGACAGTCAAGGTCTTGTTGTTAATAACAACACTAGTTGGAGAAGGGCAGTATGTAGTGAAATCAGTAACAACAATGTCAGTGGTCACTGTAGCATTAGTTGCGGAAGCTGCACCCGCTAAAAGAAATGGTACAAAAAAGTTTAACAATTGCATTTTGGATCGCTAATTATGAAGACAAAGAAAGAGAAGTCGGGATTTTATACTCAAATACCATTCATCAAGCCTAAGGCATTATAATGAAGGCTGCTATAAGATCTTTTTTTTTTTTTTTTGCGGCTACAATACATGCAAGTTTGTCTGCTACAAGGGTAAGAACTAGCCACTTGGCGTTCTCATCGTCCTGCGTGTTTATACCGATTTTTCGAATCGCTTGCTCGCTTATCCATTTCTGTCAAAGTATTCCAAAGACAGCATGCTTTATACCCGATAGAGTTTCAACTAAGCAATAGCTTATCTCGTTTTCGAAGAAAACAAGCATGCTGCAAGGGTGACATTCTTGTAACGGCTAATTTGGTGGTGACACCATCTAAAAAAGCATTGTCATAATGTGACCGCGAAAGAAGCAAGCTTCTTTCGGAAGTGAACAGCGCGAACAAGGAAGTCTCTTCATACTGTGACAATCTCTAATTGGTAGCTAAGCTAGAAATTGACTTTGCGAGTACCTATCTATTGTCGTTTGTATGGATAAGTGCCATCGTCAACGTAAATATTGACAGCGGCGATCTAGAAAAGTTACGAAGCCGAAAATCAACAAGTATTGTCATTTAAGACTAAGATAACTCTTCCTTCGTTGTAGCAGAGTGGTGCAGAGTTCGTAGAAAACCGGGGAAAGCAGACAAGCACTTGCTAACCCTAAGACGCACATGACATTAGAAGTGTGTTAACCGTAATCTGACGCACAACTGCACCAAGAAGAGTTTCTGCATACCACTATCGATGCCAGCATGAGATCGAATGACAACTAATTGAAGGACCTTCTTTTGACCCCGTAAGAATGACATGCTATTTAAAATTTACTTAATGATAGAAGTCTACTAGCCGAATATGATACCCTTTTAGACTTGACGTGTCATCGGACATGGCAAACCTAAAAAGGAACTTATGAATGAAATAAAATTTCTATTCATAATTAGAGCGAAACCAAAAATTAAAAGACCCACACTTTCCTTGATTGAAAAGTTGGCAGGATTCTAGCTGCGCTGTGCAATGCATACTGAGAATCCTGGTTATAGAACTTCTTGATCTCCTATAACATCTCAAGGTAAGTATGAAGAAAAGAAAAAAAGGAGAACTTCGTTCTCCGGCGCGCTCAAGTTTGCTTTATAGTGAGGCAAAATCCGGGTTACAGGGAAACCGTATTTAAAGTACTGAGTCCAAGAATGAAAGTTACATTTAACAGTAGAAGTCTGCCACTTTTAGGTCTTCTTTATCAAAAGTGTATAATTTTTTTTTAATTCTATAAAAGTGTAGATCTGACTATATGAAAGGAAGTAGAACCTACATTTCGAACTAACAAAAACTCTTGCTCTTCAGGAAGGACGCAACCAATACCTGTTGAGACACCACTATTCAAGTTGTAGGAACCACTTGTTACAAAGCCAACCAAATCTGTTATAGGCGAGGTGAGCTTTTGATTAGCAGCGATCTTGTCGCGATCAATAGGAGATATCCTATATATGCGAGCGTTGTCCCGTATGCAGCCTGATTTCAAAGTATGAAGAAGTACTTGTACAACGGGAACCCTAGGAACCGTCTTGAGAGTTAATTTACCCTGTAAAATTTCTTGATGCAATATATTATTTTTTTCATAAAGTTCAATAGGAATTATATTTTTTGAAACCCTGCACTGCAACACTAGTGCTAACACATCATCGACGTTACGGACTTTTCTCAAAAGATCTTCATCAAACTCTCCAAAAGCGGGAGTACCCGACAATTGTGGACTGCCATTTAATTTCATGACATAAAAGAGCTTTTGCAAGAAAGCCCAATCACAGCCGAAAGGATTTACAATTGACTCGTATACCGAAAAAGGTTGTCTTTTCGACTTGGGTCTCTTGGTGTACTTTTGTTCAGATATATATATATTACCTTTGTTCTCTAGCCAGCCCTCCTTCAAAAATGGATAATCAGTTGGATACAAGGGCCTTGAATTTTCAAAATTAATTTGGTGCAACTGTTTTAAACCCCCTACTTTTAGATGAGAAATTTCATTTATCTTTAGCCACATAGGAAGCGTCCAGTTCCAAGGCTGGAGGATACACCAATTACCTGTAGACTTTAACTTAGTGATAAAAAGAGGGATCTCGGTATTAGTTTCAATTACGTCTTTCTTCAGAAATTCCGATCCAATCTCTTTGGTGGTGAGCTGATTAGCATATGAAGAATAACGTCCATCTATGCACAAGAATTTAGCAAGCGACGACTTATCAATTGTATATTCTTGTGATAATTTGATAATAAGATCATTGTAATTTACCTGTCTATGATGCGGAGGAAAAACGGGCCTCTTGAAGGTTCTTGGGTCTTTGATAGAGAAACTAAAACTAGTCCCAGGTGCTAAGCAATCAGAGTCACCAAAACTCGAAAGGTCAAAAAATAGATCAAGTATCTTGTCAGAAGATACACGATGAAAGATTTTAGCTAAGGAATTCAACAGCTTAGGTCCGCAAACTTCAATCAGTCCAATTGAAAATCTACAGTCCAAGAGCCTATTATTTGAGCCTATCAATCCTCGCACATAACTGAAATATTCCTCGTAAAGGGATGGGTGCACTCTGATCAAAATTTTTTTCAATTCCGGAGAATAATAAACCATTCCTTTTCCCACCGCAATGCCATCCAAAAATAACCAATCATCGTAAGAACATTTTCCATTGAAGAATTTAGCAGCATCATCTCCTTTAAGGAGGGTAATCTTATTTAAAACACATTGTAAAGAAAACCTGTCGTCAGATTCAACAATCATGCAACCATAATATGAGGTTTCGTAGGAAACGGTGTCGTACTTAGAAGCCCTGTGGATAGGTTTGAAACACTTCTGGGTTGGTGCTAGTGGTATCTGGTAGCCCCACCGTTTGATCATATGAAATCTTTTGGCATGCCACACATGTGAAGGTATCCAAACGAAATGGCGCTGTCTCTTTGAATACTTCAAATTACCACTTGGCTTTGGATTGAGTTCATTAATTCCCGTTCTGTCAAAAGACCCCATACTATTGTTTAGCTTAGATTTGTCATTGTCATTCTTCAAATGCTCGATTTGTGTTTTTAATGTTGTCAACTTTTTGCGGAAAGTAGCTCCTTTATCAAAGACACCTTCCAGAGGGAAGGAGTTAAGTGACTTTATCTTGGAAGCCAATTTCAAAAGCTTTTTCGATTGTCTTAGTCTGTATAATTCTCTGCCCCGACTATGTTTCTTCTTCGCCGGAACACCAGTGAGAGTATTATGCATTTCTCTAAGTGCTTTATTTCGCAATCTTTTGGGCACTCGCTTGACATTGTGAGAAGCAGTTCTACGTCTTAAAGCCCTAGGAAGACTCTGGAAACACCGACTTGAAGAGGCATACTTAGTTTTCAACTGAGAGAGTTCAAACGATTGGATTTCAAAATTTCGTGATGCTAAGAACTCTGGAACTGATAGCTTTCCTTCTTTAAAATTTTCATCGGTTAACTCAGCCCTTATGGCCCTGCTATCGTATAGCTTTGACTTCTTATTGGTGCCGGCGCCTTGTGCACCCATCTTCATGTTCAAATTGACTAACGAGATAGAGATGAGCCATAAATACATTACCACGTGACCTAAATCTACTAACTATCGACTTGACTAAGTTAATAGTAAGCTGTACTATATAAAGAAGGTAAATGGGTATGTTCTTTTTGCCATTCGGTTAGAATACTCATCATCTGGTCCTCAAGGAGAAAAGTAGAAATTTTTTCACCATCTGTATCGCTACTTCGGGAGGTCTCGCTATAACTCTGTATCATATTCACCAATTTTAATATCCCCTTAGCTCCTATGACAGCATTCTCGTTATCATCTTTAATATCTACATTAATTATGTGGACTATCTGTTTTACCTCGTTGTTATCATAGTCTGCCACACTAAGTCTATTCATTAGGTCATCAAGAACCAGGTCGAAGCACCTTTCTTCACATGTTATAACCAAGTCGAATTTTCCTGCGTAGCTATTTGTCTGCCACTTTTCGGGAGCCTTCTTTATATGCCTGTTTCTATCTATCATGTGTATCAAGCCATTTGACTCATACAATTTTCTGTACTCTTGGTTATACAAATCCTGATATATATCTTCGTATGGTGTTCCAAATTCATATACATTGGGTTTATTGATCGAAGGGCCCGGTAGCCTCACGGCAGAACCCGTTCCAAAGGACATAACGTCGTATCCGGCATCTCTTAGTTGCTTATGCGACTCCATGGATCTATTGTTGTTGGAAGCGCATACGGTACAAATTTTCATTTTCTCCCCCGAAAGCATTATGACAACCAAGTTTGATTCTTACAGAATATTGATTGAGAAAAATAAATACCGGTAGATATTAATCTAGCAAAAAGTTAAGAGATGTTCTAAATAAAAGTGACAGTACTGACTGTGTCTGAACAGCTATCATGAAAAAGAATTTCAACCTTTTAAACTTTTATGTAACGTGCACGACATTCCTCTGGGTCCTCTTTCCTTGACCTGCAAGCTGTCGAGGCATTTCAGGTGTCATGATCGGTGCGGGATACATCGTGAGAGACAGAGTAGGAAATATCAGATCCTATGCGAACTATTGAGGAACCATCAGAGTCGGCGCTTTTTTGAACGCCCCTTTGATCAGAATCAGATGGTTTCATTCTTTCAGAAGTAGAAGTAGCATCATCTTCTTCTATAAGATTATTATCAAAAGTTGTCTCTAGTTCACTGCCCAAGTCTACAAAGCAATCATCAGTTTGAGTTAGGGCCTCATTGCAGGCCAAATCATTCGTAGAGTCAGTACCAGCAACAATATCGCGTCGGTTAACATGTACAAACTCGGAGTTTCTTCGCCTGCCCTCACCGGACTTTTCCTCGCTGAAATTTCTTTCACCTGGAGCAGCAAAATTTTGACTGGAGTGGAAATATAAAATCTTATTGCCTCTGTGTTTGCATTCTTCCCTGAAAGCACAGTAGTCAGAGTAGTTTGTTACAAGGAGCCCAATCATCATGCAAGGGTCCATATTATCAACAGGAAGCGACAGAAACCGTATGGTATGATAGGAATTATACAAGTCTTCATCACACTCTGTTGCTACCTGGGGGTAATGCGGATCCAAATATAATAGAGATTTTGTATCGTGGCCAAAGAAATAGAAACTCGAAGAAGGTTTTCCTCCTGCTATACCAACTGAATGCTTCATGTCGAGCAACTGAAACAAACTTGCATAGTAGTAGGGATTCACTTTATCTATACCCAACCTGACTGGCAATAAGATCAAAAGCGCATGCGGAGGCGAACCAGAGCCTTGTAGCGTTTCAAAAATAGTATCTTCATATAAGTCACAGCTTTCACTAACAAGAACCGCGATCCGTGCAGGTAAATTCTGAACATGCAGTTTGTCACATAATTTTCTTATGGAGAGCGAGGCAGCATTAGGGCCAAACCACTGTCCCGGTTTCACTTGGAGAGGCAGCTCTCCAGCCACTTTTAAAAAATTGTGAATGGAAAATGGCGCTTCTGAATTGTCCCTAAACATATCAATAATCTCATTATGTTTCTTGCTCTCCTTCTCTACGGCATAGCTGAAATCTCTTCCTAGAAGAAGTAGCTGATAAGCGTTGGCAAGCAAAGTCTGCGAGGTTCTTATCATACATCCCCAACCTACATCAGTAGTATATGCCTCATTATTAATAAGGCTGCGAGGATTGCTCAAGGTACTTCCTATATTTTCTGTGAATAACATCGAATGTACGAATCCAAGTGGTTGCGGTCCTCCAGCCGCTTTTGCAATAGGTTCGAACCTTGTGCGGTACGAAATCCACATTCTAGAAAATATATCTTCCAAAAGTGAACTCTTTGTTGTCTCCGTATCGTAACTTTTCCCAAGAACCGTAATTTTCTTGTTCTTGTCCTCATTATCAATCTCATGATCTCCCTTGCTCTCTTGCCAATTGCTAACTAGTTCAAACAAACTATTATTCAAAACGCCATCCCAAAATCTATTGTGCTTCTGTGGTGAATCTTCTCTCTTTTGAGGCTCCTCTGCTTCTTGTTTGTCCTTTTCTCTCATATTGTGATGGTGTTGTGTGCTTAAGTTAGCGATTTGGGTCTGTTTCACTAAAGAGGTTTTGTGTAATTTTTGCAATCTACTATATACGTAACCTTCTACCCTTGCTTTCGTTAAAAAGGTTTGGAAAAAGATGCCTAAGAAGCGCTTTGGTAGGGGATTTAAAAGCAATGGAGGAGCCGATGCTAGGGGTGGAAAATTTTCGAAGCCCAATAAAGGAAAATTTGACAAATCTAAGAGAAAGCATGGAAAGCCAAAGCAAAGAAGCACAGCGATGCCTGAGTTGATGGACTTGGATGCTGGAGATAATATGGCAGATATGGACTTTGGAGGTAAAATGGCATTTCTCTCTAGGAGACCAGGCAGACGTGAGTTTCAAGATGAAGTTGGATATACTGATAGACATAGAGCGAAGACGATGAGAGAACCTTTACGCAATCGACCTATTGAGTTCGTCAAAGCAAAGGAAATATACGATCCAAGTAAGGATGTTTTCAAAGACAAGGAGAAAAAAGATATTCCACGAGAGAATAAGGAGTTGTTGCAGCTCTTGGATGATTCAGTGAATAAGGAAGAGCCAGAAGGGGCGAAGGTGCATGAGGGGGAAGAAAGTACCCAAGACAGTGACTCGGAAGAGGTTAGTGCGGAAAGTAGTACAGAAAGCGAAGCAGATAACGAGGAGGAAAGTGGAGTAGAAGAAGATAAAGAAGACGCAATAGAAAAAGGTGATAGTCTAAGAAAGAAGGAAGAGAAGGAAATACCTGAGACTAGAAGTGCGAATAATGAAAAAGTGCAAGAAGAAGAAGAACAACAAGAAGAAGAAGAACAAGAAGAAGAAGAAGAAGAAGAAAAAGAAAAAGAAAAAGAAAAAGAAGAGGGAGTTTCCTTCTTCGTAGATGAGCTGAGAGACGACAATCTCGAAGACGTAAAGGGGAAAAGGATGTCTTCAACAGCTATAATCAATGAATCAAGCAAAATACCAAATAGAGAGACAAGGAAAAACAACACGGGACTGACTGAACACGATTCGGTGCTAAATATTGGAAAAGTATCTCTATCTACTTTCAGAGACGAAAATGGAGATACATATACGAATCTAAGAAGAATAGGCAAGGGCCAATTGCTGGATGAGTTTGAAAAAAGCCTGGCGGGGATGGATACCTCCTCTAGTGATTCGGAAGATGACTCTTCTAATGATTCTGCCCTTCAAGATTATATGAATCAGATAAAAGTGTCAGATAAAGGCGGGAGTACTAACACAAGCGAAGAGGAAAAAAATGGAAACAATACTGCTGAGCTTAAAAAGGGAAATGAAAAAGCGCAGTCAGAAAAAGGCCCTGAGTTTGGCTTTCTTCCGGAAGACTATGAATTCGATGTTTCAGGGTTTCAGGTCGCTAATGTGAGGTTTGGTATTCAAAATCAGTTATATGTAAAATGTTATGAACTCACCGGTAGCGAGGATTACGTGTGGGTGGACCAAGATGAATGTGTTGACTATGTAATGCTGAAAGGTGTAAGAGACTACCGGATACCTAACTTTTTGGAATTTATCACGAAGGGGATGATAAACCAAGATGAACTGCAGCTGCCTGACATTTCGGATGTGATATTTTCTGATGAGAGCGACTCTGACGTCTACATTGATTCTGATGATAACTTAGAGCATTTAGTATCATTTAGCAAAAACAATAGAAGACCAGAAGCTGAACTTGATGAGCTTATTGATGAAGGGTTACATCCGAAGATAATTGGAAAAGGGAAAAGAAGACAATTACATCTTGATAGTCTGAAATTAGATCCAGATATAGCCCAGTCCTTAAAGGAAAAATACAAGGCAACTTCGCTGGAAAAAGCTGCGAAGAAAGAGAGCCATGAAGCTGAAAAAGATGAACAAGCAATACGAAATGGCGACTTGTTTGTGAAATATCCATATATCTTGCACATCAGAGATATTAAAAGTGAATTTGATTCTTTCCTTAACTCCTCTAAAGAGACAATGAGTTTTCCACCCTTGGATCCACACGGTAATAAAACTATTGTCAAATTGAGCAATTTTTATAATATGAAATCTTCAAAGTGTGGCAGCGGCTTTAAACTGTTTATGAAGATATCAAAGAATAGGAAGACTTTTAATAACATCCCTAGATACGACCAGATCGGTTATGTCTTAAAGCAAAGACCAATTTTTCCTAGAATAGATCAAAAGAAACCAAAGGAAGAAAAACTTAGAGAAAAGAATGAAAAGGCTTCCAAAAAAGGATCAGGAGCCAATCTCAAAGAAGGAGAAATTGTCGGAGAAAGAGCTCCTGAAATTGGGACCGCCAATATTGGAAGGCAGTTGCTCGAAAAGCTTGGATGGGTGCAAGGACAAGGCCTTGGTGCTCATGGCAATAAAGGTATAAGTGCACCAGTCGCTGCGAAGGTGAAGAAAACGAAGACAGGAATTAAATAGACTTATTCATACATATACAAATATATATAATCATTATTTATTATCTAATTACCTCTTTGATTTCTTCTTCGACTTATTGACATCAACTTTAAGAGCTGTATGTCCACTCTCTTTAACATGTCTAAATAGTTGATTTCTCGAATCAAATGCTTCGTCACAAATATTGCAACGTTCACCCTTTGTTTTATGCAGCGAAGTCTTTTTGCTATTTTCTTCAGAAGGCTTCTTGGTTTTAGAAGCATTATTTTTTTGTTTTTTGTTTTTATTCTTCGTATTCCATGTTTCAGGGTTTTCGTTGCCCTCTATATCATTCATAGAAAGCTCTTTCAAATCTTGTTCTATTTCATTTTCATAATTATGAGAACTTCGTCTTTCTCTCGTACTGGGACTTGGGTTCCTTTTTTCCTCTTGTTGATCAATATCATGCTCGAGGTAATCTTCAAGGTCACTATCAATTCTATCATCAACTTGGTATTCGATATTCGTCTCTACTTCTTCTTCCGGTTTCTCTTTTGTATCCTCTTCTTTGCTCAAATACTCACCTGAAGCTCTATGGGACTGTGGCGAGGGTGTTCTGTCAGGACTTCGGTCGATTTTCAAGAATGAGTCATCCGAAGCTTCAGCTTCAAGATTACTACTTGCGGTATCAAATTCATCCAAGTCACTTTCCTGTTTGTCGATACCAAGAGCAATTCCTTCCTTCATCATTTCTCGTTTAAGCTTCTTCTCTTCTTTCTTGTGTTTCTTCGACTGCTCGTGGGCCTCAAATTGTTTCTGCGACTTGAAGGACTTGTTGCAAATTATACACTCGAACAAATTATCATCTTCTGGGTCTTTATAATCGTTGAATTCACTATCAGTACTTGATTGATATTCATCTTTAAGAGTTGCTTCCAATTCGTCTAGCTCTTCTTGTGTGAGTTGCTGCCAGTCTTGACTCTCGAATCCACTATTTTGTGCCAAATTTTTTAGTTTCTCGTTCCTACTTTGGTTTATTTGAGCTCCTATTTCTTCCTGTTGCTTTTTCTTTCTCTCTTTCTCATAATCTTTAACGCCTTGTTTTACTCTAGGGTCTCTTTTCTTGACAAAAGCTACCAAATTTCTAACTGCTTCATTGTAGTCTTTCCTAGCCCAATCTCTAAATTTCTTATTCTCTTTCTCCATTAGCCGTCTAGTTTTTCTGTCTGGTGCGGTCGAACATCTATATTCGTCTGCCCAACTAAAGCTTTTAATACTCAGGAAGGAGCCCCATTTCTGGTAAAATTGTCTCACTAGGTCACCATAGTGGGACTGGCTCCCTCCAAAATGAGGATATAGTAAATTTGAGGAATTTTTGTTATCGGGAGTGGTGCAGTCGTCCATGTATGCTTCATATTTGGGCACACCTTGTCTTTTTCCATGGGAGACTTCCTCCGAAGATATTCTCTCAAAAAGTAGACCAAAAATTTTATAGAATCCACTAGAACTATCACTCATCTCAGTATAATACAAGGGGTTGAAATACCTATAAATATCTTCAACGGAAAGGCTAAAGGTATTGTCATCTCCGTAACCATCACTTTTCTCATTACTTCCCCTCAAAATTTCATCTCTATGATTATCATACCATGTCCTTTCTTGTGGATCCGAAAGAACCTCGTATGCTGCTCTTATTATTGCAAATCTTGCTGTTGCACCTTCGATGTCATCTGGATTCTTATCTGGGTGTAACTCAAGCGCTTTTCTTCTATATGCTTTTTTCAAATCAGATTCATTAACCAGGGAATGCACACCCAACAATTCATAATAACAGGTTTGCATACTAGCAAGATTTCATCCTATATCCTTCCCCTGAAGTTTAAGATGAAGCACCTTGTGATTACCTGTGGGTTTTACATTTTTATTTTTATTTTTTTTTTTTTTTTTAACTTTTTTAAAAATTAAAGTCTTCATTTTTCCCATTTTTCTTCATTTCTCCCACTTACACTCAATAGTGAACTGAATATATATTATACGACTATATAAAACCTACTCACCAGCCTCTAGAATGATAATCATAATAATACACATTATCCGATAAATTATCATCACTGATCTTTTCATCAACAACTTTTGCAGGTAAAGGTACCTTCCCCAAACGGGAATCGATGTTTATAGACTCTTTCAATGAACTGCTCAATTCTGTAGTTACTGACTTATTCTCTAAATTAGGTGTCAGACAAACCTGGCGGAATTTAGAAAGCTTATCAGAAGTAGAATTTTCTTTCAAAGCAGGATTCAAAAAAGGGTCCTCTTTTCTAGGCATCACTAAAGAAGAAGTGGCCGAGCTGATGTCCTCGTGATTGTTATCCTCTTTATCTAAGTCAGATTTATCGGAACCCCCCTGTTTTTTTGGTTTATGCTTATGAAAAAAGAAATTTGACAACTGGGTTGGCAAATTGCTCTTGCTCAATACACTTTTTAAAGAGGAGGTCGAACTATGCTTTGCATATTTGCACAAACTTGAAGATAAGTCGTTATTCCTGTTACCTCCCGCTATCTCGAAGTCGTCCCTTGCTCTCGCTGCGCTGGAGATAACATTGAAATCAGAAATGCCCACACTAGATTTCTGTTTGGCAAGTAATGGTTTTTTAGCGGAAAATAAAGTATCGCGAGAATCATAGGGAAAATTCTGTTCCTTGATGAAATCATTGTGGTCACTCGTATCCAACAGCAAGGATAAATTGCTTCGCTCGGACAAAGAAACCCCCTGGTGCCGATTGTTTCGAGAAGCTAGCAAATCCGAAGAAATAAGTCCAGTAGTAGACGACCGCTTCAAGCCAGGCTTTTTAACATCGGAGTTCGAACCCTCACTCCTATTCATCTCGTTCAAAAAAAGTCCCGAAAGTAAGGACCGTTTTATTGGCATTCCAGAAGCACTGAGATCAGAACTAATTCTCTCAGAAGAATTATCTTTAGAAAATGATTGTCGCTTTTTGAAACTCAACTGTGAGCGACTTCGTCGTCCCGACGATCGCTCGTCATCCGAAGAAGTAGATTCCCATTCACTATCGTTATATCGTTCACTATCGTTTTCTCTGACTACATGGTGATCCCCACCTGACTTCTCTTCGTCAAGCTCGCCCTTTACCGAAAAAATATTACAGCCGTCTTCTCCACCGTCTTCTCCATCCTCAGAGACGTCTGTGGAACTTGCAGAGGAATTTCCAAAAAGGTACCAGTCCCTACGAAATCCAGTCTGCGTGTTTAAATTTTCAAATAAGGATCCCTGCTTTCGCATTATTGCAGTCGTCTCGTTCTCTACTACGTTGCTATTTGACTCATTGACCTCATCTAGCGCAGTCCTCAGTGGCGAAGAGCTCTCTATAAAGAAAGTCTGACCTCCCTGGTGTTTGTGACTTCTTCCGTCTTCTTTTAATAACTTCCCCGATAGCTCCTTTATACCACTGACTTGATTCCTACCTTTTTCCTTCTCTAACTGTGAATGATCTACACAGTTTTCCAAACCAGAATCAATTAAACCATCTTTTCCCATTAATTGAGACTTCCTTTTTGCACAGGTTCGTTTGCTTCCAATTCTCTCTACCCCACCGTCATGCTTTTCAAAAAAAGTCGCTTGAATTCCACTCTCGCCAGTCTCTCGATTACTACCTATCTGACAGACACTTTCTCTGAGTGAAACCACAGATTTGCCGTCCCGACAGTGTTCGCTGACATCTAACTCTTCGTACATGTCTCTCATACTGTTCTCCTTCACTTTGCAGCCACGAAGAGCACTATGACTCAAAAGGCGCCAGGAACGATTACGGAGTCGTCTAACGCATGCAGGACCGGCATCGAGCCCTCTTGTACCGGTTATCTTCCACAACTGGTACAAAGCCGGTTCTGTGTTGAGATCACTATCAAATGTAAACGATATTCCTGCTTGTTTTTTCCTCCCTATAGACACCCCGTCTTCCATATTATACTCTATCTCCATGTACTTTATCCGTCTCCGACTCACTTGGCGCACGATTCCTCTCTTTTACTCTTCGTCTGGTCACTAACTTTTTTTTTTTCAACGCCAACTAAATTGCACTCCTCGTGGGATTTATATCGTAATCCTATCGCCCCAAATACCACTCTCAGGACTCTCTATATCGGCTCCAAATAGGCCTTAACTTGTCACTATTACTCCTCTATTACGCCACCCTATCGCTGTACGAAAATCTACGGCTAGTATTACTTTCAAATGGACTATTGTGTGACGCTACGAAAATCATGCATTGTTGATGACAATACTCCATACACGTGACCATATCGAGATTTTTTTTTTCTTTTTTTTCTTTTTTCCCTACGTTGCACCTTGGTCCTCCTCGTCGTCGTTCTCCTCCTCCTCATTTCCCATAATCTTACAGAGTCAGGGATCATCTGCAGGCGGACTCGAAATATCTGTACCATTTGCTAACTAAAAACTAAAGCTGTGGTTACGCCGAATTAGCAAACGCGTAGCTCTAGCCGGTAGGAGGAGCTGTCGAAATCCAATGCCTAACCGCCTCTTGGGGTTATCACCCCTCGCAGGGAGACGTCATGCCTCTGATATTCCCGTGACCTCTCGCATGCTACATAGACTTGATCACGGTATCACCAGATCTGGTGCCTTGGCTCTGCCATCTTCCAAAGCAGAAGAAAACACGAAAGTAGGTGTGGTGTGTTCCGTTGGATCGAGAAGCTAGCCCTTCCTTGCACCCGATCTTGCTATTACCGGACGCTTATTCTTTTTTCTTGCGTGTCTATCTGCCACTCACTGGTGTTTGCTGCACCGTGCGCCTCTCATATAGTGTTCACGTGATATATAAATTCTTCTTTAGCAGGCAAACTGCTGCAGCAAAGTCGAAAATAGGAGATTTAATAGCTAGACTGAGTCTCAGCCAATCACACATCTTGTACTCTATTTCCGCAACTAGGCGCGCGCTTCCCCATACTACAGTTACCGTAATGGACAGTAATGGGTCGAGGACACCCTGATCGTTTTTATGCTATGGTAAGGGGAGAGAGTAGAAATGAGAAGCCCTTAATGTGCGCGTGAGCCATACGGTCGTCGTAGAAGCTCCTAGAAAATAGTGGGGTCGTCTTTGTGTGCGCGGCGGTCCCAATGAGCAATACCCATTAGCAAATTAGGACAATGTGTAGCAATTATGCACAACTCATGACTAGGTGATTCTCTGTATAGGAATAAAAGTTGTGTACTATAAAGGCAGTTAATATTAAGAGCAACCACGATTGGAAAGTAATAGCAGCAGAATTGAGTAGGCTAGTTGAAGAAAATGGCACCGCAGAAGACATTAATTGGTTTAGCAGCATTAACAGTGGGTGTTGTATATTACGACAGAAACATTGAACCTATATTTTCAAGGCACTCGAAGGAGCCTGTAGGAGTGAAGCAAGAAGACCTTCAGGGTAAAGAAAAGGGCGAGAAGAGAAAGAAGGATCAAGTGAGAGAGATTCTTGCACAAGGAAAAGAAGAAACTAAGGAAAAAAGTAAAGAACTAAGTGATAAGACTGGCAACACTGTCGATGTTTACAAAGAAAAGTTGAATGAGGTCAGTAGTAACAGCCAAAACTTTGTTTACAGGCTCGGCGACAAATACATCGACGCCATCAACTCACTTGGTGCAAAAGTAAGTGGGGAGGAAGACAGAAAATTAGCATCGCAACAGCAAGAAAAGGCTAGACACGACGCCAGCTGGTCTGGATGGCTAGAAAACAAGAAAAATGCCACGGGAAATGATTTGGAGGATAAAGAGTCTTCGTTGATAAACTGGTACAGCGATAAGAAAGGAGACACAGAAAAGAAATTACGAGAACAAAAGGAAACTTGGAGGAACTGGGGAAACGAGAAGGAAGACCAAGTTAAGAAAGAAATGGAGGGTCATAAGAGACTGTGGAGCCCATGGAGTCGTTCCCAATGGCATGGCCAGTCTGAAGGAGATCAGTCTAAAGATGAATCCGAGTTAAAGAGACCATTCGAGGACTGGAAAAGTAGGCTAGAGAGGGATTTTGATAAGAGCAAAGCCGAGACGTCAGGTTCCCTGGGGAATGCATATAATATGCAGTATGATAACAAGAGACAGGGAAGTTCCTGGTTTTCACCAAGGTTCTCAGAGAAATCGGAAGATGAACCCGGTAAGTCGAAAGGAGGCGAGAAGCTTTCTGGAACGTGGGGAGGCTTATGGGGAAGCAGCCTAGGTAAAGATGAAAGCAAAGAGCAGTCAGCAGAGCAAAATAATTCTTGGTGGTGGCCCTTTGGGACAAACAAGGGAGACAATACTAAAACTGAGGAGCTGAAGAAAGAGAATGAGTCGTGGTGGAACTGGCTTGGTTTGCAACAAGGTGAACAAACTAAGGAAACCCCTGAACATCAGACGAGTGGTAGGTTCGGTCCTTGGGCCTTAGACAAGAAGGATGACAAGAATGCTGATAATAAAGATCAACTGAGTCAGGAGAAAAAGAATTGGTTTCCTTGGGAATCCGATAAAAAAGACACCGAACGAGGAGACGAAAGAGACTCTTCGGGAAGCAGACTTACATTAGATCTGGTGAACAAATCAGTTGTAGAGTCACATGACTCTATCAAGTCGTCTTTTGAAAAGGGAAAGGAGAAGGCTTCGCAAAACTTGGAATCAGCTAAAAAGACCGTAGATGAATTGCTCAATGATGCTGAGTCTCTGACTCAAAAGTATTTCGGATCCAAGGAACCAACCCCAGAAGAGAAAGAAGCTGTTCATAAGGATAAGTTGACCGGTGCACAGGATAAAGTGCGTGATGCGGTGGCAGACTTGAAGAGCTACGGTATCGACGTTGTGGATAAAGTGGATGAGAAGTATATTCAGCCTTTGAGGTCGAAAGATGAGAAAAAATAAACCTGGTGTTCGATTCAGTGACGCTTCTTTTATTTAGAGAGTAGTTTAAATAGAAGTAGTATTTAATCAAATTGAAATATGGCTGTATCAATCTTACAGTGGTGAAAAATAAAAATTAAATCAAAAAAAAAGAAAAAATGCGTGGTTTATGTAGCAGAAACATGTATTTCGGCCACTTCAAGGGCAGCTCATGTTTTGTCAGATCCCTTCGCTTTTCTCATTTACGATCAGTCCCCCAACTATACTTGACACATGTGGACTTAGATTCTCGCAATATTGTGAATACACCAACAAACGTTTTGTTAACTAAGCTTGGATTTGTTCAGCATCCCAAAGCCGGATTGGTGAATTGGCTTCCTATGGGATTGTTGACATTGAATAATGCATCGTCTATTATACACAAGAGAATGAGAGAGGTTGGAGCGGAAGAAATGAACCTTTCGTTGCTTTCTAGCTCAGATTTGTGGGAAGAATCAGGAAGATGGAACAATAGCGAGCTTTTCAAGCTTCAAGATTCGACAGGACATAAATACTGTCTTGCCGCCACATGCGAAGAAGAGGTTACTAAGCTTGTTCATGGCAACATGAACTCTTACAAAAACATGCCTTTATTGTACTACCAAATCAAAGAAAAGTTCCGCGATGAGAAGCGTCCCAGGAGCGGGTTATTAAGAGGCAGGGAATTTGTGATGAAAGATGCTTATTCCTTTGATGTAGACGAAGAGAAGGCATTGGAATCGTATGAAAAGGTAGTAAGGGCTTACAGTAAGATCCTTGAGGATTTGAAAATACCTTTTGTCAAGGCAGAAGCCGATACCGGTGACATGGGGGGCTCTTTATCGCACGAATGGCACTATAGAAATCCTGTGGGGGAGGACACCTTATTCACTTGTGACAACTGTGAAAATTCTTCAAACGCAGAGAAAACTCAATCGTTTCCTAAAGATACTGATTCCTCGATACCGGTTTCGGTTCGTTACTTCACTACAGAAAACGACACAACATTGGTATGTGCATATTATCCTTCAGAACGCCATTTGGAGCCCAACTTTATCAGAGAACATATTCCGGATATTATCATTGAAGGACCGGACGAGAAACTGATATTAGAAGAGTTTTCAAATCTTGATACCTTGATCTCCAAGCGAGTTGTCAGAATCATGGATTCGAGATTAACTCTGAGATGCAACTTTCCAGATTTTCCAATACCTTTCGTCAATAGGTCCTTGATAACAACATTAGTGGATATCCCACTAGTAAGGGCAGAGGACGATGAGTTATGTGCGGCATGCGAAGAAGGATCGTTAAAAAGTAGCAAATCTATCGAGGTGGGCCACACTTTTTACTTGGGTGATAAATATACTAAGTCTTTGGACTGTAAAGTCGAAGTGCCAGACCACCAGGGTAAGATGCAACAGAAAAACATCCTAATGGGATGTTATGGAATAGGTGTGAGTAGACTTGTTGCCGCTATAGCTGAAATTAACAGAGATGATTTAGGATTGAGGTGGCCCTCTACAATAGCTCCATGGCAGGCCACCGTTGTGGAAAGCCCAAGTTTCGATCCAACAAACAGAGATCTATTTTTCAATGCTATCACAGGGACACTGGTTTCCTACCGATTGGATGATCGTAACAAGGTAGGCTTTGGTAAAAAAATCGCCCAGTCCCACATGGTGGGCATTCCGCTAGTAGTGATCCTAGGGAAAGATTTCCCCGTGGTGGAGCTAGAAATAAGAGGTAAGAGGTATAATAATGAACAATCCTGGATGTCTCTCTACGAGAAAAAAGATTTCTACTGGCAGGTAGAGTACGACTCCACCGGCCAAGATCGAAAACATTTTGTACATATCAAGGGGCTCTCCACAGTAATGAACTCTTTATTATCAAGTATGTAACATCTTGTAAATATATCTACTGCTTGACAGTATTACAATTTCGCTTCTTTTTCATGTGAACTTTCCCGTCACTTTAGCAAACACATGTAATATTATCACCGAGAAAATGAACCCTACTGCCAAAAACAACACTACTACTGGATCCACTCTCAAACCTTGTGCTTCGTCTGTGAATAATTTCATCATTGTAGCGGAAGATCCTCCTGCTCCCGCTGCTCTAGCTGAAAGTGGCATTGCTGACTGCGATTGTGCCTTCTTGTCGGCCGCCGTCTTTCTTCTAGCCGCACTCCTTAATCCACCTGGCGCTTGGACCGATGAAGATGACTACAATTTGATTAGTATATTCCTTTTATGCTCCCAAAAACACCCAATCCTTATGTTGAAAAAGTCCCCTTTCTCCTAAATGTTATCCAACTCCAAGAGAAAGAGAGGTAAAGAAAAGGACCAAAAAAAAAAAAATCCTGGATGTCTCAAAAATGCCCTACTTACCATTCTATTTTACTATTATTGCCTGATCAACAGAATGAACAAAATCTGTTCCTTTCAACGAACACGTATGTTTTCGAGCACGAGCAGTTGGACATTTTTTTTTTTTTTTTAAATTTCGTTTTGTAGCTTTGTGTAATGTATTTTTTTGACGTTGGCTGTTGGCTCAAGCATCGACTTTTTTTTTTCTCGCAATCGTAATACAAAAAATCGATAGCAGAAACTTGGTAGTAACAAGTTGTGGGTAATATATACCTTAGGTACGGGACATCATTTGCGCCAACTGTCATAGTTATCGTCGCAAGTTGTTTCATTTTTTTTTTTTTTTGAACAGGATCTATTGGTATTGTGGACTTGATTGACAGTGGACGCAGTAGGGGTATCAGGGATTGCTTTGAGGATAGATTTTTGCAGTGGTATCAGAAGTAAGAAGTGTTCTATTGTCAGAGAGGTAAAACTCATTTTACCCTAACAGAAAGAAGTAGGAGATAAGGAGAAGCAAAATACATATAAAAGAAAAAGAAATTGACTTATTAATATAAAATTTAGGAATAGAACATTTTATTGGGATTTCTTAGTAACGAAAAGATCAGCATAGACGGTGGAAATGGATTTAAGAAATTTTACCGGGACACCTAATCAACTTGAACCGGTTATGCAGCGTCGAGCATCGTTGTCTTCGCTTTCGACGACTTCGGGATATGGATCGTCGGCTTATGGAGGTATTGGCAACGGAACCCCGAGACTTTCTAATCAGCGGATTAATCAAAGCAAAGCGGTCAATACAGGAAGCGGAGAGTCCAACAACAATGGATTGCAATATTCCTGGATGAACCAGGAGGTAGGAAACGAGTCACTCGATTCAACAAGTCTAAAGATTAGTAACGCAGTGGAGCCATGGGTTGAGCAACAAAAAGAACAAACAGGGGTTGCTGCATTAGATTCACTTAGCGAGAAAATGATTGAGTCGCTTGAGACAGGATCGATCAAAGAAGACATAAGCAACAGCTCTTTGACGAATGACGGAAACGATTTTAGCAAAGATACGGAGCGTGAAGGCAATATAAATGACGATAGGACAATGAGGGACAGAGAAAATGAGCAAGAAGATGACCCTAAAAGAAACCAGGAAGGATATAAAACTTTTGGGAACTCTGAAAACGACTCTGGTCAGAAAGCCTTGAAAGAGGAAACTGGCAAAAGTGGAGGTGGCAACAACAAGGGAAGCCACAAAAAGGATGGCGTATCCGCCGGTAGCAACGGAGAAGATGACGAATTAATTCCCACAGCAGTAGTTATAAAAAATATACCATTTGCTATCAAAAAGGAACAGTTGCTCGACGTAATGTCGAAACTATTGTTGCCTTTACCTTATGCCTTTAATTATCATTTTGATAACGGCGTATTTAGAGGCTTAGCATTTGCAAATTTTACTCTGGCAGAAGAGACTTATTTGGTGGTGAATCACTTAAATGGAAGAGAGGTAGGAGGTAGGAAATTGAGAGTCGAGTACAAGAAAATGTTGCCTTTGCAAGAAAGGGAGAGAATTGAAAGGGAAAAGAGAGAGAAAAGGGGCCAATTAGAGGAACAGCATCGTTCTACTTCAAATGCATCTTTGGCCTCTTTGCTTTCGGCTGCATCTACGACAGCGGCTACAAAAAATCATAGTGTGAATGGTACTGTCAACAATCAGACCGAACGTGTTTATTTGAGCTACCCGCCAGTAAATCTTTCTATAAAATACGTGCCTTCCGAGCTCAATTTTAATGATCCTGAAGTCTTGGAGTTGTATTCACGTTTACTTCTTTTCAGAGATGATGTAGGCAAATCTGTTTACGAGTTGGCGGTCCCATTATCAATGAATGCACATCAAAGAAAGACTTTATCGTTTTTGTGTTCTTATTTGAACTTGCTTGAGCTATTTGATAATGGTCTTGTGATTATTCGCAGAAAAATAGGGCAGAATCCGAGCCAGCAATTTCAACAGCATGCTACTTCTCAACAGCAGAGCCCTAAGTCGTCTTCTATGATGAACTTAAATCAATTGGCTGGCATCATGTCTTTCGCGCCTAATAATAATATTTCGCAGACTAATCCAGAACTCTTGAGGTCGCAGTCTCAATCAGTTTTGCAATTACCTCGGTTGAGACAACAGGCTATTACTCCGGCCCAATCTAATTTACCTCAATTTCCTGGGTCTGGATTGTCTAGTCAAACTATAGGTTCTCTTGAACAAGCGCCTATCAATGTTCCGCCAACTATTTCGTCGGGAATGACTTCATGTTCGCCTCAGGTGCCTTCCAGTATTGGAAATGGATTGCTGCAGAATCCACAGCAGCAGACCCGTTCGTTCTATTCTATGAATACTAGTCAAAGCCAGCCACCTTATATGTATCAGCAGCCACTGGGTGGTACTAACAATACGGGTTCTCAGATGGCTACACCTACAGTGGGTACTTCGGCGGCAGCTTTCCTTAGATCGAACAGTAAACCATTTTTGGATACCAGAGGTGCTCCTTCAGGTGTAGGTTTGTCCCAGCAACCTCAGTACCCTTCAGAGTCTCCTACCCCACTTCTGAATCATTATTTTAATAAGTTTTCTTCTAACAACAATGCAAGTCAACCTAGCAGTCCTTTGGTCAACCATGACTTGACTTCTAGATTTTCCCCATTTGGTCAACATGCAAGTTTAAGCGAGAGCTTGAGCTCCTTGCCTGCGGGCAAACTACCGGGCCAGGCTATTAGGGACAGTTCATCCAATGTGAACCACAATCCTGACGCCATTGGCGCTAAATTGGGAGCTATCAATTTATCTGAGTCTGGTTACCATTCGCCGGCTAACTCAAGTTCCGGCATTTGGGGCCCCAAATGAAAATAGGGCTATTCATTATGATTCAAGCATGAAATGAGCTTATGCAAACGAGGTTAAGTGAAAGAAAAAATGAATCCTTTATGCGTTATGTTTTATTTAGAATTTTTTTTACGACTATCATGATTCAGCTATGGTTTGTCAGTTTTTTTTTTTTTTATTTCCTTCCTTACTGTTAATCTGACCAAACCAAGCTTTGTTGATTGTTCTATTATGCTCTCTATATGACTTATATAATGTGCTCCAATTTATGATCCTATATAATATTATTGATTCTCATGTTTCTCTAAGTTCGCATGTCGGAGAGTCATGACTCTGTAGCCTCCAGGAGGAAATATTGATGCGGAATCGCTCACGCTAATGGCACCTTTCAAAGCAAGAGCATATCAGTATCCTTAGCTTTCGGAAGAAGAAGTTGACCCAGAATAGCTCATACTCGTGCTTTTCTCGAAACAAGCAACTCATGATTTTGTAGTCACCAGGAGAAGTACCTGATACTGAATCACTCATACTAGGCGTTTTTTACAAAGCAAGAAACGAATCATATTTTGTAGCTTCCGAAAAACCAAATGAGAGTAAATTGTTTACGATCGTAGTTCTTCTCAAAGCAAGATCACATCATGATTCAGTAGCCTCCAAGAGAAATTGAACTCGGAATTGCTCACACGCGGTTTTTTCTGTTTAAGAAAAAAGGAAAAAGACCCTTCATTTATTCTGCAAAGACTTCATCCTACAAGCTCTGGTACAAGCTTTGTTCTACACCAAAGAAAATGGACAACCTAGTTCAAAAAAAAAAAAAAAAAAATTCTAGTACCCAACGGGTTAGTTTTTCACCCTGTGAAGAAACGATGACAATCAATCACATGATTCTAAAACGGAGCGGACAACGAAAAGAAAAAAGAAAAAAACGATGGGCCAAAGAAAACATATTATCAATTATATTGACATTAAGTTGAATGGTTCAAGAAACGAAGAACTTAGTATAGACAGAAAAGTAATCTAGGATTGAATTTTTTACGTAAGGAATCACAAGAAATTGATCTTTTTTTTTTTTGAAATTTTCTTCAAGGTCAATAGAAATATTGTGGAGGGAGAATTAAGGCTATACTAGCAAGGGTGGTCAAACTGTTTGCAAAACAGCAAGAAAAAGTGACTATACAGACAAGAAAAGTTGTAGATATAGGAAAGAATGGGCCAGATTTTATCACAGCCTGTAACGGAGAAAAGGACCTTGGAAGGTCATTCGAAACACTTGACATACGGCGTGTCGAGCATGCAGGGATGGAGAATTAATATGGAAGATGCACATAGTTCTGTTTTGGACCTTGACGCAATCGAATTTATAGAGGATGATGAGGAAACAGAGCATGATGAGAAAAAGAAGGACACGTCGAAACAGCATCGCCATGAAGACAAGAGTGATGAGACACAAGAAAACGACAGAGATGTGCCGGTCGAGGAGAGTGAAAAACCACCGGAGGAGTGTATTTCCTTTTTTGGAGTATACGATGGCCATGGAGGAGAAAAAACAGCTTATTTTACAGGACAAAACCTTCACAGGTTAATAAAGTCTACAGAATCGTACAAAAAAAAGGATTATATCAACGCATTGAAGGAAGGGTTCTTAAGTTGTGACCAAGCGATATTGAGAGACTACGATATGAGAAGCGATGACAGCGGTTGTGCGGCCACAGCGGTCGTGATAACTCAGAAAAGTATATATTGCGGAAACGCAGGGGACTCGAGGACTATCATGTCTACGAATGGCTTCTTCAAAACGCTTTCGTTTGATCACAAGCCTTCCAACGAGGGCGAAAAAGCACGTATTTGCTCTGCTGGGGGATTTGTTGACATGGGTAGGGTTAACGGAAACTTAGCTTTGTCGCGAGGAATTGGTGACTTTGAGTTTAAGAAGAGTACTGATTTACCTCCCGAAGAACAAATAGTGACCAGCTACCCGGATGTTGTGGTGCATGATTTGGATTTCGACAAGGATGAATTTGTGGTCTTAGCTTGTGATGGTATTTGGGATTGTCTCACTTCTCAACAGTGTGTTGAATGTATAAGAAGGGGTGTGTACCAACGTAAACAGTTAACGAATATCTGTGAAGATATTATGGAGTTGTGTTGTGCCCCTACCAGTGATGGTTCTGGAATTGGCTGTGATAATATGTCTATTATTATAGTTGCATTACTCGACGGCACCAAGAACGAGACTTTGGATGATTGGTATAGCAAAATAATCAAGAAAATCGATAAGGCCCAGTCTAATGAAAAAGAATCAGTTGAATACGGTCAGGTATCGCGTCCCTATGAGGAAATCTACAAGAATCTTTACGGCGAGCACTACGAAATGGGCAGGCACTCCAACAATGAGCCAAAAAATACTGGAATGGGGTCTAGCCTTTATTCTATGTTTGGACCTGAATCACACAGCGCTAATAGTGATGACGAAGATAACGAGGACAATTCTGACGATATTCATGATGATCTGTCTATGCTGTCGAACAATGGTGCCATCTCTTTGCAAAAGTTGTTGTCAAGCAATGCCATAACCAACGAAAATGGCGTTATTTATTTAGATACTTCTTCGGCACAGTCTTTACTTGAACGCTTTGGTATGGCTGGTGATGAAAGTGACGCCGATAATGTGGCCAGCAATCTAGAGGAGGAAAAAATCGAAGAGATAGAGAATGATAACCCAGATCAGTACCACCAGTCTCATTAGAGCTTTTTTGTATTTATGATCCTTAATTTAATACATCTTTAAGCTGCTAAAGATGATTACTCTAAAAAGTGTTCCATGGTTTAGCTTTTTTTTTTAGTCCGGTCATTAGTTACTCAGCAATGTTATGGAAATACTTAGTAGTGAAGTTTCAGTCTTTATTTTGTGTCTTGTATATTTTTTTTATTGATTACGAGTTAAGTCCTTTGTACTTGTAGCTGAATAGCTTTAAGTGAAGAACGAAATCATTTTTCGGTAGTTTTCAGAGCCTGTATAGTTCAATTCGCGATGGAGATAGTGGCTTCACTATAAGACCATAACCTAATAAAGATAACTACTAGAGAAGCATCAATTGGCTGGGTAGAATGCCGATATGTCAGCTAGTAATAAACTTATTGATCTGTTGAAAATAACAAACAATAAAATTTACGAAGATGTGTCGAATAAATTGCCAACAAGAAGGTCGAGACGTGAAGACCACAAGAAGTCAAAAGATTCAAAAATCGGCGATAATACAGAGAAACATAGATCAAAAAGTACAAAAATTGATATAGAGGACGAAAAAGTTAAGGTAAAGAAGAGAAGATTAAATGAATTCGTTGTAGGAATCAGTTATAACGTTTCGAAGTGGAAGAGAAACAAGAAATTAAGGAAACAGCGGGTTCTAAGCCTGAACCGGTACACCAAAACACATGAAAGTGATATGAATGATACAGAAGATTATGATTTAAACTCAAGGGACTTACCATACAAGGGAGTGTTAGGATTTCCTGATTGTATTATAAATGACACGGATCCTACCAGGCAGGATAGAGAATTATTTCAGAAGTTGTATGAGGCAGGAGAGAGACTAAAGCATTCTGGGTCGACGAATGCAGTCAACCTGATGGAAAATGGTGGAATTAATGAAAAAGAGGAATTGACTACCGGTCCCGACTACAACTCATTGTCACAACCCCAAATTCGAAAAATACGATTTCGCGACTACGAGATAGAAACCTGGTATAAAGCACCTTACCCAGAGGAATATTCTAACTCAAGTAACTTGTATATATGCGAGTATTGTCTCAAGTACATGAGCTCATATACATCATATCAAAGACATAAGTTAAAGAATTGCAACTTAACGAACCATCACCCACCAGGAACGGAAATATATCGCGATCTAGAGCACATGATTGCTGTGTGGGAGATTGATGGGCGCAAAAATGTTAATTACTGCCAAAATCTTTGTCTCTTGGCAAAACTATTTCTTAATTCGAAGACTTTGTACTATGATGTGGAGCCCTTTATTTTTTACGTCTTAACAGAGATAGATACAACGGATCCTCAACACTATCATTTTGTTGGATACTTTTCAAAAGAAAAATTAAACAATTCTGATTACAATGTGTCGTGTATATTAACGTTACCCATTTACCAACGAAAAGGATATGGTCATTTCTTGATAGACTTTAGTTACCTTTTGACGCGGAAAGAGTTCAAATTCGGAACTCCAGAGAAGCCATTGAGTGACTTAGGATTGTTGAGCTATAGAAATTTTTGGAAGATAAAAATGGCATTTATTTTGAAAAATTGTTACAAGTGGAGTTTGAATTCAGTACCAGCAAAAGATAGGAATAAACTATCGATCTCGCTCACCAATTTATGTCAGATGACAGGGATGATTCCTTCGGACGTGGTTGTAGGATTAGAACAATTAGAAACATTAGTGAAAAACCCCAAAACTAACACTTATGGCTTGTTGATCAACCTTCCTAAAATAGATACTGTCGTAGACAAATGGATACGAAAAAATTATGTCATTTTAGATGAAAGCAAACTATTGTGGAAGCCAATGATCTTTGGTCCCTCTGGAGGGATTAATTCAGCACCGACACCTCAAAACAAAGGTGCTGAAAACGGTAATAGCAGTACGTCCTTTGAAAGTAATAACCTTCCTATGGTTGTTAATTTTCTAAAGGATGATATTAATAATCCATATACCTTTGAGGAGGAAGCGTTTAAGGAGATCGAATGTTTTGTTGACATTTACAGAGAAGAAAATAAAGATACTGATTCGTTGAATGAGAGGATTGAAGACTTTGTAGTTTGTGCTCCAGGTAGCGATATGGGTACTAAGAAGATTAAACCAATCAAAGCAACTGACAAGTTGACCACTGAAGAGGATGCGATTAAGGAAAATATCTCATCAGACACTCAACAGAGTAATGGCCTTATCGACTACGAAGAACTTGAAGATAGTGAAGAGGGTGACATTGATCGGAACGAGGATTCACTGTCCGAAGAGTATACAGAGGACTATGAGCTGGAGGAGGAAGCAGAAGATCTAGATAGAGAAGATAGTGCAACTTATGATGCATCGGAATAATATGAATGTAGTAAGTTATGAATAATACAAGAGAGGAGAAAACCTTTCAAAATAAAATAATTTACTTGTGAAGGACGAAACAAAACTGTGTACTAAACTTAATATAGAATTAATTATAGAGTCGGTGTATAGTAGCTAAAATATTACAATGTAAAACTACGAGTATAGGTAATTCTATTTTCTATAAGATTTTCTAAAAAATAATCACTCCTTGTCGATCTTGAACAAGTCACAAGTATTCTCATAAACTGTATCAATCAAACTTTTGATTTCCAGCTCCAGCGTATAATTATATAAATGACACATCACCTGAACAACTAGTCCAACAAATACCGGCTCATTTCTTGACTTTACAATCGGATAGGAAGCCTTTCCATGTGTATCACTTGAAATGTCATTCTTCGATTCTCTAAAACTTTTGATTACGTCTTCATGCTTTGTAAAATTCTCCCGTTTAATCGAAGGAAAGGGGACAAAGTCATCAAGCTTAACTTTTTCTAAAGCTTTTTCTAACTGACCTAAATTTTTAGAGGAGCCTTCATCTGGTGACTCCAATGAAATCTGTTTCACCTCAGGGTAAAATATGTTGGGATAAGGTTTTAAGTATTTATAGCCAGCATGACTTCTTCTTATTTCGCACCAAGGAGCATCTGTCTCGACCATTAATTTAGCGGGTGGAACTAGAGCAGCCACCTTAAGATTTTCTTCACTTTTCAAAGAGCAACCATTGATACCAATAAAAAATCCTAAGTCAAGAATCTTTTGAAGTTCATCAGCAGTTCCCGTGAAAGAATGTACAACCCCATTTCCATTCAAAATGTCACCCCTTTCAATGAAAGGCTTTATTATATTGACAAAGTCGTCACAGGCACTCCTCATATGTAAAAATAATGGAATTCGGAGATGTTTTAGTGAAGCAAGAACTTCCAATTGCTGACTGAACATAGTCTTTTGCTGTTCTTTGCTGGAATAGTGTAGTCTATCGTAATCTAATCCTATTTCTCCACAGGCCTTAGTTAAGCCCTTTTCGTGTCCGTAGACTAGTAATTCTCTCATCTTAGCTAGTTTTGACCCTACATCGTCAGCCAAAGTTTCTGAGTATTCTTGGTCGTTCTTCTTGACATAAAATTCTTGTGCAACAGTGCATGGATGAACTCCTACTGTGGAAAAAAAACTTCCCCGGTGTTGTTCACATAGTTCTATGTGCTCTTCACTTTCTTTTAACGAAGATGCCGTAATCAACATCTTTTTTATGTTGAATAACTTGGATCTTTCAATAACTTTCTCTATGTCTTCCGGATGCTTTTGAGACGATGACCCATGGTAGAAGCCCTTGAACATCCCATCTGAAAAGTTAACCCCAACATCAAAGTAGCGAGGCTTCCATTCGGTTAGATGACTTTCCACCATTCTAATCGTATTCTTGATAGCTTTCTTTATCATGCGACAGAAGGAAGACTGTACATGAAAGACATAAATTTTGCGACTTGATATTTCTACCGTAAGAGATGGCTGACGAACTAGAACAAATTTTATCAACGGAGGAATTGCAGTTGAAGCAAGATCGAGAGATTGAGAGAATACTTAACTGTTATGAGTGGGATTATTTTAGTATTCTCGAGTTGAATCCACTTTGTAGCGAAAACTTAAGTAATTTAATAAGAAGAACCTACAGGAGAAAATCGTTACTTATCCATCCAGATAAGACTTCTAACCCTAATACAGCAAAAGCATTTGACATATTAAAGAAAGCAGAGCTGGTTCTCTCAGTACAAGGCACTTCTGCCGATTCAGACTTCGATAATCTTGAAAATAGTACCAAAGCCAGAATTCTTGATAAAGAAAGGATTTTTGCTATCTACGACGATCTTGCCAAACCATTTCTATCTGACAATAAAATAACTAAGGATACTGCGCCACTGGATTCGAATTACCAGTTACTTGTGAATCAGGTCAGAAATGTGCTCCTGCTGGTAATAAAAGATGAAGAAGTCGAAAGAAACTTTCAACAAAGACAGGAGGCAATAAGGTTGGCTGAAATACAACTGGAGAGAAAGAAGAAAGCGGAGGAAAGAACCAAAGCCTCTAAATGGGAGGATGAGAGAGATGACAGAGTGCACAATTGGAGAGTGTACAAGAAAAAGGCCGAACTGAGTAAATCTAAAAGGAAACAAAAGGAAAACTCAAAGGCAAAAGTGCTAGCATAAACCTAAGCGATTTACGATAGATAACTAATTTTGTCACTATTTTTGTTACATAATTTGCCATATGCTCCGTTAGCTAGAGTGTCTTGATCGGTGAATATGTTCTATATAGAGTGAAATTCTTTTTTGTTTTTTTGTTTTTTATTTTTTGAGAGTTCCATCATGGTTGAAACCAATACAACCTCCCTAGTTAGTCTTACTCTAGCGAGCCTTCTTACGGGAATAACTATAGGGCAACAAGTTTCGACGTATTTTAATAAGAGGTCAGTTTTGAAGAAAGATAGTGAATTAAAAAAACAGGAGAGCTATCACGGAGAGGAAGAAAGTGAATATGAAAGCGAATCTGAAGATGAAGGAATTGATATCAACTCTACACCGCTTAATAATATCCCTGGGGAGGTTAGAATGACCTTGGTTGTTCGCCAAGATCTTAAAATGGGTAAGGGAAAAGCAGCAGCACAATGTCTGCATGCTACTTTAGCATTGTACAAAAAAATGACCAACAGCTACAGCGAGGCATACAATCCAGAAATGATCAATAGGTGGGAATATTATAGCGGGCAGGCGAAAATAACATTACAGGTTCCTAATCAAGAAGAAATGGATATGCTATTTGCACAGGCCATTTCGCTTGGGGTCAATGCCTATATTGTGCACGATGCAGGTCGAACCCAGATAGCAAGTGGAAGTGCAACAGTATTAGGCCTTGGTCCAGCGCCGAAGCTTGTGATCGACCAGATAACAAAAGACCTAAAGTTGTATTGAAGGTAAAATATTAAACGAATTATTAGCATTGATGAGTAAGTTTCTAATAGAAAATATATAGTAAAAGAAAATTATCAGTATTTTATTTTTTTCAGGTACGACTGCGAGGAACTACGCTTTTGTCTTCTCTTATTTTTAAAAAACGAGTCATCCATATTGGAAAAATCATAATCCTCTACAGCCTCTTCGTCGTCTTCTACCATATGAAGTCCGCCTATCACATCGTCCTCGTCTTCGTCTTCGTCTTCATAGAGGTCGACATCGTCCAAACCAATGGAAGAACGTCTATGTCTTCGAGAATCTCTAGATGTGCGATGTCCATTAAGTATTCTCTCTAAGTAGTCTATTCTGGACCAAATCTCGCCTTCGGTCCTTTGCGGAAGTAAAATAGATAGTTCTGCGAACGATAGTTCTCTATTACGGCGGTTGATAAGTAATTCATCTTCGTCCATTGACCATGGTAAATGTAAAGTTGAGTTGGATTTGGAGTTATCTTGTGATCCCGATCCTTTTTCTCCTAGCTTTTTGGTTTCCTTTGTATTGCCCTCTTTTTCTCCTTGCTTTTTGCTTTCCTTTGTATTCCCTTTTTCTCCATCTTTGCTTGTCTCATCTTCTTTTCTTTCTCCTGTGTGAGGAATAACCACCGATCCGGAACGAGAATAATAACTCAGATTTCCTGATATGCTGTGGCTACGGGCTCCCGAAACATTATTTGCATTTAATGAGCTGTTATACATACCAGGGCCACTGAAGGACGATGGTCTAGACGGACCACTAACGCTGTTTCCTCCGAAAAGCACAGGCAAATGTGCTAGGTTATTTGTCAGTTGATGATGGGGGATATTCATGGACTTCGAAGGTAATGACGACACCGAGGTCCTTCCTAAAGAAGAGATCGAGTTCCTATCATCACGAACTATCTGGATAATGGAATTGTTATGAATACTGCTCATTTGCTGATTCGTGCCATTATGAATATTCGCTTGTGACCCATGCGACGAAGAGTTCCTTGGAGTGATATGTAGGTTAACGCCTCCCTGGGGTTGGTTTTGGGGTAAATTCATAGTGGGATCAACAGAAATTTCTGCGTAATAACCACCAGTGCCAGAATGCGTTGGATTATGTTGAGGATCAATGCCAATTTCCGATTTTGGCGATTTATCAAAATTAGTCCCGCTAAAACTAGGCCGATGGTTATTTACAGTTATCGCCTGCGGCGGGTGAGCCGAGAGCATATGCGGTCCTGGAGTCGACAAATTGGAAGACGTATTCGATAATGCATTTAATCCAGCTAAAGCATTATTGACACTCGTATCATATCCCGTGAAAGTTGCTGACGATACTGGTGAATAGAAATTAGTTTCTTTATTCGAATCAAAACTCTCATCATCTCCCTTACCTGCCTTGGGATTTTTTTGAATCCCCCCGTTCTGTGCCTCCTCTGTGCCTGACTCATTGTTGGGTGTGGACGTGGCCGACTCCGTCTTGGTCAAATTCCTCAAATTTCCTGACTTAAGCCGCCTCCACCTGAATTGACAAGCATTAGGAGTTCTATTATTAAAGTGTCCCGCTATCTCCTTCCATCCAAGCTTCTGCTGATCTTTCAAGTGCATCAATAAAAGGTCATCTTGGGCATCCCAAGACGTCGGCGTTCTCGTAAAATTCTTGGAACCACCTAAGCTACTTGATGAATTTGACTGTATATCCGACGCCGCTGATGCCATCTTATTGAGTCTCTTTACCCTATAAACTAATATATCCCGGATCAATCAACCTGATACTAGTGATGATCATCGGGTCTTCGACGTTCTGCGAACCCACACTCCTTCTCATCACGTGATTTTATCCAGACCCGTTTCTCAGTCGAAGTCAACCGATTCGATAAGGCCAAAATTACGAGAGGAAAAAGCAAAAGGCAGCTGGGACAATAGCTAACTTACTTAAAAATTATATAGGAAAAAGGTATTTTATTGCTCAGTACCAACTTTTCGCAGCCAAATTTCCTCTGCTCCAACAATAGTATTGTTATTGGCTTTCATTTTATTCATGGTCTCCAAGTATTCTTCGTAACTATCGCTGTCGAAGACGATACCACCACCAGCTTGCAAATAAGCAGTTCCTTCTTTAAAAACCATTGTTCGTAAAGCAATGCAAGTATCCATAGACCTGCCATCGTAACCCCAGTGGCCGACAGCACCGGCATAAACGCCTCTCTTTTCACGTTCAAGCTCAGATATTAGGGTCATGGCTTTTACTTTTGGAGCACCACTGACAGTACCGGCAGGAAAAATAGATCTAAAGGCATCGTACCTGGAAAGACCATCTCTCAAAGTACCACTCACTTCAGAAACCAAGTGCATGACATGAGAAAGACGCTGGATAGTGAGGAGTCGGTCTACACTATTGCTCTCTGGAGTACATATTCTGTTGACATCATTGCGGGCCAAGTCGACTAACATTATGTGTTCTGCCTTGTCTTTCAAACTGTTTCTCAAAAAATAGGCATTGTTTTCGTCTTCTTCAGGATTTTGGCCTCGTTTTATGGTTCCGGCAATAGGGTGAGTGACTATTTTATTATTCAAGTCACACTTGACAAGCAATTCCGGAGAAGCACCGATTATCTGAAAGTCGAGCAAGTCGATATAAAACAAGTAAGGCGAAGGGTTGACGGTTCGAAGATGGCGATATAAGTTGAAAGGATGTAAACTGGTAGGCCTAGATATCCTTTGCGATGGCACAGCTTGAATGATATCACCTTTTACGATGTGGTCCTTCAAAGTATTCACGCATTTCTCGTACCCAGCCTGTCCTAAGTTAGAAGTAAATTGTTGGTGTTGTTTGATAGGTGGTTGATAAGGGTCCACAGATTCGTCATTGGTAGTTGATAATATCTGCTCTATTTCTTCAATTTCCTTCACTGCATTCTCATAATATGGGGCAATATCATTACCCTTAAATAATTCCACGTTCCTTATAATTTGCATCCTCCGGTATACACTATCAAATACTACCACAATGTCACATATCATAAACACTGCTTCTGGAAGCTTTAAAGGATCCTTGAGCGATACCTTAGTTGTTGGCTCGAAATATTTTATGCAATCGTAAGAAATGTAGCCGACCGCACCTCCTTTAAACATGGGCAATCCAGGGAATTGTACCTGATGATACTTATCCAATTCCTCTTCTAAAATAGAAATTGGGTCTACGTCACGATATTTGCTTAAGAAATAATCATTGTCACCTGTCCTGATAACTTTCTTCGGCCTGATACCAATGAACGAATATCTGTCTACCAAATCTCCCTTTACTGCCGAATCAAAAAAAAAAGACTCTGTCCTATCCTTCGAATTTAGTCTTGCAAGTTTTAAATAAGCTTGGGTCAGCGTGATATTATCCGCTGGCGCATATTTATAAATTGGGTACAAGTTGATTTTTTCATCAACCAGTTCGGTTTCCACCAGTGGTATCAAAGCATCCAAAGACGGCTGTACTTGTGTCTATTTTAAGTTAGTCATCAAAATCAAGTACTGAATATCTTTCTTGATTTACTGCATGTCTTTCTTGATTTATTAATACTTACTCCCATCCCAGTAACAATCTCGATTAACAGCTGGTCTATAAGATAGCTACAAAAATTTTCAGGTATCAGAATAAAAATCACTATATACAGGCCTTCAAATTATTATATACAATGTAAAATATTCGTTAGACCATCATTATTGAATTAACTGAGACATTCTAAGCAAACAAAAGCCAGTAGAAGGCTTAATAGAAAGCACTTGATCGCATTCAATGTAGCTTCCAATGCAAAAGTTTTGCTCGGCATCAGTATATATATCCACTTCAATGTCAAGCTCAAGACACAATGCCCTGAATATTTTAGAAGAATGTGGGCCTGTTACTACGCAAGTAAGCTTAGGAGCCTTTTGAGCAGCGGAAACCTTATCGCTGGTCAATTTTTGATGAAGTACGCGCAATATCCAATAACGCCATTGAGATAGGGATAAAAATCTTTCCACATTGTAAGCGTTGCTAATTTTTGAGAGCAAAAATTGTAAAGTTTGCGCAGATAAAGGACCATGAATATTGTAGCCATATCTCTTTAAGTATCCAAAAGACCCCAAAATACGGTTTCTTTCGTTTTGTCCATAAAAAGAATTCTTTTTGTACTTTGTATTAGCTTGACGGAAGCCCAAAAGTTGTAATTGGTTAATAAAGGCATCATAGCTGTCAAAGACACCCACTACATCGGGATATCCATTTTCCAAGCCTAACGGTATATGCTCAGAGTCAGATTCACTGGGTGAAGATATTTGGAGAAAGGGTTTGTCTAAGAAAGCCCGTGCGACAAGATGAGATCCCATAGAAACATAGCCATCGCGAGCGCGAGCCAAAAGAGTTTGCCCATAAGAAGTGGCATAGAAATTTGGTAGAAGCGGATTTTCGTGACTCACAAGTGCTTCATCTATGATTTTTCTGTCAGGATTACTATCACCGTACTGTAAACTATCGGCTTTTTTTTTTTGCGATTTGACTATGAGAGGAATACCGCAGTTTTTTGAAACTTCAGCTGCTATGTTGGCCAGGAACATTTTCAATTCCTTAGTGAAACTATTAGATAAAGGAAATTTTTGTTTTCTCTCACCGAGTTCCGCAAGGTAGTCTTCGAGTTGATCCTTCTGCGAAAAGGCTTTCATTTCTTCGCTAGACATGTTATCAGGATGAATATTGGAAGCTCCTCGAATATTTCGGTAGCTGAAATGACTCTTCATGATATTAAAAATAAAGTTTACGTTATGGATGTCTTCATGATTGAATTTTGTTGAGTCGTCATCTTTTGGAGTCTTTGGTCCTTTAAAGAGTTTGAAAGGGCTATACTCAGAACTACCGTTCAAACATTTTTCGAGAGACTCCCAGTCGAAGACTTTGACCTGAACAGAATTAAGAGAATCGAAGGAAAAATCGACTTTCATGTCCAAATCTTTTAAAAGGTGGGCGTCATACTTATTGAATATGTAGGATAATGTTAAACAAGTCATGTTTTTCCTGCTTCCCCGAAAGTTCCTTTTGGAATGACCCAAGATATCTCCTACAGAAAAGAAATCATTTTCCATGTGAGTATATTGGTCCTCGAAGGACATCTCTTTCATAAAATCACTTGCAAAAATTGATTGGGTAAACATCTGTTTTAGTAGTTCCTTGCTTCGCATGTTGAAGGAATTTGACCGAAGCGCCTCAAACAATTGACTGCTTGGCACAACTCTTGTCACAATATCTGGTATATGAAGTCTGACGATATACTTCCTGGAGTTAATTTTTTCTAAAGACACAGCTAATCCTGAATAAGTACCATCACCTTTAAAACCAATTGGAAGTCCGTACACCTTTAGGTCTTGATGTAATACCTTAATTCGGCGAAGGTGAGGAAATTTATCACTAATTGAATTACTTCGCAACGCCCTTGACAGCGCTTCCTGCGTTTTGTTAGGATTTAAATCATCGACAGATGCCACTGACAACAAATTTAGTTTCGGGCTTCCAGCTAAGTTAGATGATAAAATAATACTAGAAAAACTATTTTCCTCATTATCGTATATCCCAAGATCTACCAATAGTTTATGCATGCTTTCCGGATTAACTTGAATTGTCCTAAGTACTTCTAATTGACATAATCTCTCTTTTAGCACAGTATGTGGGTAGATTATAAAAAACTTTATAGTATCAATGATATGCTTGAATTGTCTACCTTCCCAAATATTAAAAAAGAACCCCATGTCTTCCGGTGATTTTGCTCTAGAAGATCTTTGCTCTGAAATTAGGTTGTGTAAAAAATTACTACAGCTCTTTAAAGAGTCAAGATTGTTGCAGTCATCAATAAACTTTGTAATTGACTCAACATTAGCTATCGAATTCACAAAATAATTAGGCCCCGAACAGATTTCATTACTAAAACGACCCTCAAAAATATTGGTGTTATTATGCGGATTCCAAGATGATGAAACTAACCACTTGGGCGATTTAACCATTCCCAAGTATAATGAAAAGATAAAACTACAAGCGTTGAAATAGGAGTCGTGAACGCTAGCAAAAAAAGGTTCCAGAAGCAGCAATGAGTCAAAGAGTTCCGGTACAGAAATGCAATTAATATGGTTCTCGCTAGCATGTTGTGTGTAAGCGATATCGAGTCGGTCTCGACTAGAAGCTTCTAAAAGTTCAAGATAAGAATAAGCTTTCCAAATAAAATCCTTCATTAACTTAATCAAGTCCTGACGAAAAAAGTAACCGGCATCGTGTCTGTTTTCTAGTATCTCAAGAGACGCCAAGAATTGCGGGTCCAATAAACCGTAAAGGTGAAACCTGAGGTTTGATGCATGTTCTTCAACAATTTTATTATCTTGTGTTAGCACAAGTAATTTATTATAGCTATTGTTAAATATCGCTTGTGATTCCCTCATGACAATTCCAACTAAGGAATTATGATCAATGCCGTCTACCACAACCAAAGATCCTATTACTGGTGAAAGATTTTTGCTATTTTTGTCAATTTCTTGGACTGAACTGGGGAGTGAATGGTTTTGATACTTTTTGATCAACTCTTCTCGAATGCTAACTCTCTTTTCTGTGCCTAAGTGATATAATGATTCATAACAATTTCGAAAATTGGTCCTTTCTGAAATCAAGCTGTCTATTACATTTTCTATTTCACTTCCATCGTATTTATTTTCAAGCTTATCTTGCTCCAAATGCAAATACAGAACTTCTTTCATCTTCTTTTCTCTTACCGGGGAACATTTGTCCCTTCGCAACAAATGAAAGCATCGTCGAAGCCAGTTTATGTCATTCCTTTTAGCTGAATGCCATCGTACTCTTGGGCATAAACTCGCAAAAAACTTGAAATTTCGGAGCATTAGCGGGAAGGTGCAAGCCAGTATCTATTTACATATAGGCTTGCGTTCTCTATCCTTTTTCTCGTTTACAGAACGTTATCAAGTTGCTCGACTATGCCTTTATAAAAGCATCTTGATATTTTATACTGGACTAAGTTGAATTTTTCAATTCCTGTATGCAAGATCTGACATATTTATGTATATATATATATATATATGACTTAAAGCCATAATGGACCCGATTAAAAATCAGAGAAATATATATTACCTAAAGCTAAGTAGAAATAACACCTATTATATCCATCTTTGGATAATGACCGCGTTTTTCAATTTTGCATCTTGGACTGTATTACTTTCCGAATCTTCAATGGGCTTGACAGGGAAAGACTGAGATAAGATGAACTGTCTATCAGGAGAAGAGAAGGGATGACTTCTTACAAAGTTATAGACCAGACTCACCGAGTCCGTTGAATTAAATTTATGCGCCACCCTTTGTCCGTTGGCGAATCTAATTTGAACTAATGCATCGCCTTCACCACCAGTTTCCGGTCTATTGTCCTTTTCCTTATTTTGGGTATCAGCCGGCATAGGAGCAGCAGCACCTACGGGCTCTCCAGGAACAGGAGATCCCAACCTCTGTCCCTGGCCGCTGAAACCCCCTCCTTTTTTCTTGGGCGGGACCCAATCCTCATCGGTTTTTCTGAATACACTGACGTCGACATCCTGCCCAAACTCTACATCTAATAACGAGGTAGGTACCCTGCCGGCATTCAATTCTTGTAAAATCCTTGCATTAGCCGGATCATCGTATCTGTATAAGGGACCTTCGCCCACCGTGAAGCCTTGCCTCCAAAAAGTGATTTCACGATTCACTTTAGGAGGAATATTGGCGGTTGGACCCGGTTCTGTTTCTATTTTTTCTGAGGGCTCATCTGCTCCTCCGAGTTTAAATCCACTTCCTTTAAACTGACTGGCCGGCTTGGGCTGTGCCGTCCTTGCTGAAGGACGATCATCTTCTGTGCCCATTTGCTCTCTTGCCCTTCTAAATATCTGATCTATGAGTGACCTTTCATTGTTATCTTTTCCGTCATTAGGGTCTTCTACTTGAAGGCCCGATTTTTCCCCTCCAGTAAAAAAATTATTTGCCGTATCTTCTTCGTCTTCTTCCTCGCTATTCAAATCATTCAATGTTCTTATTCCTTCGCTTTTTTTGGTTAGTACTTAAATATCCCTTTTATTTTCCTCCTTCAAACTCCAACTCTATACTTACCTTTTCTTGTTTTTTCTTTCCGATCCTTTATTACTATTTGCTCCCTGTGGTGCGGTTGCGTAGTAGTCCTCGATAGCATTCACCAAGTCATAATTATTTCTGGAAAGAAATTGTTCCGCTAAATACTTCGAGCTGTTTGTTACCATGACAAATCTGTCTACGAGCTGCTCTTGATCTGCACTAGACATGTTGATCTAGTCTTCCTTCTAGTTGCACAATCTTATTCTACAATTGCTCTTTCTCACTGTTCACCTTATGTTCCGAAAAATATTCCTATACATAAGTCCTCTTCATACAAAATCACTTTCTCACCTTAAGGCCGCCTACGATACGGTGAGAACATAATTTCGTCATGGCGAAGGCACAACTCTCTGCGGTGGGATTAGAACTTGCTACGGTAAGAAGATAACTTGCTACGGTGAAAGTACAACTTGCTACGGTGGGAATATAATTATTCGTGGCATGAATATGACTTCGCTAAGGCAATATCGTAACTTTACTACAGCTAGAAATTGAAACCAGTATTATAGAATATATCCTAGATTAAATGATGTTGAAATCCCTATGTAGTAGCGTGAACAACCGTATGAAGGCTTTCACGGATTAAAAAAAAAAAAATACATATATATCAAAGCAATTCTTTTTAGCATTCATAAATCATCAGCGGATGTAAGTTAGTCAAAAAAACTAGTTACATTAATGTTGAATAAATGTAATCACAGCAACAATGTTGCACCCTTGATTATGCAGATAGACTTATATGCCCCATAAGTTAGTATTTCTCACGGAAATGCTTGGCAGCGTTGACCATGTTTGTCAAAGAGGCTCTCGTTTCCTCCCAGCCTCTGGTCTTCAAACCACAGTCAGGATTGACCCAGAACTTCTGAGCAGGATAACTCTTTAATATTTCTTGGATTCTGGAGATAAATTCGTCCTTCGAAGGAACTCTAGGAGAGTGAATATCAAACAAGCCCAAGCCAATATGGTTTGGATAGTTTGCAAACTCCTTGATGTAGTTTGGATCGTCTTTCTTAGAAAATTCGATAGAGACCACATCGGCATCCAAAGACTTAATGTGGTTTGGATCCAAGTCGGAATAACAGAAGTGAGAGTGAATTTGTGTTTCGTTAGACACACCACTAGTAGCCACTCTAAAAGACTGCGAGGCCCAGTTCAAGTAGTCCGCTCTCTCCTTACCTGCTCTCAAAGGCAAGCCTTCTCTAATAGCAGGCTCATCAACTTGGATGACAGAAATACCGGATTTCTCCAAGTCAAGCACTTCATCCCTCAAAGCCAAACCTAGTTGGACGGCTTGCAATTTTTGGGACACATCATCTCTTGGGAAGGACCACCTGAGACAGGTGACAGGACCGGTCAACATACCCTTCAATGGTTTCTTAGTGATGGATTGAGCGTAGACAGATTCCTTCACGGTCATAGCAGCAGGTCTCGAAACGTCACCAACCACAATTGGGGGTCTTACGTATCTAGAACCGTAGGATTGCACCCATCCGTTGATAGTGAAAACAAATCCATCTAATTTTTCACCAAAATATTGAACCATATCGTTTCTTTCTGGCTCACCGTGGACCAAAACATCCAAGCCAACTTCCTCTTGGAATCTGATTACCGACTCAATTTCCTTCTTGATAAAATCTTCGTACTGTTCACTAGTAAGCTGGCCTTTGTTGAACTTGTTTCTGTTAATTCTGATATCCTTTGTCTGAGGGAAGGATCCGATGGTAGTAGTAGGGAACAAAGGTAAATTGAATTTCTTCTTTTGGAGAGGCAATCTCTCGGCAAAAGGTGACTTTCTCTTGGAAAGAGACTCATCGACTTTAGTCAATCTTTCTTGTACAGCAGGGTTGCTAGTAATGGAAGACTCCTTTCTTGACTTCACGGATTTGGCGTTAGCCTCAAATTCAGCAGTGACATCTTCACCGTCAACTTTCTTCTTAAGAAGAACCACTTCTTTAAGCTTTTGGGTAGCAAAAGAAAACCAGTCTTTAATCTTTGGGTCTAATTGGGTTTCACTCTCCAAATCGACAGGAGTATGTAATAATGAAGATGAAGTAGCTACTTGAACTCTTTCTTTACCAAAAAGATCGCTTGCCTTTGCGACCACCTTTGAAGCCTCATTGAGATCTGTTTTCCAGATGTTACGACCATCAACAATACCAACAGAGAATTTTTGCTTACCATTCAAAATAGATGCCACCTCGTCAAATTGCTCGAGGGATCTAATAAAATCGAAATGGAATCCGGCCACTGGCAATGACTTAATTGCAGACAAGTTGGGTCTGACGTCACCAAAGTAAGTAGTCAAAATCAAGTCAGGTACCTCTTGTCCACTCAAAGCCTTGTAAGCGGGCGCGTACTTGTCCTGCACCTCTTGTGGTAAGTCCAACACTAAGACAGGTTCGTCAATCTGAACCTCTTTGGCACCAGCTTCCTTTAAAACCAGTAATAATTCCTTGTAGACTGGAACTAACTTATCCAACAAAGAAATAGGATTCAAATCCAATGAGTCTTTGTCAGCTTTAGCTAAGAAAAGATACGAAATTGGTCCTAAGATTGCTGGTCTGGTCTCAATGCCCAATTCCTTTGCTTCTATATATTCGTCAACTGGCTTTAAACCGGCATCTTTGTTCAACTTAAAGTTGGTCGAGTGCGATAAAGTTGGCCTAACATAGTGGTAGTTTGAATCAAACCATTTAACCATCTCCAACGCGGTAACGTCAATCGCTGGCGTGGTTTCAGTGGCCTTTTTCTGTAATCCCCTTCCCATAGCAAACAAAACATCAATTGGTGCTAAGTCGTACTTAGTGTATCTTTCGGGAATCACATTGAATAAAACTGACAAATCTAACACCTGATCGTAGTATGAGAAATCGTTAGAAGGAATCAAGTCTACACCAGCTTCTTTCTGCAATTTCCAGTTGTGTGCCCTGATTTCCTTACCCTTTGCCAATAACTCATCAACACCAACTTTACCTTGCCAATAAGACTCGGTGACCTTCTTCAATTCTCTCTGTCCTCCTATACGAGGAAACCCTAAAACAGCTGATTGTACCATATCCTTAGTATTTTAATAGTCCTTAGAATTTGAACTGTATCCAATTGTTTTTTTTTTTTTTTCCTAAAAAAAAAGCCAACGGAAGTTAAGTTCTCTTTAGTATTTGAACTTAATATTCTCAAGTATAATGATGTATATCACCAGCTTGAGTTTATTGTAACTTTATATGAACTTTATTAGCACGAAAATTTTTCAATCGTATATTGCCTGACTTCACGTGAATTGTTTTTTTTCGAGGAAGGAATTGGCGGGATTGTCGTTTTCAACGTCCAGAAAAGTTTTAAAATACGGCCTATCGTGGATACAAGAGAACAAGCGAGGAGGCTCAGTAGTAAGAGCCGTTTTATTATTGTTATCTTTAGGTCGATTAGGTACTTACTCTATATTAGCTGGGCAAAGGCTAAGTTGAACGCATTTTTTTTCTTTTTAACAGGAATATACAGTAAGATATACAGTTTTTCCAAGAATACAGGAAGAAAGACATAACATTATATACTAATTCTTCTTATTGTCCTTCGGAGGTGTGTCACCGTATTTCTTTCTTTCTTGTATGATCAGAGAAATTTGGTCACTGCAGTGCAATAAACCGTATTTTCTGAACTCTTTAACAAAACGAGGCAAGTCCACATCATCTGAAACAAGGTAAGATACTAGATATTCTCCTAAAAGGGTCAAGTAATCATTACTTAAGACGAATTGGCCCTCCTGGGGCTTCACATTGGCATTTCTAGGAGTATTGAAACCCTCACCTTCGCCCAAATATACTCCGAGTGTCTCCAATTTATCGAGAACACCGCTTCTATGAGCTTGAAGCAAACCACCAGCCAATTCAATTCGATAACTTCTGTAAAAGTCTCTGTATTCATCTGGAGGTATCCGTGAGGATCCTGTCCAACCGATGTCAAGCAACTCCTCTTTGGTGATTTTATCTTCGCCCCTCTTTGGAAAACCAAAGTGAAGCGGATTCAATATACCCAAGGAGAAAACAATAAAAATGACTAATACCTTGAGGACATGAAGACTGAAAAAGACCACGTCAAGAATTACGGAGTCCTGTTCTAACAATTCGCGTACAACAAGCGCATAGTTGTCGGCGTCGTAGCGGTCACCTAACTTCGCCAAATATACGAGAAATAGGGTAGACAAGCTCAACCCAGGTGTGGGCGAAATTCGGTCAGGTAAGTCGGTGTATAACCAACAAAGCAAGAAAGTAACAAAGGCGTAGAAATTAAAGGACTTGAATTCCCATACGGGAAGAATGAGTTGTCCCGGCCAAATTTTTTCTGAGACGACGTCATCCAATGACACTGGCTTTCTGAATTTTTCCCAGTTTGTCTCAAATCCAAAGAGTAACGATCCATTCTCAGTGAGAAATCCCGGTGCAGTGGAAACCACGAATCCTTTAGGAATTTTATTATAGAATACATTCGGCCTCAAAGAAATGGGCAATTTTTCGAAAATTTTTAACAAGTCCCTGAAAGTTTTATTAACTCCAAGTTGAAAGCAGTAATCTTTTTCCAGGTCATCGTTAAATCTAATGTACGCTTCCATTACCCCCGAATCCATAACATCGGGAAGGTTTTTTGTTTTCTTTTCTGTTGTCATTGTGTTGTAGTTCTTAAGATTTCTCCATAGTGTTAATATGTGGGTGGCCTATTGAGTGTGGCGTAGTGGGTGTACCATTTTTCAAGGAAACGTATCGAACAAAGAAAGCTCAATAAATCTTTTTCTTGACTGGTTAGATAATGACAAAGTGATTCTTCTTGAAAACTGAATAGTTCTTATTAAGCGCTTAAACTTTTTGTGTGACTCTTAAGCGATTCCTCCTCAAGGCATGATAGCTATCACTAACGATTTAGTCTTCTCTCTTCGCCGTAATATCATTTTCCCCACTACAGCGAAGACTTTTGTGCAGGTGCTTTTTTTTTTCTTTCGCAACAAGCAGCCCGAAAAAAAATCGGACACTTCATCACTGTATGCCAACTAGGATTAAATTAAATTATGACACCAACGAGTCTTCTTCATTAGCATGTAGAGAAGCTCATTCCATCAGGAAGGATGCGACAACATATTTCTGCAGGAAAGTTCCAACCTGCAGCACTTCAGAAGCCTTCTCTACAATATCTGCGGTAATGCGCGTCTGGGTGGATATGAATTACCCCTTTAAGCGAAATACTGCTCAAATGTTTTCTTTTTTTCTTTTTTCTTTTTTGTCATGATGATGGCTCCACTTTCTGGGTCCCTTGGCTGAGCATGAAAACGTTCTAAGTGATAATTGGCTAGCAGTTCTAGCTGTTGAGTATCACTTGAACAACTTATTGTACACCAATATTGGTCGCTTACAATTGAAGTAAGGATGACGGATATTGCACAAAAATGATGCGGTAATGCACCATGCAGGATTTTGCGTTATCCCTATTTATCAGAACTACACGTTCACCAAGCGTAACGAACCCATTAAAGGATACACTAGTACACATGTGCCTATCGATTTCTGTAAGTTGTCGCAACAAATTATTCAACCTGTGACTACTACTTTCTATATTTCTATGAGAAAGACAAAAAACAAAGAAGAAAAAAAAAAAAAAAAAAAAAAAAAAAAAAAAAAAAAAAAAAAAAAAAAAAAAAAAAAAAAAAAAAAAAAAAAAAAAAAAAAAAAAAAGAAAAAGAGAGTAAATAAAGGAAAATCTAGTTACAAGCGTACTAAATAGAAACTTAATATGCATTGTAGATGCTGACGTCAAAATCTAATTATAATCATTAACCATTCTACCTATCTCCCAGATGTAATCACGGTTGAAATATCGTGGTCCCAAGATATATTCATCTTTCGGAGCAAACCAATTACACGTTTTCAATTGAATCCTAGCCTCCTCTCTATAAAATCTCTCGATTTGTTTAATTGGCAAATCAAATTCATTGGTGGCTCCCGTATCGGTGGAGGAAGAAGTCGTAGTGGAAGATTCTGTTCTCCTTGTAAAAGTGCTGATCCCTCTAACCGCCCCTTTGGGAGAAGGTAATTCTTCGGGTGTCCTATTTATATGCTCTTCGTCTAGTTCGTTCAATTCGCTAAATACATCTCTTTCTTCAGGATCCAAATTGATCCACTTCATCTTTTCAGGGTCGTATATCATATTGCCTTCAATCTTGCCATTGTTCTTCTCAAATTCGTTACGTGATATCAACAGCGGCTTTTGTACGCTTGCATTATCGAATTTTACCATATCAATATCATTCCCTTCCCACCTCTTATTTAAGTCATTATAATACATCTGTCCCACTGATCCACTCGTGACTGGACGCTCGTTCAAACACCTGAGCAAACCGATTTTTTTTTCTTTATGACGTTTCGACGGTGATACCTTAGATTTGCTGCTACGATTAAGACGACTTTGGCACTCGGTCATTTCTCTGTACTTGTTGAGTAATTGTTGTTTTTTCAATTCAAGGTCTTGGTTTACTTGCTTCTTACTAAATTCAATCTTTTCATTTTTCTTATAGAAAGAAGGAATCCGGTTTAATTTGAACATTATGCTGTTGCTGTTGTTAAACGACTGACGAGGATCCTTACTTTCATGTGCCAAATCCATAGTCGACTTGTACTTTTTATTAAGAGGTGTGCTCTTTGATAAAAAATTCGTAGGTTGTTGGTTACCAGAAAGCACTGCTATAGATTTACGAGACGATAATTCATTGGTTCCATTGTCTTTAGCTGGTCTCACTTTATCGGGCCTTAAATTTACTGGGCCATCCAAATCAAAACCATCTTCAAAATTCTCATAATCAGTTTCCTTAGGTGCCTTTTGTGATGTCAAAAATTTGCTTTTAGCTTGTGGTGAACGTGAACTCAAATACTTATTTTCGTTATCTGCCCTCTTGTCTTTATATTCATTAAGTTTCAGATATCCTCTACTTAATTCTTGTTCTTCGAGTTCAGAGTCTTGTTTCATTTTATTTCTTCTTGTCTGTAATCTCTGGTTCGCCTTCGTCGTAGGTTTGAGGGTGCTATATATTCCGCTCTCTTCGTTGCCAAATATATTGTCTACATCCTCTAAGTTCGCAAAATCCTTATCATCCAATTCAGAAGTTACATCAGTGTCATTATTACCCTCACTAAAGTCTGACAATGTTTTGCTTGTGCGCCTTCTCGAAGACAATGAACCCGTCGTAGGTGATAAACCAAGGTCTTCTTCGTCAATCTTATTCAATTCTGTTTCAAAAGCAGTATCCCCTCTTTTATTCAATATTTTACTGTCAATTCCATCATCATTTAAATCTTTTGTTAAAAAAAGGGACTGGGGACGCGGCTCACTCTTGTTAGACTTCGCTTTCAAGGTCTCCGACTTAGGAGAACTCAATTTTAATGTCTCAAAGTCGTCCTCTAACAAGATGCTATCTCTATTAGTTTTTTCAGTACCGAAGTTATCCGCTGCAATTTCGTCATTTTCAGTGTCTCGAAACCTAGCAAGTATGTCGTCCTTTCTCGGTGAGGAGCTTGTGTTTCTGGCTGTCCTATTCGATCTTTGCCCATACGATTTCAGCGAAGCTTTTCTTGATAAGCTATCTGTCTGTTTACTTTGCGTTTTCATTTGTAAAATATACTCAGGCTCTTCTACATTCGTCACAATACCACTCAGCACCGGTCCAGCAAATCGATATTGTCCCTGAGAATGATCCACTTGCGAAGTACGGAACGCTATGATAATAATAATAAGAGTAGTAATAAAAAAAAAAAAAAAAAAAAGGAAGTAAACAGTAGTCATTAATTGTATTTCCATTCACGTGATCGTTTTTTTCTTCTTTCATCCATTCACATTAGTTGTACTTCTTATTGAATCCTTTGTGGGCTCTTTCTGTCTATGTTCTGGGTTGGGTTGGATCAATTCTGTTACAAATAAGGGCAATTGGTCTCCGAAGTCGGGAAGGTATTTCTTAGCTTGCGTAGGTATAACAACCAAAGCTATAAGAAAGATTAAAATAATAAAAAAAAGGCACGAATATTTGAAAATGTCTTGACTTCTTTTTCTTCTGCTTTTCTTTGAATAAATGGGATTTCTAACTTGCTTTAATGAGCTAAACCAATACAACATTTTTGTGTGCCATTTGTCTATGAAGGGAATCAATAAGAAAGGAAACATGGCCGCTAAGATAGCATGTCCCAAGAGAAAGTCACTAGCAAATTGTTGCATTTCGTAAACCTTAACAATCAATTCCCTTAATGGCTGAGTTATTACAAGCCAACCTAGGTTGCTAGTAATCCACTTTCCCGACCACCAAGCTCTATTGGTGGAATCGTCTTTCAATTCCCTTGAAAGAAATACGGCAACTATAAATTGAAGTAAGGACTTTTGGATCGAAATCATGCAAACTAACCCGCATAATGTTCTTGTGAAGTTCCAGCCTTCTAAGAAAAAAAATAACTCAACATTTATCACATTAATCATTACTGATAAAGCATGAGCCAAAGCGGCTATAGTTACAGGGGCGCGAGAGCAGCAAGCCATGAAAATGGGACAGATAGTTGAGGAAATCAAGAACAAAATTAGTATCATGACCAAGTTAAACAAAATTGGTAAAAAAGTGACAATGAGGAGCCTTAAAATTGGATTCACTGCAGTAGGTTCCTCATCATTATTTTGGGCATTGATAAACAAATAAGGAACGAAATAACAGAAGTTGCACACCAAGGGGAAGATAAGAAAGTTTGTTAAGTTTTTCCACCCTGAAGGTCTTTTGGACTGGTCCGTGTTCTTTCTTCCAACTTCTCCTATTGTTATTTTCTTGTATCCTGTGTGCCTAGCTCTGCTTGTCCTGGCAAATTGAATCCACGAATTTCTATGCCAATTTACATTACCCCTAGAAAGCCATCTTAAGTATTCTTTATAATCCAAAAAAAAATCTACGAAAGAAAATTGGTGGGGATTGAAAATGAATGGTGCAAAGCACATTGACATGAAGGTGATACAGAACCACAATAGGGAAGGTTGCCACATGGATAATCCTGCAAAGAGTACCGTCAAAAAAACCATTGAACCCAGGTAAATTGACAAGTTAGCGTACCTAGGATAAAGAACACTAAATGGAATTCGTGAAGTTGCAAAGCCGCGACCAGTCGCAATATATTTTGCTCCCCCCAAATTGATATTATCCGTTAAAGAAATCGCATATATCTGAGAAGCAAATACTTCAAACAAAGGAGCCATTGACAAGAAATGCCTCAGGATTCTGTAGAACGCTTTAATTAATCCTTTCTCTATCATTTCTTGAATTATGAGTGGAATGAAGGAAATAAAAAAGCAAATGACCACTGAAAGAACAAAATGAGCTACCCATTTTCCTACTGGATCTAAATTTTGACATCCTGGTGGAGTTTGAACATCTGTAACAGGAGAATGCTGATCGTAATTGCAAAGTACCGACTCATTTATCAATGATCCTAAATTTACCAAGACAAGCATGAATAATTTTACTGAAAGCATGATTGACATATTGTTAAAGTGGAAACCAGCATGGGCGTAATAAAATGACAAAAACCTATCTACTGGTAGCTGTGTGCCCAAATAAAAGTATTCGCGCGATAAAATCTGTTCACCCATTCCTGCTCCTATTTTTGTGGTAAAGTTTAAAATTGTCCCAAAACCTAGGTCGCGGCCTTTGCCGCATTGGTAGTAATCGCAGTGCTTAATTCGACCTCCCCTGCAAGTCACCGTCATGCCGGCATAGATGTCTTCATTAAGATGTAAACTTTTTTGTGCTTTCGAAATACCTCCTCGAGTTGTCATGAAAATTGCATTCAAAAAATCAGGATGGCCGTAGTGAAGTTTACCCCCAATTTCGGCTAATGTACGGGCGAATAATGTTCCAAAAGTCTGCTCCTTACCAGCGGCTACATCCCCAAGAACTCCTGTGTTAGCTGAAAATATATACTCTCTAGCGCCCACAATTGCAACGGGTTCCTTATGTGCCTCCAGAAACACCCCGGGGACATATTCTCTGCTTGTGTCAATATTGATTTCTTCGAACTCACACAATACAGATTTAATCTTGAGACATTCTTCGAGATAATTATCTTGATTAGCATCTATAACTTGCAAGTATTCTCCACGATAATATATTATGCAATTGTTTTGGTTGTCCGACTTTCCATCGCCCAATATTGGGTTACCAGAGAGTTTAATTCGATGTTGAACTTTATAGTTCCCATTTGCGTCTCTCTGTGACACATCTAGTAAAGTAGAATAGAAATGTTTTTCACCGCTGGCATCTTCTAATTCTTCTAGATAGGCTACTGATATTTGAGGGAAAATTTTGAACAATATGTCCGCGTCTTTCTTTTCTTCTTCTGTGAATTGTTGAAATCTTTGAACTGATATCAACAACCGAAATTTTCTTCTTGCAAAATCGTCGAGGTCTCTTTCAAGGTCGTCAACTTTATACACCATGGAATGTTGATTTTCAATCTTATAGAGCAATTTGATGGCGCGATCATAATTCATAAATCCAGAAATTATCCTGAATAATGTCTGACTTCTTAAGGAAGCCCAAATCCTGGATCTAAGGGTGTATTCTGGAGAAGAATCTTTGAACCCAACACAATAAAAGGGCAAATTATTTATTTGGTCTTTTATCAAGGACGCTGATTGTTTTTCCTCGTTGTATGACTCTTTCTCTCCAGAAGAGAAAGAGTTTACGTCTTCCTCCAGATTCGTGATATTGTCGATATGCAATGGCTGCGAAGAGACTGAAGATAATATTTTAGTGTCCTCTACAAATAACTCCCAATCTCTAGGATAGAGTTGCTTTAAGTACTCGAGAAGCGAAATTTTCGAATGTTTATCTTCTTTGAGTATTTCTTTTAATCCTAGAATAATTTTTTCTGAATAATGGGGAACCAATACCGTAAAAGAAGGCATGGAGACTGTGGGAATTGGTTCGGCGATCGGGCTCGATAATGATTGGGCAAAAAATGATATTCTTCTTTCCGCCTCTTTTGTTCCAGAAAAGAAATCTTGTACATTCATAGAGTTATCATCTTGGTACAAGAAAAACAAAGGGGGCCTGGTATAATTTCTGCCTATGTTCACATCGGTCCAATCGGTGATTCTCTGATATATCAATTTGTTCACCTGATCAATGGAGAGTAAATGCTCCCTGTACATTGAAAGGACGATGCTATTCCAAATTTGAGAAATCAACCAAATCGAATCGTTATTCCCATTTTTCAGGTAAACTAGCTTGCTGTAAATCCTCTCTGGTAAACGAGAAAAGATATTCTTCCACGGGGTGAAAACAGAGACACCGAGCCAAAAAGAAAGTAATACGGAGAAGGTACAATTGCAAATTACGTACCACAAGTACGTATCCAAAAGGAATAGTACTAGATCAGTTAAGAAGAGTAGCACTAAAGTGAATTTGGCCTGGTATTGGCAAATCAAGTTGCTCAAGTAGACGTCTCCTATGCAGTGATCCAACTTCATGATCGAAAGTACCCGAATTGAGTCTTTCAAGGAAAGTACCAAAAAAAAATAGGACTCAGAAAATTTAAAGAAGAAAACACAAACCCACAAAGCATAGGAACAAGTCTGACTCTTAATACCTAGCTTTGGATACGAAGATGTAAATACTTCCGCTTTTGTGGCTTCCAGTCCTTGTGTAATAATTAATTCGAACAACTTACTTGGTGGTTTGGTTGCAAAATAAATGAAGGTTATTATCGACAAAGTGAACTGGATTATGCTTAAAATATGGCCAATTTTGGAGTACTCATCTATCGGTAAGAAGCAAAAAATGTAGACGGAGGGGGCTACGTTAATAGCGGTGGTGATGAACAAGATGATCAATCTCGAAAAAACTCTTTTCGAATGCACACTTCTCTTGGGTAAAAACAACAATTGGCTTATAGTAGCAAGAATTGTCAATATGCATGCTATCGCTCCGCCTAGAGCCACTGCAGATAACTGCACTTGTGGTTCTGGTTTATTATTAACGGTCTGCTCGTAGTTCTTCGTATATAAAGTGGGGGAGTTGAAACAAGTATAGTACCAGTACATGACGAAATGTATGATCCACACTCGGCTAAAGTTGGTGAATAAGTGTAACCAAGTTCTTCTTTCTTTATAGTTCTTGTAGAATAGTTTTTCCCACTTTATCTCTTTCAATTTGGAGTATCTTTCCGACCGGGGTAATTCCAATAATTTCTCTTTATTGGCGACTTTGATGCGCCTGAGGTTCTTTTTGCTCCAAAAAAACTGGTTGACGTCGTCATAATTTATAATTCTGCTGTGGTCCTTTTCGGTCTTCTTCCAAGATCCATCAAGAAATTCGTATTGCTGGTTTCGGATAAAATTATACAACGGAGTGATGACAGCATCGAGATAATCATATTGTTGTCGTCTGCCATATCCTTGTGACCCTTCTAACTCGTCCCAAGCGCACTTGAATATAAAACAGATGCATTCAGGCATAAACCTAATGTTATTAGCCTCTCCCCATAATAAAAGGTACAAAGCTATCTGAGAAACGTAATCGCTGTCATTGTAGCTCTTCATCTTCGCTCTCCAGTTGTATTCCATTGCTGCCAAAGAACTACTGTCTTCCAAATCCTGCAATTGGTAAGGCTGCAGATGCTTCGCTTTAAACTGCTTAAATTTATTAAACTGTGTCCATTGGCTAACTCCTACTTCAATCCCTTCGTCTAGCTCGTAGTGAGCTATAAAGTACCACTTCTTAAAATTAGCTTCTTCCCCTCCAATGTAATGAATGTGGAGCGACAATAACGCCTCCTTGCAATTCATTCGGCTCAGCCTCGAGTCAAGTTGTGTCATAAAATGGTCATACATATTTCTCACGTTGTCTTTTTGGAAGCCAAAGTGTTCTCCTATCCCTTCAAAAATGTTTTGGATTTCCTGTCTTGTCAACGGACTGCCATTTTCTGCACACCAGGAGGGATATTCATTTTTTTGTTCTTGCCAGTAACCGGAACTCTCTCTTCTCACTTCTTCTCCTGACTCGCTATTATTCAACTGGCCAGAGGAATTGTCTCTTCCTGAATATGTGTTTCTTTTATATTCATTCATTCTGGCCTTATTTTTCCTCCTTTTTTTGCTTCTTCTTCTTCTTCTTTTTGTTTTCAGTCAGGAATCAACAATGCCTATATAATATATAGCCGCTGGCCCTTTTAGTTGCAAAATGCATCTTCCTACCACAAACGTCGCGCTCAGCTGAACAAAAAATTACTTTTGCATCCCCCAAGATTCGAACCGGTGATCACTCTAAAATTTCAAAAATTAACATTAAAAAAAAACAAAAAAAGAAAAAAAAAAAAAAAAAAAAAAAAAAAAAAAAAAAAAAAAAAAAAAAAAAAAAAAAAAAAAAAAAAAAAAAAAAAAAA